>OZ022263.1:210393801-210993801 GCA_963978885.1 Nemotelus pantherinus | reverse complement strand
GTTTTTTTACTGCAGTGAAGAAGAAATAATGGACTCTTAAATACCTTAAGTTAGGTTCAGTGGAGCTATGTGGAGATGGGTTCGCGATTCCCCTTCCTTGTGCTTTTTCTTGTGCTGGTCGGTTTAATGATGGGCGACCCTGCTAGGGCTTGACATGTCCAGCACAAAACTCACGACACCGGTAACACACCTGTATGTCACGTACGAGCAAGGGTCAGGTCAGGTAGGTGAAGCTCAAATTATGTAGTGGAGGCAGCTGCTCACAACTGCTCCGCAAAAACAGCTCCAGAAAATGATTTCGACTATAACAATGAATACCACATACATTAAAAAGAAAGGAAAAGTTTTTAGACAAGATGATTCTGGAGGCAATAATACATTCAAATGAAAAATTAAGAGAGTATACAGAAAAAGGTGGCAGAAGATACCTTTGCTGCTGATGCAACTAGGACAGAATTCAACGATATCGCAGATAAATACCTGCATGCCTGAATGTATTAGACTTTAATTTTCGAATTTGAAAGAAAACATTTTGAATGCATTTTCGATACTATTCTGTATGGGGCGTGTCGAGCAGTAGAGACATTCACCTTAGTGGTAGTGGAAACCGCTGATATTGATGATATCGTTGCAAATTCAAAATATTCATGGCATCTTAACGAGCTAAATATGAACTAAAGATTATGATGCTATGTGATACAAGAACACACTGGTAGCGTATACAGCACACGCTTAGTCCGCGGACCGCGTATTCTACCTAAATTATTTAGTCCAGCTGCTGTAAACACTCAGTACCCGACCTAAATTTAAGTCAGCCCACGATTTCAAGAGACCTGTCCTAAAATAGGTCGTGGACTATATACCGCTGTGAACACACCCGACCTGAACGTTGATTTTTGCGCGACTATTAATAATGTATGTATGTTCAATCATTGAAATAAACATGTGTGAGAGACAAATGAAACGATAAATACAGTGCATGAACGAAAATTAAACTAAATGACAGCTGTCATGTACGACCTGAGCAAATTTTAGGTCAGGTCGATATAAACACCTTAGGACTAAGTTCACTTAGTCCGCGCTTTAGGTCAGGTCACATTTGGTCCGACTGCTGTATACCGCACCACTATCTGCTAAATGTAAACATCTATACTTGGAGGATTTGGATGGATAGGATTGCTGGATTTGGATGATTTTTTTATGGGAGTATTCCTCATCTGAGGGAAAGAAGACGTAAGTAACATCTCAGAGTATCTTAAGACCTGCAAATCAATAGAACAGGCCCGTGCGCAGAAATCAATCAAGGGGGGGGTTTTGAAATAAAAGTTTTTTTTTCAATAATATGTAAAAACACACAAACTGTTATTTTATTTTTTAAAGACGTTTGCATGTAAAAACTTCATATTTATTTCTCATTACTTAACAGATTAATTCTTCGAGGTAACGAAAAAAATTCTTCCAGAATTTTTTGCACATTTATCTCAATTTCACGGTGTATATTGACGGAGGCTAAGCCGTTGAGCCGATCTTCAGACATTGTCAATCTAATGTACGTTTTCAGACGACGCAATGTTGAAAAGGAGCGTTCATTTTTCGCTGTCGTCACGGGTAAAATGGCCATAATGCGAAGCATTTGGTGTACGTTCGGGAACGCGTCTGCATTGCAAATTTCAAGGGCTTCGAGAGAATTTTTGATGTCCTTTTCAATAATGCGTCGTCTCCAGAGTATGACTTCATTCACCCATGCGTAACGCGAATCATCGTGCAAAATTTAAGAGTAGGGTTCGAATAATTTTTCACATGACTCTTCATCAAATTTTTTCATTTTGTTCGGAAAAAGGCAAGCGAAATTCGATAAAATATTGCGATGATTCAGAAACCGGTCCTGTAAATGTGTCACAAACGAATCAAGGTATGGTATATAAATCGTAATTCGAAAGTAATCTTCAACTGAATCAGTTTGCACGTTAGAACGTTGCGTTTGTCTTGAAGCTGTCCTTGGTTTTCGCAATTGAATGTCGTATTCTTCGCTGATTTGGCTTACAGTTTCGAAAATTTTTCTGAAGTTTTCTGTGGCGTTTTCTCCTCTTTTTGTCAGTTCTTCTTTTGCAGCATCGGCTAACTCAACAGCCTCACCAAGATCCTGATTTTCTGTTTGAAGTACTCGACTCAAGCTTGAAGTCAAAGAATGTACCGAGCACAAAATGTGCATGGATATCTGAAAGTTAATATAAATACACTTAACATTTTGAGATGTTACTCACAAAATTTTTTAACATATCAAGTAGATATGGAGAAAATGTGTCGTTACCGCAATGAAATTTCTATTTTCAAAATATCAAGTAGCAATTTCGCATGGAGGCCAGGAATGTTTCCATCAAACATGAAGTTTTCATAGTAGGAACAGAAACATTTTTCTTTCTTGTCGTTCCAATGATTAAATTTCTTGCCTTAATTAAATTTCTTGCCTTAATTAAATTTCTTGCCTTAAAACTCAAAATCAAAAAAGATATTCGAGTTTGAAATCTGAGAAATCTGATTGGTGAAAACTTCTAACTCGAATATCTTTTTTGATTTTGAGTTTTGCGAAAAGTGGCAAAGGATTTTTCGACTCAGAAAAATATGAAGAAAATTCAGGAAAATTTTGGTTCGTGGTTTTTATCCCCACTTGTCGAGGGAGCGTATTTATTGTTTAAATTTCAACCTTGAATAACTTTTTTAATTTTGAGTTATGTAAAAAGTGGTAAAGAACTTTTCGACTCGAAATTCGAAAAGGAATATCGGATTTCTTTTCGGCACGGGGATTTTGGTACACCCTGTATAGCAAATAGAGAAAAAAAACTCTCTGCAACTGGTCACGAACTCAGGCGCCCGAGGTGAAAGTCTAAAACGCTACCGTTGAGTCAAATCGTTGTCTGATAAACTAGAAAGAATTTTTCTCAGTTCAAAGTTAAAGAAGACACTATTGAAGTCGATAGCAGTCAATAGTCAGCAATATGATTGAAAAGAGCTTCACAGTTCCCTTTGAGAGTTTTGAAAATTCAGGTATGCTTTATAAAGGTTTTCTTTACTTTATAAAGTTTTTGTGAAAAATTTTCACATTTCATGAAATTCATTATTAAAATTAGCTACGTTTCATAGAGATCTATAAGTTTCAAAAACTTGATTTATAAAAAACCGAAATTTTGTTATCATCTGGAAATTTTATAAGGGATTTTATAGAAACTTCATAAAACTCGAGTTACCAGGTTTGTCATTTCAACTTGTGAAAAATTTAGTACTTACATTTTCGACTTCTATCCGTGGTTTTTTGCACAAAAAGCGACGGATATCCATGTAAAAATTCACGTGCAAACAAATAAACGTTAGAAATGACTGTCAACAACCGTTAATTAATGAACAAAGTCGAGCAAACAACAAGGAAAAAAATGCACTTTCCTCATGTCATTGTCATATAAAGATTGACGATGATACAGCGACAATTGACGATCACCCACAATCGATAGAGGTCGATAGCGCGGAAATTGAAATGAAAAGTGTGTTATACTTTTCCAATCCAGTAAATTTATCCTCGTACAAGTGTTAAGTGAATAATTTATATAAATCATTTATTTATAACAATATCTTTAGCATTGTTTTTGAATAAAAAGTACAAAGAATTATTTTGTAGAACTGTACAGTTAATTTAAGAATCCAAAATATAACTTTTGAAAATACATGAAATTTTCGTGGAAAAAAACTTTAATGATGATAGTCATAAAGTACAAGAGAGTCCTAATGGGGGGGGTTCGAACCCCCAAAACCCCCCCCTTGCGCACGGGCCTGCAATAGAAGAACCCAACTTCAGACAGCTATCGATTATTTCAGCTGAGTCGAAGTTGTTAACGAAAAACACTTTAAAAGTTATGACACACATAAAAGTTATGGTGATGGATCATTTTATTATGAATTTACCAAAGACAAAAACCGTAAATCATAATGGCCCAAAACTAAGGTGGTGATTGTAATTTACCAAGAAATCAGAGATAATAGCGTTGACAATGAAAAAAGTTGGCGTGGTCCGAAAGTGTATCACCTTTTGAACAACAAATTTCCAAGAGCTTTCTTGTAAATAAGAAAATATGGACTGAGTTTATTTGTTAGTATAGTTTATTATAGCTAAAAATGGGCTAAAAACGTCAAACAGTTTGCAAAAAAGTTTGCCTGCGAAAAACGAACGAACCGTTTTCCCAAATAGCGACAAACCGTTTTTGTAAAACGAACATTTTTTCTAAAGCGAACAGCATTTCTACAATGAACCGTTTTTCTACAACGAATAGTTTTTCTAAAGCTTATCGTTTTTCTAAAACGGACTGTTTTTCTACAACGAATAGTTTTTCTAGAACCAATCGTTTTTCTATAACGAACCGTTTTTCTAAAACGAATAGTTTTTCTAAAACCAATCGTTTTTCTTAAATAAACCGTTTTTCTAAAATGAACCGTTTTCGTAAATCGGACAATTTTTCTAAAAGGGATAGTATTTCTAAAACCAATCATTTTTACAAAACGAACCGTTTTTCTACAACGAATAGTTTTGGTAAAATCAATCTTTTTTTAAAAACACACCGTTTTTCTATGACGAATCGCTTTTCTAAAACCAATCGTTTTTCTAAAACGAGCCGCAACTCGTTTTTCGAAAACGAATCGTTTTCGTTTTTTTTAAACGAACCGTTTTTCGTTTGTTAAAACGATTTGTTTGGCAGTGGAAAACTGTTTAACTGCGGGAAACAGATTTTCAGAGGCAAGCTATGTATGTATGTATTTATAATACGAGGTTGTCAGACGTGTTAGGTGCATATTTTTGCATCTCGATCAAGAGCTGGTTAGGGTAGGTAGCATTGAAAACAATAACCGTTGCTGTTGTTTTGAATGTTGTTTACCAGAACCAGCTCTCGATGGCATACGACCATATATATTAATTCTTTACGGCCATGTGTACTGATTGATCAAGTAGATATTATATTGGAAAATTGGGACAATACAAGTATCAATTCAGTTTGGAAACGCTTAGTCCTAGCAATGAATGATTACGATACGATGGTGGAAGACATATTAAATAAAATATACATAAGAAAAACATAATACGTAAAAATTCATTTCACTGAATTAATTGAAGATTATTCAAACTATGAACGATGCTTCTGGATTGAACTACATACATTTCAAATATTTATTTTGTAGCACAGCATAAAATTTTTTCGTGTCGTTGACAAACTGTTTTTTTGAACAGTTTGAAGAACCAATTGTTTTTTCCAAAAAAAAAACAGTGCGTTTTCGTTTTTTGAAAACAACAGAAACGCCTATCACTAATTATAACTAAAAGCCTCATATTATTTCATTCAAATTATTTTACAAATTATTCATCGCACTGATTCAGGATTAAACATTTCTCTGCATTTCAAGCTTATACTATTATACAAAGTCAAATCTGAGTTGGTTTTAATTTCTCCTAATTTCACCAAGTTGTATAACTTGGAAGTCATATAAATCGACAGCAAAGCATATTAAACGGCCAACTAATTTGGCCACTTTTAGATACATATAAATGCAAGTACTTTCAAAATATCATAACCAAAGCGAATCGAAATGCTATTTGTCGCAGCTTTTACCTTTATCGCACAAATATATCTACAAACAACTATTTCACTTTCCCGTCGAAAACAATAACTTCCACACGAACGATGATCATAATGACATTTCTGTCGAGGACATACAGAAAAGAACTTCTCCACATCAATCTTAGTCTGTCATCGAAAGCATTTCGAAATATCTTAGTAGATTCCATAGATAAGAGTATTTGTCTGTTCCAACACTTTGTGGCCTATGGCGTGAATAAGGAGTCCCTTCGTTTCGAAATAATCGTTCGACCCAGCCAGCCTCCGCATTCAGGAAGCGAAGATTTTCTGGTGTGACATGAAGATAACGATTCCACACCCTGTGGCTGCGATTAGTATCGCGACTGCAATTAATATCTTTCCTCCCAATCGTGCCTGGCTCCGGTGAATGGTCGTCGGTCGGCAACATGACGAACAAGTGCATTTTCAGATCGAGTCATTTATCTGGAGCAAATGCGTGAGCTTGGCGACATCGTTCCAACAATTTATCTGAACGATTACAAGACGGCAACCGATTAATCTGATGCTGAGATAAGTATGATTTGACATGGACATTTTGGTAGCATGTTCCAGTACCGTTTTCTCTTTTTAGAATACAATTGTGACGTGACAAGGCGATATTCGAAGACAAGCTACTCGAGCTATCTTGTCCAGGCGATCATTGTTAAAGTATCTGAAACATACACTCATGGCATCTAAATGCATTGGAAATCCTTTTTTTAATAAAATCTTAACTCCAAATTATTCTTTCAGTTTTGTTGCCGTGCTACGTTTTTCCATCCAACTAACACCCCTCTTACGCACTAATTAACGTAATAATCCAATTATTATCGTTTATTTTGTTCATCTCTCCGGCTTGAATTTCGATTTCCGTTTCGTAGCTTCCCGTCGAACTGTGCACTACATGTAGTCCTGCTAGGTCTTCCACTTTGCTTCACACATACTGGTCTGGTGCTAGCTGGTGGTGTTTGCTTAAATGATGTGAAAATCACCGATTATGCCATTGAAGCACCTGTGCGCAGACCCAGTAGTAAAATGCTATGGTGAGTTTTGCTTTTTCGTCGATCATACTATTAGCTTTTAAGAAGTAGGTACTTGTGCATGTTAATTTGTTGCTGATGTGTTTTGAAGTTTGTAATTATAAATCGCAACGAAATGACTTAACATTTCAAGACGTAAAGACTTGATGCATACGGTTAATTTGGTTTTGTTGTTGTTGTGAATGTTATCCGCTTTGTGTTGGTTTTAAGTGTTCCGATTTATTCTCGTCGCTTTGTGCATCCTATCTAATGATCTAACGGAAAATTTAGTTTTTTTCCCGTGGTGAGATATTCGTTAAGTAAGTTAATTGCAGATGGGAAGATATTTTTTCGAAATATGATCACTGAGTGTAGTAATTTGAGCACATGACTCTTTCAATGTTTGAAAACGCTATTGAAATTTCGAAACGCTATTGAAATTTGTGTCAGATGTAGAATGATAACAGAAGCTGTGAAGAAATTTTGTTAACGAGTGAGATGAGATGCGGATCAGATAATAGAGTAATTTTAAGGTTTCAATGAAAGTATATGATGTATTAAGTTAATCTCGCAAAAAAAATTGTGACAGGTAAAAGACTTCCTACCTCTGAGTTTAGTTAACGATTTTTGTTAGAGATAGGACTGATAAATACCACTTAACGTAATGAAATCTGAATACTAGCGTATTACTTTATTTTGGGGCAGTAATTGTTAAAAGTTGGGACTTAATTAGTCTTGAATAGTACTCGGAAAATCAATTATGCAAATCATGCTAAGTATTAAATTCTTTAAGGTAGATCAACAGCCTAGTTCCATGCAAGGTATGAAATGGGATTTAAAGTTGGAACCACTTTAGCATATTTTCAAGCCCTTGGAAAGTATGATAAATTCATACAAGCATTATAAATATAGGTGAGAAATACAGTGGATTTCCTGGGAAAGTTTTTGTAGATAAGGGGTTTCAGACCATCATCTCCAACTGATTTGTTTATGTGCAGCTTCTGAATGACATCTTTAGATTTAAAGTACACTTTTATTGGGAGTTTCGCACGGCCGATAAAAAGCAAAACGTCTTTAACTATTTGTTCAAGGCTTTGGTCTACTATGCATGGATTTAGCTTGTGATATTTTCGAGAAGTTTGCCCGATCACCTCTGCCTTCTCTTGAGGTGAGACAACAAGTTGTCCATCGATCTTTCATGGAGGAATAGTCTGGTACCATTTATGTAATGACTTTGTTAGATTCCGGAATGGTTTGGATGCTTTGTTTAAGTTCTTGAGTTTTTCATTCTATTCTTTACTACGCCAGTCGAAAAGCTGTTGCCGGATTTCTATTTGAGATCACGAAAAACTTTTTTATTTTGAGGATTTCGATTTCTTTGCCAACATCTTCTTGATTGAGTACGTCTTCTTATGAGGATTTGCGATTGAAGTGGAAGAATCGGCCGGGACATTGTCTCAGAAGTGATTTTAGTTATAGCACCCCCTAGCGCTTTTCTAATTGTTTTTTCATATATTTGAATATACGAGTCAATTTGCTCTGTTTTTTTTTTTTTTTTTTTGAAGGGACATATGTCTTTATGAAGGGACATATACCGTAACTGAACCGAATTGGTAACTACTTTGCGAAATGTTGAAAGAAAATCGTCGAGATCTAGTGACTCTCAAGAGCTGATTGAGCACAAACTTTTTTTTCAAGTAGAAATCATAAGGGTTGAAAAGATCTCTCAGAGCGAAAAGTATAAACGGAACAGACTCAAATCTTTGGCTGGAAATTCGAAAGCCGAGTTTCAGATAGTGCACGTAAATTTAAGAAGGGGATGCACGAGTGAAATATATAAGGATTTAGTAACCCAGAGATTCTTAAACTCATTGGCTTGTCGCTTAAGGAAGCCAAATTGCTCACTTGCTCGTTAAAGCACTCGATCGTAATGTAGATTGAAGCGAAGCTTTTCATCCAGGATGACACCGAGATCTAATATGTTGTCAACCCTACTGAGTGCCAAGTTGCTGGGGCGGTACGTATAACGAGCGCGTGCAATTTTGCAAAAGAAGCTAATTGCATGGCACTTGGCAATGTTAAGAGGGAGCTTGTTCGCAGAGCACCAATGGTCTAAGGAGCTCAGTTTAGACTGAAAAAAGGTAGCGTCAGATGGTAACCTGATGACATAGTAAACTTGGAGGTCGTCAGCATATAGTAAATGGGGAATGTCAGATAAAACCTTCGATATAAAAATATTAAAAAGAAGAGGGCCAAGATGACTTCTTTGAGGTACACCAGATTTAACTTCGACTTTCTTACAAATAGGACCTTGGAATTTCACAAATTGAAAGCGATCATGGAGGTAGGAGCCAAGCTACTTTAGTAACGATCCTGCAATTAGAAATTGTTGCAACTTGGGGATCAAAATGATGTGATCAACTCAGTCAAATGCTTCGCTAAAGCCTGTATAGACTGTGTCAATCTGATCACTTTTCTCCATTTTGCATAAAACATCAGAAACAAGCACCATACGATTAGTTGTAGTAGAACGACCTTTCTTAAATCCATGTTGCTGTTCGTTCAGTCGAGCGTCGACCAGAGGAGAAAGTTTGCAGTGGAAGATTTTTTCAAATAGTTTGGGAATCGCAGATAGAATGGCGATGCCTCTATAATCTAGGATAATATATGCAACAAATTTTTAGGAATTTTTTTTTGGCGCAGAATAGAAAAAGTTTTTTTCCACTGGTTTGCTCTCAAACAGCCCAAAGAGAGTACCTATAGCTGAGATCTCCAGGGATAACAAAGTTGCCTTTTGTGTTTGGTAATGTATTTAAATATCGCTTCAAAGTCTAAGTTTTATCACTATTGGAATTGCCTCCAGGAAAATAAGCTACAATGATAGTCATAGGGCTTTGATCGTTGAATTTTATATTAACGGTAATGTTCTCAATAATCTCAGTTTTTATGTAGACCTGATTATACCCGATGCGCTTTTTGATCATTAACATTAGAGTAAGTTCTGTCATTCCTATATTTAGAATAGCCATTACAATAGAACCTATGGCAAGATTTGAACCATGTTTCAGTTATTAGTATTAGGTCAAAATTATGATTCAGTGTAAAATTATTTAGCGCAACAACTTTATTTTTGGTACAATTTTTGAATCAAAAATGTTCAAATATGATTTGGCGCCATATACGTTTCTTTTTAATTCAAATAATCTCACTTCATTTCAATAACGCTGTATCAAAGTGAGTCAACGTTGTATCAAAGTGAGTCTTGCTTCTTTTAATGTTTTATTTTTCATTCAATGATGAAACATTTTGATTTGAAAATAAAATTTTTATAATAAAGTGGAATTCAAATAAGATTCCCTTTTGATTTAAAAGTGTTTCAACTTTTGATTTAAAGTGAT
Organism: Nemotelus pantherinus; assembly: GCA_963978885.1. Taxonomy (NCBI): domain Eukaryota; kingdom Metazoa; phylum Arthropoda; class Insecta; order Diptera; family Stratiomyidae; genus Nemotelus; species Nemotelus pantherinus. The sequence goes on along the minus strand of OZ022263.1, from coordinate 210,983,730 downwards.
TCTAAAAAAATGTTAAGTGATGAAATTTTTCTGAGTGTGGTTTCGAGATTCAAATTATTGTACATATTAACCGTAAACGCACTTAATTACCCCTGTTTTCGGCGTATCCGCCAAAGACTGATATGATGATCCCATCGTCATCAACCAGGCGGACGTTCCTCCCTTAACGGACGAAGAGTTGAACAGTGCAGTGTCCAGGATGAAAAAACGGAAGGCTTCGGCATCTGATGAGTTGCCAGTCGACGCGCTTAAAGTAGTGGCGGAGAGTCAATCGCGTCTGTTATTGGATTTTTATAATTCATGTATAGCCACGGGGTCTTTCTATCGCGGTGGAAAATAGGTCAACTGGTACTTGTAGACAAGTGGAAGAGTGATCTGGGCAATCCATCAGCATACTGTCCGCTGTGCATACTGGACACAGTGCGGAAGCTTCTCGAAGGGTTGCTCAAGCCGCGGCTGCTGTCAGCAGTGAGATCTGCAGGCGATCTTTCTTGCAGGCAGCACGGCTTCCGGGGAGGGCATTCAATAATCGATGCCATCTCAGAGGTTGTTGGGGCTGTAGCAAGATCGGAAGAGGCATGTCATCAAGTTAGGTCAGTCGTCCTACAGGTAACGCTGACACCGACAAAGGAATCAAAAAGGAAGCCTGTCACCTCAGGTGCGGCACAGGAGTCGCTCTGAAGACCTGATCTGTGGAACATAATTTACGGTGATCTGCTGCACCTGGAAATGCCTTCGGATGTTTTCCTAGTAAGTAACGCTGATGACGTCACAGCGATAATCACTTCCAGATCTGCCGAATTCGCTTAGCATAGACTTAAGCAAGTCATGAGGAGGGTGAATCAGTGGATGACCGAGCACGGCCTTTAGCTGGCAGTCTCTAAAACAGAGATTGTTATGCTGACGAAACGAAGGATACCAACTGTCATACCCATGACAGTTGGTTCCATCGAGGTCCAAACCAGCAAGTTGGTCAAGTATCTGGGAGTGACCTTGGACACCAAGCTGACGTATTGGAATCATATCCACAGTACATGTGACCGGTCTCTAGTAGTAGTTACTTCGCTGAGAAGGCTAATGGCTAACGTCGGTGGACCCAATGACACGAAACGGAGGCTTCTTCCATCTTGTCTTACCGTTTTTTTTTTGCTCCACTAAGGAAAAATGTACTTAATTGCTGGTTTCGTAATTACTTTAAATTGATTATCTTAATTTCTTTAGCTCCTCAGTTTAGTCAAAAGTTCCTTGGTGAGATTTAGTAACTCAGTTGGTGAGAAAAGCTCGACATGAGAAAACGCATTTGAAGCTGATACTGGATCTGGTGCTGGCTCCGCAGTTGGCCAGGTTACAGTATGTTCTATGCTGCCAACCGTGCAGCCTGGAAGCGATGGAAAATGAGAAGTGTTCAGAACGTCATTTTTAACGGGGTTCGCGACACAAGTAATGTTGACTTGTTTTCTTTTGATAAACTTTGCTTTCAGCTGCATGAATTCTAAACGCTTGGGGCACCGGTCTTCTCAGTAGCGATGATTAGCCCCACATTGAAAGCAGGTTTTTGAGCAATCGATCGTTTCATGATCTCCGGAACATACACCACACTTAGCATTTGGCATTGCGTAATTTTGTTTGGATTTTTTTTTGTACTAGTCAAAGTTGACTATCGTGTGTAAAAGCGATCGAATTTCTCGTAGCTTTTCTAGAGTAGTTGAACCTTTTTTTAAAATAGGGTAAATCATTTATACTGACCTTAGAAACGTGCGGTTTTCAAATGCATTGGCTTGATTTCTTCGCACATAATGTTAATTTTCTTTAGTTCGTCGTAGATTTCTATAATGTCCATCTCATGTAGACCACTTAAGAAAATTTTGATAGGGATCTCACTTTTATTTTATTATGTAAAGATTTCACAATTGTCAGTTTCCAAATATTTTGTTAACGTCGTCTAATTTATCCTCGCTCGATTAAAGAAACACTTATACACCAAGAGAGACGAGTTTCATTGCAGTCTGTGATGTTTATTTTTTGTAGCACATTATCTACGTAGAGTTTCGTTTTCTACACAATTATTAACGGTGTTATTTTCGGAGGTTTCTTGTTTGACACACTAACTTCCATTTCGTTTTCATCATTTGGCAAATCTACGAGAGGAGTATACCGGTTATTACTATTAAACGACATGATCGTGTGATGTTCCTTTAACTTTTCGTAATACTACACATTGCACTCAAGTTTTCCGCTGATATCTTTGTCGCCCTCCTCATCATGTGAGGATGGGTTATTTTTTCATTTTTTACCTTCGCTCATATTTAAGAGTTCCCCAAATTAGATATGAGAAGTATTCACACTATTTTATCTATTTATTATGACTGGCAAAACTGATTTCCGAATTCGCTGACGTGCAGTTGTGTTCGCTTCGAAGGCTTAAAACCTGATTTTACAATTTAAATTAACGAAATCAAAGATCTTTCTTGGGTCAGGAATAATTTTTCCCCGCACTGAATCAAGCTCATACGTTTCGCGAGATGTGATAGAAATTTTTTCAGACAGCTGATTGTATAATCTCATTAGGTCCTCCTTGAAAAAGCTCTCATTTTTAATTGCTTTGTAATATTTATTACTACGGTTTCTGAGACACCTTAAATTGCTATCGAGCCAAAGTTTTTAGAGTTTGATTTTTTCAATTGATATCAGGATACTGGTTAGAGAGCTGAAGCATTCACTTTTGGCAAAATTGATGGCACAGTTTGCTGAACTAATACGTCGAAATATAGTCTGTGCATTTGAAAACTGAATCGAAATAATTAATTAAAAAACTAAAATCGGATACCGTGAATTTTAGCAGCGTGAAACGCTGTAAATTTTCAAGAGGTATCCGGGTTTACGTTTGTCAAAAATTTAATTATGTTACGTGATGGTGTCGAGAAATGTTACAATCAGCGCTTTTGCAAAAAAATGTTATAAATTATGGCAGCGAATTGTTATAACAATTGCGATTGTATGTACGATGAGAAATTTTGCTTTAATTGCGTGGGAGCTGAGCCTATTTTTATGTAACACTCAGCTCCCTGTAACAGCTACATCTTCACACATCGGGAATCACTGAAAACAATTGAGTTTATATTTTCTTTTTCGTCATCAATCAAAGCGCTGCGTCAGTAATAAAGCCATGCTAGTACGTCCGGTACATACAAACATCCATCGTTCGCTTCGGATTATCAGCAAGGGTTCCATCAATCGTGTGTTAATCGCAACATGTACTTTAAACGAAGAACGCAAGACTCGTTAAAAGGAAATTGATTACAAGTACTCAACGAAGAAATCATGTTGAAAGAAGGAAACAAATTCGAAAGTAGGTGAAGTAGCCTGCTTGCTTGCATACATATATCAAATTTAGCATGCACAACATACTAATATCTTCGCTTTTTCATTACATAATAGCAAAAATAACATCCAAGAAACAACTAAATGCACTCGTTTGTAGTACTGTTTGTAAGAAAACACTTGGCGCCACTTCAATTGAATTTAAAAGTAAATTGGCATCTAACACATTAACTATGGTATAACTATGGAGCGAGCTGTATGCCTACAATGAACACAATGCGCCCACTTTCAAATGGTGCATGAAACGTACAAATTTACACCACAATGAACATTTCGTTAGTTTATTTTGTTTAAATAGACGTGATCTATGGGTGCCTCCTGAGTTTGAACCATTGTGGAAGAGACTGCCAGAGTCTATTGTTCATTAGCACGCTTTACACGGAGCTCCGTCGATTCGAATGATGACTTGGTGTATTGCTTCAAGCATATTTATAAAATTATCCTGTAAAATGAAGATTTTTATGCCTTTACTCAACAGTAACCCAAAAGGTGCACTTATCACACAAACTACAGTATACTCAATTTCGCCAAAACCAAATTTAAATCCACGGTGAATTTTAAGTGAAATGGACTTAAGTAAAAACACATAGTATACATTACAGCACAGACAGACAGCAAAAACTGTCTCTCATGTAAATGGCTGGTCACGATCACACCCACTCCATGCAACATAGAAAGAGCCGGTATCCTATGCTTCCCAGTTACTAACCGTCAGTCATTCAGTCAGTCAGTCATTCATATGCAAACTGTCTTTGAATTCATAATGACCCAAGATGAAATTCCCTATTCGAAAGACTCCCCAACTTATTTCAATTGACTTGTTAGCCGCTCTGCCTGGGAAAATGCTAATCAAATTGCATGCATTCTCTGTCGCTGTCGCGGCAATTTCCCCGTCGTCGTGCATGATTAAGTATGCATGCGACCCAATTTCCAATCGAACATATAAATCAGAGTTATAATATTTCTTTTTGCGGGCATTAATTTCGCACAAAGTCCACTTACCGCGGGAAACCGCTGTATGTGTTCTTTCGACTACCCATTCTCACCGGCCGGATACCAGAAGACAAAAAAGTATCTGAAGTTGACGAAACCCGCTTAATTATTGGCATGGCTTCGACATGTAGTCGAGCATGTGTCAACGGAATATTCAATTTTCGTTGGATGAAAGTTGTGCAGCTGGACCGGCATTAGAAAGAAACTTTCCATACACACCGAAATCGACACGTAAAAAATCAATTAGTCGCTTGTGAAGGTTCTGTCATTTAATGACTTCGGTTGTGTTTTAGTGAAATTATCAGTAATGCGCGACCCTGCATACTCTAAACAAAAAACAAAGTCGCCAATGTATGGCAGTGCTGAGAGGTAACCTAGAAATTTTTCTGATTTTAATTTGACGCTATAATTGCTGAATGACTTTTTTCGGGGGAATAAGCTTTAGTATCACGGTCGTCTAACTTGTTCGTGTTGCGCAGATTAAATTAAGTCATTATTGAAAAACCGAGACAAATTCGAAAGAAATTCGAAAAGATACTTGAACAGGTTTCGTCGGACTTTCGGCTTTCACTCTCCATTGGATTCAGTTTGGTAAAATATGAATGATTTAGGTAAATATAATAATTTGTATGATAATTAGAACGGCTTCGGATGAATGAACTTGCAAACTTCTGTCGTTTTAAGATTGATCCTATGTTTTCGATTTCACTGCTGCTAATGTTAGATGATTCACGATACAGAAGATTATTTAATAAAAACCAGAAATTATAATAAACATGATGTAAAGATTATTTCAGTTGAAAGTTATGATTTACGTGAGAAATGATTTAATAAATTTATTTATGTGCATTATTTTAATATTTCGTTACTTTTTGCAAGTTTTACCCAGAGCGAACACGTTCGAAAACTGACGCCAAAATCACCTTGATAACGTAAAATTTCTAAATCATAATGGCTATTTGTGAATAATTCGTTAATAACACAGAAACTTTTTTTCTCGGGAATTCTAAAATGCTGCTCATCATTTAGTTCTAGACCTAAATACGTTATCAAGATGTTATTTAAATGACAGAAATCTACCATTTTAAAGCAGTTTGCCATCTGATGTGCGAAGCTGACTTCGAGGAGGGCAATCATCAATAACTGTCAACAATTTGGCCATGCAGACATGCCCAGACCAAAAGAGTACCACTTCTTAAAGTGCACTTAACTACTAAATGTGTCAACTGTGGCGATGGCCATCCGGCCAGCTATAGAGGATGCACCAAAAGTAATGAAACTGCTCTCAGTGTCCTCATATGGGAGAATGTGGGGTGATGACTGAGGTCACTTCCCCTCTCTTATATCTCTGCCAGTCAGTAGCTCGCTGTCGGCCATCGGCAGCTGCTTTTGTTCTCTCTGCGTGATTTTTCTTGCAAAGTAGCTTTTTATCACGGCCGAAATCATCATGTCTAATTTTATAGAACAAAGAATTTGTTTGAAATTTTGTTTTTTAATAGAGAAAATGGCCACCGAATCACGTGAAATGCTTCAAAAAGCTTACGGAGAGGAAGCTCTTAGTCGTGCAAGAGCATTTGAGTGGGTTTCTCATTTCAAAGTTGGAGATTTAAGCATCAATGACCAACCCCACACTAGTCGCAAAACAAAAATGACAAAAGTTTTTCAAAAGTCTGGGAAAAAATTAATGAAGATCTCGGTACACCAATGACGAATTATCTGAAGCTACTGGTATTAGTCGGAGCATAATTCTACACATTTTAACTGAAAACTTGGGCATGAGGCGTGTTTCGGCGAAGATTGTTCCACGGCTGATCATAGAAGATCAATGAAACAGCTGACTGGTTGTGTGCCAGGAGCTAAAAAATAAGCTCGAAAGCGATCGTAACTGCTTGTCTAGGGCATAGGCGGGCCGTGGCCTAAAATCTGGCAGGGGCCAGGGACTGAAAGGTTCAAGACATGCGATGATTTTGTTTTTGTTTGTACACGTACTGTTCATACAACTTATATAATTTACTAATACATCATATATTTGTTGATTTATTCTTTGTTATTTGCTAAAGCATAATGCATTATCAAATAAAATTCTTGTCTGTGAATACGTATGAGCTACTACGCCATGCATATAATGTGAATGGTAGGTATGAACTACACATGAATTACAAGTGACCGCTAAGAAAGAAAGCTTGTATGAATTATACGGGAATAAAATGGAAATAATTAGAAATGTAAGAATATTTTTTCGTTTAGAAGCTAAATATATTGCAACTTGTACTTGAAGAAGAGGATAGCTTAGTTTCAAAATATCTTTGAAAAAATTGGAATATATTAAGCTTAGAAGGAAGAAATTGATCTCTTGCTTCTAACATTTGTTACCTAGAAAACCTAGAAAAACCGAAATAATTTGGCATGATGAAAAGTGCTGTAACTTACTCTTTTCGAGCCATTTGGTTTGCAGGAATATCTTTGTAGCCCTAACTGCGTGTCCGAGGCTAAATGAAACAGCAAAACCTTTGAAACTAGGGCTTTTTGCTGTTTTCCGTTTTCGCGATCCTCTGGTAAATGTGAGATTCAGACAGTTCTTTTCTGCGAATTATTTAATTTTCCCCCAAACTACATACAAGTCTTCTCGTTCACTTAGTAGTGTTTCATTCACAAGATTTATCCCATCCCGAAGAGTTGCATTTTTAGTTTGGAAATAGTGAAAGATGAAAAGATTTACTACAAATTTAGGATTACTGATTGAATGAAAGATCGCTAATGAATAAACTGAGTCGTTCTATTTTCCCTCATTCATTTCTTTCTCAAAAGCCTCTTTCATAGTCCCATAGCTATCGATCACATATTTGCAATTGTGAAATCTCATTGACTAACGAGTTGAGCTTAAACTTCTCATTCCACGCCTTGTGTTTAGACCAACTGCCTCTTCAAGTTGCTTCAACAATTCGTGTTGTGATGGCTTCGAAAAGTGTAGGTAAAGGAATTCGATGGCATTGAAAAAGGATGTACACGTTTCGATTATGAAAAATGTGTCCATCACAACCAGGATAATTTTATGAGCTAGACAGTGTACAAATGTGGCTGCAGGGTGTTTCGTCTTAATTACGATTTGTACACCACTTTTTGTCCTGACATGACACTAGCACCATCATAAGACTGTCCAACAACAGGCAATTCGCTAAGTACGTAGCTGTCTAACAGGCTCAAAATTATATCTGCTAAATACGAGGCATTTCTAGCTCCTGAACAGTCTACAAAGCTTGAGAACCTTTCTTCGACTGCTAGCTCTTTACCAAATCTGACAAACACGGAGAGTAGTTCCTTCTGTGGACCCTTGTTGCGTCTGCCGCAATGGATATCAATCCGCAATCTTTTATTTCAGCTGTATTGTCCTCGCGAACGATCTCAGCAATTATTTTCATCAATTCATTTTGTGTTTTGCCACTACACTAGTTCGCAACCTTTTTTTTAAATTATTTTCAAAAGTTGAATCATGCTTCGCGAATAATGCACAAAATTCCAAAAAAAATCACGGTTATCACTGGCACCACTTTCATCATGTCCTCTGAAAGCACGTCTTTGGCAACTGAGACACGTCGTAAGGTCGATAACCTTCTCCAAATAATTTCGGTTCATCTTGACAATATTCCAGCACCAGCACCGTTCAAGCACCATATCATTTACTGTATTCCAAGTACTATTAGAGTTTTCTCATTGTGCATGAATTTTACTATCCGGATAATTTATCCGGATCGCGAAGTTTGGTCGAGCTGAAATTTTGGTGTACTTTTGGAGACAATGGAAACTCTATGGAAAATTTCGCATTGTGATAACTTCACACCGAGTCATCAGATCATCACACAATTTACAAGACGCATCAATGGGCATAAAAAATAAGTATCTGTCGTTTTTAAATAATGTCTGGGCAACCTTGTAGCTACCATAAGTACGTAAACACAAATCTTTCATACGGCTGTTAGAATAAAATACAAATGATTGATGAGTTTGATACTATATTTATACAGTAATATCTGTACAGTCATATCTAAACTTGCAAAATTCCCAATCGCACAAAAATCGCACCGAATTATTTATATTTTTAGCACCTCACGACCGGATAAAATGCATAGGATATACTGGTTTTGGGTAGATACAGGTCTGACAAAAGTTTAATGAATATGATAAGAACCATGTGGCGGCCTTGTCACTATGAAAAAACGCTCGGTGAAATTGAAGGGCTATGCCTTTTAACTTCCGATGCAGTTATCAAATTATAATAAATTTTCACACACATTTGACCTGAGTGTAAACTAAGTAGGTCATAGATAACATAAAAGTGGCAGGGATGCCATTTTTATTCTCCAAATGACTTCGAAAATTGTATTCTACGTTAATTACTTTATTGCCTACCATTTTAATACTTAGACTATGTTTTGTGAAAAAAACATAATTGCATAAAGCGCCAGTTTATAAAAGTGTTCTTACCTAAATACCTGTATATTGCCTAGTAGGAATGAACAGATAATCTTAATAAAAAAAGGATGATTGGCGAGGTGCTTTTCGTCTTTTTCTTAACGTTTAACTTGTCGAAATTAAATATTGCCGTCCATTTCTCGAAATAAGTCCCATAACATCGTAATTAATATTGATTAATTAGTCTCTATGTTATAAGCAGTGTGCATGCTTTGGTAGAGGCTTACACTACTGCACTACACAGCTCTTGCTGTAACCACAAAAACCAAAGAGGCGAACACTTAAGTGTCTGCTGTTGGAAATATTTATTTTTCTGGGAGGGGCCAACCTAGGGTCTGGGGGGGTCCCGGCCCCCCCTGGCCCCCCCTACGGCGCGCCTATGGTCTAGGGTCATAACAGATGACAAGAGTAGGTGCTACGGTTAAGACTCCAAAACAAAGCAGGCATCCAGTCAATGGAGGACTTCAAATTCACCCCGTCTCAAAAAAGCCAGCCAGGTCAGATCGAATGTGAAGACCATGCTTATCTGTTTTTTTTTACATCAAGGGAATCGTGCACAAGAAATTCGTCCCAATAGGTTAGACAGTGAACCAAGAGTATTACTTGGGGGTTTTGGGACGACTGCGAGAGAGAGAATTGTGGGAATCGGATGAGTGACTTCTTCATCCCGACAACGCACCTCCTTACTTTCCTGATCTGGATCCGTGTGACTTCTTTTTGTTTCTCTGAAGGCAAAAGGCGGCGTTTTCTGACTGTGGATGTGATAACGACTTCGACGAGTGCTTTAGACAGTATCACTGTTGAAAACTTCTAGGAATGTTTCACGGCCGTGGAAAAAAATTGGACAAGTGCATTTCTTCAAATGGACAGTACTTTGAAGGAGATCAATCATTATTTTTAAATAAATAAATCGTTTTAATAGTTGTCTCGTTACTTTTGGGTCCTCCCTCGCATGTCAATTCTCCCTTGGAATGAAGGTTTCATAATCAGCTTAACTTAAGGGTTAATGAAGTTCCTATATGAATATAAGATCGACATCATGCTTATTCAAGAAAGATGCTTAAAACCAAATGGTTGCCTCCGAATCCCTAACTACAATCCACACCGTACCAATAGATCGGCAGAGGCACTGCACTTTTGGTTAGAACAAGCGCCAGTCATATCCTTATCCTAAATGTGTCTCACCATCACTGTGGAGACGTGAGAAGTAACCATGCTGGAATCGTGCAACAAAGGTATAAGGCTGCATCTTCTCAACGAACCCATACACTTTGGCAAAAAACATAGTCATGTCCTAGACATAGGGCTGTCGCAAAACTTCCATCAGAAACTGCGACTGACTGTTGCTGATGAACTTCTTTTAGACTTCAAATTCTTCAATATTGAAAAAGTCTTCATTGGCGAACCTCTGCGAATGATGAAGAGAACAAATTGGAACGCTTTCCGAGACACAATGGCGAACGAATATTTCAAAAAAGACTCAAAACCGCCAGCGACATAAATAGAGCTATAAAAAATTAAGCAGGCAAAAGAAGACAATACGCTTCAAATTCCGATAAAGGGGACGAATCCTTACGAGCTCCCAAGAGATATAAAGATCTGTTAAGGAGGCGAAATAGAATTCGGAGGAGAGCTAGGAGTACGCGTGACTCCAGCATAAGAAAGGAAGCAAACCAGCTCACAAGCACCATCAGCTGTCGAATCGCTTTCTGCACAGCATGCAACCTGGGGATAATAAATATTGGTGCATGACAAAACATTTTCGCGTACAAACAGAAGTGATGTGCTTTTTCTGGTCCTCATAGACTGCAATATGATGGTGGTGGCAAGACAACTTTTGATTCCAGCCAAATTGTCCTCTGATAAAATTGATACTAGTGAGGAAAAATAAGTTTCTGAGTGTTTTGATCAAATCTTTTCCTGTGAGCCAACAAGAGACTCTCTAACTAGACCAACTAATTTCGGAGAAACCAAACAGCTAGGCAGTGGATTAAATTGAGTGGATTGAAAACACATCAACCCAGCTTAATGGGCAATGAATGGCTAAGACACCTCCCTGACAACACAATGGAGATCTTGACGGATATAATCAACACTATTTTTCGAACAAGGATTTTTTTTAGGTCTAGAAGAGTGATTATAACAGTTGTGCCTAAATCAACAAAAGATTTTCATTTCCCAGAAATTTGAAGACCTTTAAGTCTCCTATTTCCTGTAGGAAAAATCGCTGAGAATTTTTTTCTCGGCTGGCTTGATGAGATTGTTGAGGAAAACTCCATCATCCCGAAGGAACAATTTGGCTACAAGCCACTATATTCCACTGAACTCTAGCTCGCAAGAGTGATGTAGCACATTCGCACAGGGTTCAGCCAAAGAAAATCAACGAGCTTGGTATGTTTTGTCTCTAATGTTTTGTCTCTAATGTTTTGTCTCTAATGTTTTGTCTGTGAATAGAGTAAATTTTTTTTTCGTTTAAAATTCGATTGTTGAATTTTTTTGAGGTTTTTTCTTTCATTTTCCCACAAGTTTCAAATAATGGAGTTATATTGTTTTTGCACTAACACTTTCAATTGCAATAAAATATACCCCTTTGTTTAGGCCTACTTAAAAATGCATTTTTTTGACGAAATAGGTTCATATAAAAGAGAACCATGTTTTTAAAGTAATCAACCGTTTTGGTTCCACATGAAAACTGTGACCGATAGGGTGTAATCAGATGGCAGCATTCGATGGACATTGGTTTATATGTTCCATATTTTTAGAAGAGATGCTTCAAACATTAAACATATTTTTTGAATAATGAGCAAAATATTACCAAAGTATGAATAAATTCTCCTCATTCCTTTTTTGCCAAAAAAATCATGAAAGTGAAAACGTCCTACTAAAACTGAAAACGTCCAACTAAACTCCTAAACCCACAGGTTTTTTTTATATATCCAAGGTATCATCCCGAAATTTTGAATTTTTAGCTTTACATTTGCTATGCAAATACAAAATTTAATGGAAATCTATTGAAATAGCGGCACTGCACAATGTAAAAAATATTTTTATTACTATGCAGTATTTAATTACCAAAAACTTGTTCAATATTCAGAAAATTCATTCAAAAGCCCTACAGTTTACAGAACATGCTGCTACAATTTTATAATATATATTAAAGCACCGTTAGACATTTACATTCACACGCCTTTAATACTCTCAATATTAATTTAAACTAATTACACTCTCTTCTCATGAAAGCCTATTATGTCTATTACATCATGACGCCTTCTTCCCTGGCATCATGTGAAAAATTGTCCCACAGTCATCATTCTTCACCAGTGCTCAAGAAATAACGCTACCATGCCAACAAGATTTATCCATTGATAACGTTTTGTCGTGTCTCGTTCCAAGTTAATCTTCATGTGAAGATATCTATGCAAATTCACTGTAGTTCCACGCATGCATGCAAAAATGAGAAAGATCAAAAAGCGAAGAAAAGTCAACGAAAGCCGAACGAAATCCACGCCGCTGTTGGGAGTCTCTGCATCATCTCTCCACCTTAGCAATCAGCATAGTTCCGTTCAACACATCTCAGCATGCATAATCAGTAACAACGAGTCGATCAGATTAAGTTCTAAACTCTCACAACGACAACAACAAAAGTTACAACAAGTGACAAGCTCAAGATTCATCTGCTGTCCGTTCCTAATGGCCAATAATAGTCGATAATTTATAGCGTCCGAAAGTGGTCATTAGTGTGACGTTTTGCTATGCGCTAAATTAATGGATGAGCTGAACGAGTGCAGCCCTAATGGATCGAAAAAAGGTGTAGCACAAGTGCACACCGTCCAGATCTCGATGAAGAAGAGAAACAGCTTCTGGAAAAGTTGGTACTTAGTTCGTACTGCAAGTGGATCGCAGGAAGTCCCGACGGAAAGAAGTTAGCTGCTTTGCTAACAACTACGAAATAAGATAGTCAGCCAGAAGCAGCGATTTTCTACAAACCAAATAAATCATCTTTAATTTGGAAATTTCTTTTTTATCCGGACTTTTTTTTTGCGTCCTGATTTACTCTGGTAACATGCACAACACATCCTTGAGGCTATTCATCATAATAACCGTTTCCAGATGGGAACAACATTGATGACTAGACTTGTTTGAATTATGCAGCATTACGACAAAAAGGTGCCTATTACCACAGTCCCTTGAGGATATTCCGATTTTAACTTAAATGGAATATGCACGTTCTTTAATCTACCGGCAGACACAGGACGTATGCACTGTGGCCGTACCTACCCGAATGCATCATCTAACCCCGGAATGATTGATTATATGTTTAGGTGTTGGAGCTAATGGATGAAAATGTTGCATTAACACTTGATGTTCGGTAACAGCTGTAATTAAAAGTAGCGAGTTGGTTTACAGTTGCAACAATGACGTATGGCTGAATAATGTAGAGTCGTATGTAGCCTGATATGATTAGATATCTTATTATAAGATTTGTTTGGATGTCTTATTTAGTGGAAGAATATTATCGAAATAAAATATTTTACTTGTTTAAATATAGGTACTGTCCGTTTTTATTTTAGCAGTCGCATATTAGAACACATACCTGGAATAATAAGAAAAATTGATTAATAAATTAATTAAATATAATATACGTGTACGTATGTAAATCAATAATAAAATTTTGAATTAAATCAAACAGTCCGTTGTTAATTTAAAATATTTTGTTTTAAATACAATTCAACAGTATTACCAAGGATGTGAAAAAGCTAGTACATAAATATCATCCACGTGCCACTACTAACTGCATAAAAATCAACTCACTTCATGGCAAACTATTCCAAAGTAAAGTGAGACGTCAAGAAGCCAAGTGTACGTCGATATATTGTATTTTTTTAAAATACAAAATGTTTTTTGGTGAAAAACAGTTTATTCGAATTTCATCGGATCGGCTCCGGAAGCGTGTTTCAATGATAATATCACACATGTGCATTTCACACAGTTCTCATTTATTGGAAACATGAGTTTCCTAAATTTCAAGGGCAAAATACCTGTTAGTTGTTAAGGGAATATCATGCACTGAAGTAAATAAATATTCGGTAGTGAAGTGCAAAGGTGCTGATAGCTATAAGAACAATACTAACATAACACAATTACCACCCGTGCCATCCCAAACACTTCCAAGTTCGGTGTATTTGCATAAGAGTTCGAAAGAAAATCCGTGCCGTATTGCAATCATACATGTACTCATATCTAAATACGTACATACACTTATGACCATACTACGCTCGATAGGTGTGTAAACTCTTACGATATTAATGAATGAAATATGTCAGGCAAACAAGTTTTGGACAAACTTTCGCTTTTTCAACAAATCCAAAAGTCATTAGCACCACGCTCAGCCATATATGTACATATGTACCGTACGTATGAAGCCTCATATGAATAAAGTCTGCGAAATGTTTCCATCTTTGCATTTCACGTTACCTGATTACAACCAACCACACGAGTAAAGTGTACAATATATTTAGCCAAGACGGTCTTCAATTGAAATTGTAGCTAAAATTAGACTTACCTACAGGCAAAGAAACAGTGCGATTCTTCGGTATAGATTGTTAGGAGAGTTTGGGGTGAAATGAAAATTGTGACGATTTAAGCTAGTTTATTTTCAACCGACTAAAGATCATATAGTTTGTGGGATGGTGCAAAAATTTGAATTTAAAGTACATTTCAAATTTGTATTAAAGGTTTCATGAGCTTCAAATGGATTGTTCAGTTTGAAGCACTTCAACGTAAAATTTACCAAAAGTCACCACTCTAATAGAGATTGTTCCAGATTACACTCGGCTCCACCGCAAGACTTCAATGGAGCGTTCGTCTATACAGGATATTTTAGGTTTTTTTTTTTATTTAGAGAAAAATTCAGCGTTTATAATCCTCAGTTACGATGAACATAGGTATTTGGGTAGAATAGAGACAGGCATTAATCACCCACCACACATAAGGAGACTAGGACAAGAATCATTTATTTATTTACTTTAATTAGACAGTTACCAACAGACAAAATTCAGAGAAAAAATAAATAAAAAAATATAATAATCAGTAATGAACCAAAAATGGTTTTGATTAAAACGTATTATATCTACAAAAAAAAGAAAAAAACAAAAAGATTGAAACGTGTGGAAGGGGAAACAATCTGAGAACCAAAATACTACCTACGGATATTAGAAAAAAAAGTTTTTTCCCAAGTTAAAAATTCTTCAGAATTATCGCAGTAATAAAATATCGTAAAAAAATATTTTTCATCAACAAATTCAAAAATTTGTAGTTAATATGTTAACATATATAACACAAAAACTTTTACATATTTAAATAAATGATTAGAGAGTACAGAATATCTAAAGAAAATTTCAAAAGCCCGTCGGATCAATTCACAACATGTGTAAAATAAATTTACTAACAATGCTTACAAAATAGTTATAAAATGCAATTGAAATTTAATTTAATAGTTCAAATATAATTACATGAATATTGAAATTTGTTTAACATTACATGATAATTTGAACATAAAATAAAAATTTCGAAAAGACCGAGGTAAAACCTTTCATGCCATTAATTAAAATTGATATTCATTTAAATAATTCATAACACATTAATCAAATCGCTTAAGATTTATGAGATTACCGGATGTCTTTTATAGCGAATAGAACGATGATGACGGAAAACTTCATATCTACTAGTGAAGAAGCTTATGTTAATATAGGAATTGGTGAGGGATCCAGTCAAAGGCCTTTGCTGTTCTCTATTTATTTAAACAGTGTTCACGATATAGTGTTCACAAACCGAGTCATATGTTTACAGACGATACGTTTCTTTCATGTTTCGATAAGAATAAATCATCAGTGAGCGACATTGTTAACACTGATCTTCCGCTAGATATAAATTGGGCTGAGTAAAGCAAATCCGACAGGAATACAGACAAAACAATACATACATATATATGATTTTACATCAGAAGAACAAAATCCCAATCAATTGCCACCCTCAATTCGGATAACCCCGAGAAACCCTCATGGTTGGATTCGGGCGCCACTCGCTTCGTCTCGAAACCGCCAGTTACCGCCACACGAAGCGAGAAGATGCGACGGTTGGTCCGGATTCACAACTTTCCAACAATAGATCGCCGTAATTATTTTTCACTCACGATATTCATTTATTTCATCTATTAAGCTTGTCGCATACTATTCCGTCACGACACGACACGACATATAAAAATGTCGTCTGACAGTCAGTAGACCACCGCACCCTATACCGAACCGACCGACACATCAGTTTATGAAAAACGTTGTTAGAAATTCAAAAAAAAAATTAAACTGAAATTTATAGTAATTTCTTCCCATCTATTTTTCTTTTTTATTCTTTCGTAACTTTTAGAGCTTATTTCATACAATTCTTTCTACAGGGTGGCGTAAAAGTTTTTGCTCTTCGATATGAAAAATTAACCCGAATATATTAATGAGGAAAAGCCATCTTTCAAAATTTTGAAACCCTCTTCCATTTTTCTTAAACCTACATAGCTTTAATCAATTCCTTAATAGAGGTAAAGTAAAAATTTGAGTAATGATATCAAAATAATGACTCTTGTTGTTTAATAGTCAGTAGAAACAGGTACCAAAATTCGAAGAGGATTAATATGTATAACGACCTTTTCTTAAAAACTTTGGAATCCTTCAACGGATCGAACACGAAAAAACGAAAGGGGGCGTAATTCATACTAATTATATATTATGTTGCTTCAAGTGTGTTAAATGTTGTACAGGGAATACTAAGGGCAAAAACTTTTGCGCCACCCAGTGGTTTCTGGCCAAAATTTTACCTCATCCATTATTAATTTCATTTTTTTTTAAATTTTTTTTTTAAATGTTGATAATACTCTCAGTGGCAAAAGGGCATTTGCCACCTTCAATTAGGCTTTTTCCTATGTATTCCCAATTGAATCAGTTTAGATCTATTAATTTGAATCAGTTGTAGCTCAAAGTACCATTCTTTATCCAATTTTGTTTAACTTTTTCAATGCAGACATCCCAGGAATTTCAAACGATTTTTCCACAGGTGTAGCTATTAACCGTTGTGCAGATGACATCTTTTTCAGGCAGGCAAGCCAATTAGCTGAATATTATTCAAAGTGTAGCTTACGGGTAGTTGTCAGCAAGAGTGAGCTGCTATTTTTCAGATGTGACCAATAAGGACTTCAGTAAGAGAGTTAAAGCTCTCAAGAAAGTCGAACTGTTTCTTAGTAGCCATGTAATTATCCCTTCGAAGACCGTAAAATACCACGGTACTATGCTCGACCCTCGCTGGAACCTCGGCCACCATATTCACCTTATAAACTGTATCTTTGTTCTCTATTATCTCTTCAAGCGCTAAGATTATTACCCACAAACAATCAATCAGGCCGATCCTCTCACATGGTACACCAATCTGGCCTTCGGTCTCTTCAAGCCAACTTGAGAAGCTGGTTAAATTTGAAGGCCGTATCCCCTAAAATATCACTTTTTTCTCTTAACCTAATAAATCGAACTCAACTCCCCAGATTTTAATCATTTAATTCAGCAATAAAGCTTAATTATCAAACAAGTCTCTAAAAGAATACCGGATACCGCATAATAGTAAGCCAAAACTTTTCACAGTACGCAAAGTATTAGTTACATTAACAGTATTTTCGTTAAATATTTTCGATGTTTTTGGTTCGCCCTGAGGGCTTGATCGCTTAGGGGACAAGCAATCGTCATAATATGTACTCGGCAATGTTTGCTCAGTTTTGGTAGTGTTCGGACTGTTTCCGTATCAGACTGGTCGATTCCAATCGCGCCTATCTCGATTACACTGTTTTATTTCATTTAAACATTATTATTAATCTTTAAAATTTTTATGCTAATTTTACAATTCGTCAACGTAACAAGCTCGGTGCAGGTCTCAAGTTACTTCCAGTCAGGTTTTCGGATTCGACAAATCCTTTCAGATTTCCTTAGCGTTTTAAACAATTTCGCAAATAAAAACATCGAACACAAATGTATACACTTATCATTCTCACATTCACTACTCATACTTGACATCAAACACACCACATCAAAATTTAAAAACAAAGTAGGTTAAGACAAAAATGTTTGAAGTTAGTAAAAAAAAATATTTTGGATATATAGAGAGTTGTCAATTGATTGGTTGTGTAAAACGTTGAATTGTTTTTAACATAACTTGTACTAGTTTTATGTGATGTACTAAACTGTAATCCACATTGATTTAATTTATTAAAAACTCAAATTGTTCTTTAAATGAATTTAAAAGAAAGCATTTCTATTTTTTAGGTTTTCAAAAAAAATATCTAAAATAGTTATAGGATATTGAAACCAAATATCTAAACACTCAAAAGCTGTTTATTTCAGCCATAAAACTTTTTTTTATCTCAGTACGCCATAAAACTCGTCCTGTCCGCGTTGAGAATATTTTAAGGGTGTGAAGTTTAAGTGCGCAGATTTGCATATGGCGTAGGTAAGTAGCATTTTTTCTGTTCAGAAATTTCTTTACAAATATTCCAAGAGTACCTACACCTTGTACTCACTAATCCGTACTCATGCATCTTGTCCGGTATGATGCAGCTTGTCCATGATTTCGTTTGCAAACCAAATTGGTTTGTAAATAGCTTCGGGGCCAACACCAGACCTTTTTTCAAATCCCTTTGACTCGATATCTAAAACCGACGAAATTTCGGGCGGCCCCGAGGTGAGGCGAGCATAAAAGGGACAATCAAAAAACAGGTTAGAAACGGCGAGGAAACTATCCACACTTGTCATGTCTCGGCAAGAGCCTAGTTTCATCATAAAATTCCGATTCAAGAGTAATCAAGAGCGAATACTTACAAACCCAGAGAGTCCTTATCTGATGCGAAGATTCCAAACATCAGCTTTCAATATTTATTTCCTGCTTATGAAACACCATAAATGATCTCCAATATTTGGTGTAACTTTTCTGTCCTGATTTTTCAGTCGCATGCACCCAACCTTCCTCCGTTTTACCCTACACGAACCATAAATTACTTACGCTTACATAATAACACTCATGACTGATATATTACGGCTTACACTACTGTCCATTGTACCGGATATGGAGTAGATGCGAGTATGTTGCTTCATGACATAATTGTAGATACCCACCACATACTCGTAATGGAATCTTACTCTACTCGGAATGGTAATGCGATCAACAAGTGTCTACGATAATTTTTGGTCATGAAGTACATCCGCAGGCTGTTACCACTGGTAGTACTAGCAGCACCCACCCGTCGAAAGTCATTCCTTGCATTCGCTCTCACTTTCATCCAGAAAATATTTTAATAAATCTTTCTCCTCGTGTTTGTTTTGATTCGTCGCATCGATTATTGTCTTTTCTAGAGATTAATAACTTCCCCCGTGCAGTGTCTATTATGTGCTTTCGAGGAATGTTGACGGACCAGCTTTTCCGTCCGCCTGCCAAAGTAGATAAGCAATAAGCTGCTCGTTCCGTGGCGACGACGATGATGATGAGATGATCGCGATGGGACTGACATTGCCGAGCAGACGCTATTTGAAACCTTATATGACGACGACGGTTCATAGTAAAGATGTTGTCTTGTCGATTATCCGATAAAGCAGTAAAAACTAAACGACCAGATAAGATGCCGGATCTGTTTGTTTTCCGACCGAGAGGACGTTAAACTTTCCAGGTCGTTTGGATGTGCTTGCAATTAGCGCAAATGAAAATTGTTTATTTTACACAGAGTGGACTCAGTGAGGGATACTTACAACGTCTTAATGAGGCCAGATCTACTTGTGATAAGAAATTTGACGCAAGCTCGTCAGTTTAAGTAGTCTTAAAATTTCCTTGATTGCATCTCAAACACCAGCAAATCCAAACGACATGCGAAAGGCAATCAAATACCTTCTCAAATAGCTGTGTATTTAATTTACAATCATATCAATTTTCTCCCAAAAACCGTTTCGATTGCAACAAACCACTCAAATCGATCAGCATTTGACGGACCGTAATTTATCTAATTAACCGGTTCCGCTTTTCAATTCGATACTGACACGGCAATCTTGCAGGTAAATCTAGCTGACTTCTCCATCGCGCAGGAGAAAAAAAAATGTGTCCGTTCGCTCTCACAACCGACACCTCTATCACGTTAGTGAGTTAGCTTAATGCTGAAATGCCGAGAAGCAGCGCAGCATTCTTGCTTTTCCCCCTCGAGCTAATGCACTTTTTGTGACCTCTAAGACATACAATGCCTAATTTGAATTTCTTTACCAATTTTATCGCGACAATCGATCAGCCATGACATTCAATATGTTCCGACGCCTAACGCACAGTCATTAGCGATATTTATTGACGCGATTCGTAATTTATTACAGATAAGACTCCCGAGGGAAAGATACGAGTACACGGCTATGATTGGAAATTATGTGCCGATAAACGATCGATCCCATGAAGTTAATAAATGTTGATAGACATGCTTTTTTCTCTCCGATGGAATGAAGAATTTATGTGAAGTGTGGCTGAAGATAGCAGCACTCTGCAGAAGAATGTCTAAAAAAAAGTACGCTTTTTGTGAGAGAATATTTTAGAATTTGCAAAAAAAAACTCGGGGATGCATTTAGGTCGATTAACTGTTTAAGGTTTGCAAAAATCACATTTATCGACGAATGTCAGTTCTTCTTCTTTAATAATTGGATAGAACGCTAAAATAACTCCGCGGTCCACTGTTAACTATCATAAAATTATATATTTTTAACAAGATTCAAGTTCCGGTTTTTATCTAGAATTCGTTCAACGTAAATATATTTACATTTCAAAAGCTGCTTTAAAAACTCGTAAATAGAACGTAGAATACGTAAGGATAAGATCATAATAATTGGAAAATTGTTTTTGTGTTTTAAGTATTTATTAAAATAGATTCACCAATAAAATCTTAAAATGTGTTTGCTCATTCCCCAAAATGACAAAAAATTACTAGAAGTTTTAAGCTGTTAATGCCAAGCTACAATTTCCGAGGATAAACCTTATCACTAAGTTAAAAACCAATCATTTGAATTACCATACTTCCAGCCTGGTGTGATTTTTTTACTAATGTTGGAAGAACAGCCTCCTTAATGCTTCGCCTCCATTCGTCTCGGTTCAGTGACCGCGTCCTCCAGTTCGGTGCTCCCAAAAGAGATCTGCTGTCAGCATCTATCGAATCCGCTTGCCCCTTGAGAGATCGTTTGGGGATTCGATTGTCGCTCATTCGTTCGACGTGGCCAGCCCATTGTAGTTTTTGGAGTCGTATGACGGTAGAGACTTCCGGCTCGTCATATATGGTATACAGCTCGTTGTTGTATCGGATTCGCCATTCAGCTTCTTCCCGTATTGGACCAAGGATCCTTCGCAATACCCTTCTCTCAAACGTATTCAAGGCTTTTTCAGATGCCTGGGTCAGCGTCCAGGTTTCGCTTCCGTAGCATAGCTCAGGTCCAATAATTGTTTTATTTCTAATAATTGTTTTTTCCTGTGTACGCATCGAGATTTCAAAGTGGGAAGCACCGAAAAGAATGTCTTATTGGCTAATTAAATCCGTCGTTTGATTTCGTCAAGCTCATTCTCATCCTTCGGGAGGTTCGTCCCTAGGTACACGAAGTTGTCTACATTTTCAAGGTTATAGTCCCCTATCGTGATGTTTTGTCTTATTGGCGTCCTTTTCCTTGATTGAGTGATAACTTTTGTTTTTTGTTCGTTAATTTGAAGACCAACTTCCTCGGCGGTTTCGTCTAGAGCTACAACTACTTCCTTGGCGTCGTTGAACGAACGTGACATAATGTTGATATCATCAGCGTAAGCTACTAGCTGTGTCGACTTAAATAATAGAGTTCCTCTCGTGTCAACGGAGATTTTTCTGATGACGTACTCAAGCGCTAAGTTAAAGAGTACCGGAGCTAATCCATCCCCTTGTTTTAGCCCTGTATTCGTCGAAAACGAGTCGGTCATATTATTCTGAATCAGCACTTGTGACGTGGAGTCGGTCATGGTCATTTTCATCAGTCGTATCAACGTTGCTGGGATTCCGAGCTGCAGCATGATGTTATATAATGCAGTTCGGTTGATGCTGTCGTACGCTTGTTTGAAGTCGACGAATATTTGATGGACATCAATGTTGAATTCCCAGCATTTTTCCCAAAATTTGTTTGACCGTAAATATTTGGTCAGTTGTCGATCTTCCACGTCTGAAACCACCTTGATATTCACCAAGAATTTTCTTAGCGTGATGGGAAATCTTTAACTCTAAAATCTTTGTCAAGAACTTGTACGACGTACAAAGTAGTGATAGCAGTTTATCTCCTTTCTTGTGAATGGGACATATAACACTTTTTCGCCACTCATCCGGCATCGTTTCTTGTTGTCAGATGCCTGTCACCAATTCATGGATTGACCTTAAAACGGAAATCCCGCCTGTCTTCAGGAGCTCCGTGGGGATACCATCGATGCCCTTGCTCTGTTGGGTTTCAAGCGGTCCATGGCCTGTCGGACTTCATCTAGTGTAGGAGGGTGAGATGAAGCACTGTCAAGGTATGTGCCAATCATAGACATATAAAGAATGGACACGCAATCACAATGCATGAACCTGTACGTGAATGAAGCAATTTTACTACACATGCAATTTTACTCTCTGTAAAACAGCTTTCCCCTCAATGCCGAACGCACCACCCCTCAGCGCTGTAGACTCTCTATGTAAACATTCATTTCAATCCATCCGATCTACGGGGTGGTTGGGATAACGGGGAAAACAATACATGGACACAAATTTCCAAATACATCAACTTTTCTGAATGAAATTTGTTGTTGTTTTACACAAACACATTGCGACAAGAGGTCGAAAATTGCTTCATTTCTCTTGGCCCATTTTGTATCCATTCTTCTTATATCTATGGTGCCAATTAATGATGGCGATTCATCTTTATATCATATATATATATATATATATATATATATATATATATATATATATATATATATATATATATATATATATATATATATATATATATATATATATAGGGTGATCCATTATGAAGTTTGGTTTTTCATCTCAAATAAAAGGCATAAAGTTGAATTCTATAGTAAAAATTTTATTGTGAGTCGAAAGAAAAATTTATGACATTTACTTTTTAAAGATTATCTCATTTAAATGTTGAGCGGGACTACGCCGTAAATGGTCCATCCTGAGAGTCCAATTTTGGACGACGCGTTCCAGCATAGCGACCGGTATCTCGCGAATGACACGAGTAATGTTGGCTTCCAAACCGTCGATTGAAGCTGGCTTATCGCTGAAGACCAGAGACTTCGTGTAACCCCAAAGAAAACAATCTAAAGGTGTGATATCACACGATCTAGGCGGCCCATTTAATGTTCCAAAACGTGAACTCAGGCTTTCACCAAAATGATTTCTTAAGAAGTCCACTGTTTCTCACGCTGTATGCGAAGGAGCGCCATCTTGTTGAAATCAAAGTTCACCGATACCACGGGCTTCAATATCAGGTAACAAAAAATCCGTTATCATGGTCCATCCGTTATCCATCCATTGACGGTTACGTTCTGACCGGACTAATTTTGAAAGAAATATGGACCGATGATTCCACCGGCCCATAAACCACACCAAACTGTGCATTTCTGTGGCTGTAGTGGTAGCTGTTGAAGCTCTTTAGGTTGTTCATCAGCCCAAATACGGTAATTCTGCTTATTGACGTATCCAGCGTGAACAGCGGATTTTCATTGAGCTGATTCATAGCTCTTTCACCGGTGTAAGTCTTTTCATGATGATTTGTCAAACAATACTGAGTAAAAATTACATTACAGTTAAGTAAAAGACTGTTGAAAATCAAACCTCATAATGAACCACCCTGTATAATATTATCTTTTTTCTATTGGGTTCCATGTTCATAAGTTATAAATTGAATTCAAAAATTTCGCTGATAATTTGAGTATTTTTCAAGAAATAGAAAATAAGAGCACCATCAGCAAGGAAAAAAGAGTCATATATAATGGCTTATAGTTCTGTTACTTTAACAAGAAATTATTTGTTGTTCTTTCAAATTATTCATAAAAAATAGCTGCATTAAAAAAAAGTTTATTTTTATGCCTACTTTTAAGAACACCAAAGTGGTGTAAATATAACAAAAATTCAAAAAGTTCTTAACTTAATTTTAAATTTAATGTAAATATTTTATTTAATGTACTGAATGCATTTAGCCACCTAGTCTGGATAATATAGGTGGCGTATGGTTTTTGCTTGGAAGCAACCAGCTCTGTTTTTTCAACATTTACATTCGGTTAATTCAAGGACTCCTATACACTAAGATAAAGCATAGCGCTATACCATGATTTATACACTTCTGGCGCTATACACAGAAATATTTTTCAATCGGTAATTTTTTTTTTATTGAAGCTCAAAAACAAATTTGAAAGGTGTGCACTCACTTTTGACGCTCACAGTATGTAGTTGATTTGGAGATTGTAACAATATATTGCGCTTGACAACATATTTCATGACGATAGAATCATAGGAGTAGACACTGTGTGTTACAACCCCAACCGCGTCCTGATTGAAAGCGAAGAGCCAAATTGTCGCCTTTTTAGGCAATTTCGGTATTTTAACGATAGTGAGTGATGGAAATTTCAATTAACTTTTCTGAAATGCTGTTTCTTAGCTTTTAAGTTATGACAAATAAAACCTGCTTGAATCTGGGTTCGAATCCGTGACCCTATTCTTCAAGATCTGACACTCTATCTACTAGGCTACAGAAGCTTATTAGAGAGCTAATGTTATACACTTTATTATGTGGCCTTTCAACTATATTTGATAGATCAGGTAGGTACTATGTGCGTAAAGTATGCGACCATAAATGCTGCGCTATGTTAGGTATGAAAATGTACCATGTAGATTCTAATATTATGGCACTGGGAGCTATATTGCATAGCTCAGGATATTATGTACATAGCATGCGCTTATTACATAGAACTACGGGCTATGTAGATTTTTTTCAGTATAGAGAATCAACTTATTTTTAAGTATTCCAGCTGCGTGCTTTTTCTTTTCTTACGGCAAAACATCAAACTTCCAACTTGTTTTGTGCCTAGACAAGATGACAAGCAGGTAGGTAACTACCATTTTCATGCCGATTGAAACCACATTTACTTGACGCAAATTCAGACATAAAAAAATACAATTTACTGTAATAGTTTTCGATTTGAATACATTGCATACATCATATTCATTCAGGTTGACCTTCATGTATGTATGTGCATCGAAAGCACATATGTTGATATTTTCCATCGAGTTTCTCAAGCTACGAGTTTTTCAAGACCTGTTTTAATATAACATAGCCCGCATTGATTTGCAGACAACATTTCTCTAGATTAGTAGAGTGTGAATATTTCATTTCATGCTAACACAAAATATAAAAGAGAAATGAGGTTTCGATACGATCTTTATCTAGATAAATAATCTTATCAATTAATTTCTCATAAATTTTTGGCTGGAAAATATATGTAGCAGTGCCACAGTTTAGTTCAACTCGATGGTTGTATCGAAAACAATCTTGCCGAGACAAGCACTACATTCATGTACACATACATATCGTTTTCACTTGTCCCAAGTTGAGTTCATTACAACGATAATGGTTTCAGCCTCGAAACTAGTGATAACAAGACACTCATAAATGTATAATTATTCCATCAAACGATAATATTGACCTCAAATGTCAATTTCATTCACTAACAAGTACCTTCCGAAAATGTCTAAAATCGTGTTCGGACTCATGCTCGCTCGTACACTGTACAATTCGATAATCACTTTCAAATCAGCGAAAAAACCAAACCGTGGCTGACCTTAAAAATAAGATACAGCCGGCCGATTATATTTCTATTTCGTTCGATGCATCAATGAAATTTCATTTTCAATTTCGAAATGCGCAAATCACAGTCGGATACATCCTACCTGCATTAATGGATTCGATTCGATTCGAACTGGAAAAACTCTATTTCCTACACCTACTGTCCAATTACCGTGAAAATTAAGTATCGCGATGGCGGCTGTAGTGAGTAATCGAAATTGCATTGATCTTCAGCTTCAATCAAGAAACGCGATCGATGGTGTGAAGATCCTTGGCTAAACAATAACACGTGATAAGGTGTTCCTGCGGTCACGTCACGGTGGCCATCATCGACAAGCCTGTTTTCCTATGATACTCACATTGAACTTGAAGGCAACTCATGCGGTGCACTTGGCCATGGTGGAATGCTTGGGAACCCGTATGTCTACTTACATACGTGTGTAGAAGCAGTTTCATCGAAACAATAAACTGATCAAACAAGTCAAACTATTTTTTCCTTTGATCACGCTATAGCGAGTTTTTGGTTTAGTACCGGTAGTTAGTACACAACGATAAACAATCGAAAACAACGGACCCGGAGTCAGCGAGTGTAACGAGTTTGAAATGATGGTGCAGACCGGGTGGATTTACATCGAGTACAGTGAGTTCGGCTGAGAATTTGACTACTCCATTCTAAACAAAGAATACGGTGGAAGGCAAACATGCCAGCCAAACAGAAAAGCACACCCAAAGAAATAATTTATTCCATAACCAGTATCACTCAGCAACTATGGTATTTCCTTGAAGACTTATCGTGCTCCACTCACATGTTACGCCAATGTTCAACTACTTTCAAATATTTTGGGTCAATCAATCCGATAGAACAACATCTAATCATAAGATATATTTAATAATTGCCAATAAACAATCTCTAACAAGCAATTCAGCGGCAACAAACAACCTTCAGGCATCCAATTCTCACGCAAGCCCACTGTAACGCGAATAACTTATCTGAGCTGAAATCAAGCCGAATGCTCATCTAATAGCACAACAATGATTACAGATTAATTGCCTCGAGAACAGCTGTAGGAAGCAGATCTGATAGCCCATAAAAATCCGAACTGACATTGAAATTCGGCGGCTAACTTCTTTTTGTTGCCGCCCCGTGCCGCTACAGCTGATCCCCGACGACTGGTCGTATAGTCAGGCTGCTAAGCGAAAGTCAACTACTGTTTTTCATTTAAGCAGCAAAAACACCAGAATTTACGAAAAGCTCCACCGTAATTTATACACAAACCAATCAGTCGGACAAAGCGGTAAACCAATTAGTCGATCTAATTTCGATATCTCGTTCACACCGAATCGAAATGTTTCGGATACATGTTGGTCGAAATTATCGATCTTCTGAGGTTAAGAATCGATTGTTATCTGAATCTGATTCTTCTGAGGAAGATGCGCTGGACAATTTGCAATTTTATTGCTTTTGGACTTATTAATGCAAATGAGACACATCTAGACAAATATCCAATAACGGATATGTTCTAAGAACGTGTAAAATTATGAGATATTCTGTTATAACCAATTTAAAAAGGTTCATAACCAAGATCAAAATCAGTCCTGCCGGCAAATTAAGCAATATGTATGCAAACATGCAAAGCAGCCGACAGAACCTTTTTAGGTATACATATCTAGCTACCTGATGCGAGATACCGTACGAAAATATTATGTCGAAAAAGCTGCTGCAGCTGCCAGCACACGTTCCGATTGGCGTCATCTGGATGTTTTTCGAATCCCAAAACTTAATAGCGGAAGCACTCAGCTATGTGGTACTAAATTATGAAAATTGCACCCGAACCTTTGAGTTCTCCAATCGAAATTTCTAATAAATATTTAGCATCACTTTGCTTGTATTCTGGAATTGATGTGAGTCTGAAATAAATTTCAAAGTCAACATCATCGGCGATGTTTATGTTAATGTGGAGGATGGAGCTGCTCGTGAGCGGAAATTATCGATATTACACATTTCTGAACAAATTAATCAAGACAAATTATGAAACGGTGAAATGTATAAAATCTCACCACAATCCACACACTTTCCACATAAATGAACACATATTTAGTGTTGTCGGTTTTACGAGCGGTTTCCGTTGCATTGTCTAATCTAACTAAAGTGCTAAATAGTGGAAATGGCATTTTGTAAGAGCAGTAAATTAAATATCCATTAGCGCTTTTAAGCGGCCGATAAGCCGATAAATTTGATTTTATAGCTGGACAGAAGAGGAGGAGACCAAATGAATTTTGAGTGAATTAAAGTTTGAGCGGCCATTAACATTTGTTTTACGGAGAAATTGGCTTTTGCTTTTCATCGCCGTGGTAGCGCGAGTTACTTGGAAAATATTTTGTTATTTTTTGGGTGAAGAAAACATCAGCAATTTTGATGTTCGATTGATCTAAACGACGGATTAAATCATTAAGTGCAAAGTTCATAATTATATCTATGTACATTTAATATTATATACATTTCAATATTATATCTATGTTCATTTAATCGTGGAAACACGCTATTCGGATAAAATAAGTATAAAAAAACTCTAGCGCACCTGAACCGCTAGAAACACTAATGTTCGAAGAACAGTAGAAGAATCGTGCAGGTTTTGAGTGCATATTCCACCACATGCGCTGCTTATTACGGCCAAATTGTTTCAAATGCCATGTTTTACTTTTGTCTCAAGAATGCATTATAACTCATATGGTAGAAGGTTTCAGATATTACCACTGGCATGAATTTCAACGTTTATGAGAGCAAAACACGGGTTAATTATATTCGTTATCAGTTGCTTATTTCACAAAATTTTGAAAGCAGCATCTCATATAATATCAATGAAGAAAATGCTCAGTGCTTGCAGCACTGTAACTGAAGTTGGAGTTTGGGGCTGCGATCCGAAAAATTTGCAGAACTTTGGGAATTGAAACATCGGTTATTTATTTTCATTGTAAATGTTTCCGGTATGAATACTAACTGTAAGCATTTATTGATACAAAAGTAGCACAACCGACTCGTGCTGGCAACCTTTCGCCAGTATCAAAGCCAAGAATATATCACATCTGCTTCACGTTGTTATATTACATTTGAAGTTATAGGAGTATAAAAAAATTTAGAGTTACCTGCAGCGAGTTTTTTCAAATAATCGAAAGCTTCATATTTGCTGTTTATTGTCACTACAATATCATTACCAATTGAAAATTCTACGATAAAACCGCTTAATAAAGATATTGCAAGCAAACACAAAACCAACAATAGCTGGCAACCCTATCATGGCTTTTCAACCAAATTTGGCTTGAATAATGTTTATAATAGGTTCCATTAATTGTATGAAATTCGTATTGATTTCCTGACTGCACTGGAAGCTATAGGGCAAAAAGTTTTATTTTCCTGAGCGAATTTTCAAAACCAAAGACACAAAAATTACCATAGCTGGCAGCACCAATCGAATTTTTCAACGAAATTTCTATCAAACAGAGTTTAAGGTAAGGTTCAGCTACTGTGTCAATTTCATGAAAATCTGGTAACTTATTCACATTTCATAGGGCAAAAAGCAGTTTTTTTTCTTTGTAATTTTTCAAGATGGCACCACTGGAACAGAGTTGCCTACAATTCAAAATCGCTTCTATCAGACCTGGCCCTACTTAAGTCCAATGCATTCTGTAAATTTCAATTCTATCTGATTCTTGATTCGTTAGTCACCGTGAACAGAAGTTTTTGAAGCTAAAAATATAGGTTAACTGAGAAAGGGTTACCGTTCTTGTCCGACATGAAATTTACAAAGTTTTACTTTGACTGTGTAGATTAAGCATAAGATTTGTATACAGATTGGTTTTATTGTAGAAACGGACATTTTTTAGGATATTCGATGGTTTGAATGTTTTCACTTCCAAATGTTTATTTTTTCAAATTTAAGACACCAAAATTATCATAGCTGGCAGCTCCAACCGAATTTTTCAACCAAATTTCTACCAAACGTGGTTAAAAGTAAGGTGCAGCTACTGTGTGAATTTCGTTAAAATCGAACGATTCAATCAGAATTTATAGGGCTAAAAGCAGTTACCTTTTTTAGTGATTTTTCAAGATGGCACCACTGGCACAGAATCGCCAGGATTTCAAAATCACTTCTATCAGACCTGGTCCTATTTAAGACCAATACATTCTGAAAATTTCAATAAATTCTGCTCATTGGATCGTGAGTTTCCGTGAACAGAAGTTTTTGATGCTAAAAACATAGGTATCTTGGGCAAGGGTTACCAGGCGTGCCCGTTATACCATATCAAATTTTTTTTTTTGTTTATGTAAACAAAGCACAAAATTTACATATGAGTGGATTTTTTTTTAAGAAACGACATTTTTTCAAGAGAAACGATGATTTGGAGGTTTTCACTTTCAGTGCCTGCCCTAGCTACAGGGTTGCCAGCACAATCATTAAAACGTACACTAATCTACAACTAAATAAAACAAACATGTTCTGAAAATTTCGTAATCATGGAATAGCTCTGTCAAAAGTTATCGCAATTTAAAAATTTTCAAATTTTCCCGTTCTCTTTTTAGGCACCCAGCGCACACATGGGGTTAAAAAATTCCAAAACATTATCCGATTCACATGTAAAACTTGTTCGAAATTTATGTCGTCAACTTTATTTTTGCAAAAATTATTTGTGTACGGAATAATAGGTATATTAAAAAAATCACTAAAATGGCCGCCGGCGCCAAAGGGTTAAAGATTATTAACTTTTTGTGAGACCTGGCACTATTCTGCATATACATCAATGTGTCCTGAAAATTTCAGCTCAATCGGATGGCGCGTTCCTGAGATTTTTTCACTGAAATTTTTTGATGATATATATATATATATATATATATATATATATATATAGAAATATGAATTTTTGGCCAAAGTGATTTTAATACTAATGTTCTTCTTCGAACATTAGTAAAAATAAAAATTAGTGATTCTTTAGCTTGGCTATGATAATATTTTGTAAATTTTTAACCCTATGTGACCAATAAGTGCCTAAAAGTAGGCAAAAAGAAAATGTATTTAACATCAAAATATGATATGTAACTGCATATCATTACGAAATTCATCGGATACATTGAGAAACATAAGAAATACGCTTGTGTTTTATTGTGGTGAATGAGGCAACGACAGGTACTTAAACAGAAAACCTTTAAATCATCGACCCTTCTGGAAAATGTTTACTTTTTAAAAAAACATGCCAACGATTGATCAATTTTATCTTTTTTATATACTGTCAAATTAATTTTTTTTTTTAAATTAAACCAGTTATATTACTCGCGAAAGCTCACGAACATATAATACGATCAGATATCTCAACATCAGAACAAGCAGCGGGAGAGTCTGCCTGGGAGTGACACTCTCTGGCGACTATCCAAGTACTTCCGAACCAAGAACAAACCGATTATGTGACCAATACACAGCAAGGCATAAAATATAACAACTTAAATAAAGCCAACGCGTTTAGGCGTCGAAGAAAACTGCTCATCTGACGATGACCTAGGCAATGAAGACCACATAATCAAAAGGGCTACAAACTTTCTCAGTTCTGAAACAAGGGAGGTAGGACAGTTGAGGGAGTTGAAACAAGGGAGGTAGGACTAAACTGGAGGAAATAAAGAACTTGGTGAAGGGATTGAACCGGCGAAAACCGCCAGGGATAAATAACATCAACAACGTATGCCTCAAATATCTGCCAGACAACACACTACAGGCACTGACGGACATCATCAATAGGATGTTCCGTCTGAGGAGGGATCTTAAGCGTGGAAATCAGCCATCATCATAGTTTTACCAAAATCAGGTCAAGACTTAACATTTCTCCAAAACTGGAGACCTTTAAGCCTTCCAACATCACTAGCCAAATTAGCTGAACGAGTTCTCCTCTCTCGCCTAAACAAAAAAGTCTACGCTAACAGCATTCTTCCGCAAGAGCGATTCGGCTTCAAGGCACTATACTCCATGGAATTCAAGCTAGCAAGCGTAGTGCAACATATTAAAGCAGGACTCAACCAAATAAAATCGACTGGACTGGTCATGTTCGATATTGCAAAAGCCTTCAACAAAGTATGGCATGCAGGACTAACTTTCAAATTGCATGAGTTCAAAATACTCTTCCCACTCATACAGATCAGTGGATCATTTTTCAGGGGCAGGACATTTAGAGCCAGAGTCGAAGGTCTTTTTCCAACGGAACGTTAAATCGCAGCTGGACTGCCTCAAGGCTCCCCGTTATCACCACTTTTGTGTAACATATACACAGCAGATATCCCCGAATTGCCCGTATCAAAAAATATCACTCTTTGCCGATGATACGTGTATCTTCCACACGTCCAGACAAGCAGAAACCATTACTTCAATTCTGCAATCCTCCATAAACACGCTTTTAGTATGTTTCTAAAGATGGAAAATCAAAATCAACTTGGACAAAACCCAGGGGATTTTCATCACGCGGAAGAGGCGACAGACACCACGCAAACTGATAGTAAACGACCAAAAGATACAATGGTAACGAACCGCAAAATCCGTAGTACTTGCATTCGACGACAAGCTAACATGGAAGGAACATACACAGAACAAGCGAAAAGCCTGCGACAACGTCCTCCAAACCTTTCAGCCACTAATAAAAACCAAAGGACTAAACATAACGAACAGAAAACTCATATATAAAGAAATACTGAGACCAGCACTTTTGTAAGGAAGCCTAGCGTTTGGACAAACCTCAATGACGAATAGGCGAAAACTTCAGACGTGTCAAAATCTGGCACTGCGAAGAATTTTCAGGATTCCATGTTACGTTAGAAACACAAACATACACAAGGATCTACGAATAGAGACAATCAAACTATACTTACGTGACAAAGCCCTCAAACTTTTCCACAAAATAGACAGACATACTAACAGTACCATGAATATCGTTAAATTCCCGAGCAGAGGACACGAGAAGTATCCACACTTGAGAGAATATCTCGCATATCTCTAACTACCAGAAGCACCCAAATGCACCTATTGAGGCTATCAAACAAAACTGTGCGCAAGACCGCTCACTTATATGAATGTAGTAAGAGTGAGTTATTCACTAGCTCCAAGCCAACTCAGTTGCTCACGGCTGCACCAGTGGCACCATCTTGAAAAATCCACACTTCCTGTCCTGGAATCAAGTTTTTTTTTGGCGACTCCGCAAATTGAAACGCTGAGTTCCTTTAGCGTACGCGTTAGTCAATGTCGGCTTGACATAATTAGGGGCTAATCACAGTTGGTCAGAATTTGAAGTAAATTGAACTTCTCCATCCTCAAAAACCTGTAGCTGCCTGAACATCAAGAAGTGTTGAGCCGCATTGCGAAATGCGGCGCATAACTCCAACAGGTTAGCATCCCAGTTCCGATGATCGTCTCTTTGGTAGGCCCAAGAAAGGACTGGTCTGTTTTCTGGAATGCGTTAGCATGAGGTGTATAATAAGGATTGTAACAATGATTCATCCCTTCTTAGCTTGAAAGTCCGAAAAACCTTCATAATGAATTGGGCGCTATTGTCAGTATGAATGGTTTCGGGTACGCCAAAGGCTAAACAGATGTTTTCCTTCAAAAGCCTCACCACCAGTTCAGCACTACCCTTTGGTAACGCCTTAAGCCGTACGTATAATGATCAACCAGATAATTAATAGATTAGTAAGGCACATTTGCCCATATAACAAGCGCATGTCCATAAATATTCACTGTCCCTCTCTGTCTCTCTTCCTCTCTCTCTCTTTCTCTCTGTATTTCTTTCTCTCTATCTCTCTCTCTCTCTCTGTATCTCTTTCTCTCTCTATCTCTTTCTCTCTAAATTCATTATTAATGTAGTTAATTAAAAAATTCAGGTTTTGACGAATCCGCAAACCTAAACAAGGATTTTAAAGGATCTTGGTGCCCTGTCAAACAATTAATATTATACCATATATACTACACTGTTATGTATCATTGTTTTGTATAAGTAGGGATCAATATGAAAATGATGTACAACAGTGCACAAAATACAATTACAAAATCGGTGAATCAAGACGCTTGTCGTGAAGTAAGTACGTATAAGATAGTGGTAAAAAAATAGTGACGGAGAGATAGTTGTCGCTAAAACAACGCACTTGAAATCGAATTTATTTTCGACTCATTTTGCAATCGAGGACGAAAACTAATTGACATTTTATTCTTCACCTATTTTTTTTTGCTAAATTGTGTGTGTGTGTGTGTGTGTGTGTGTGTGTGTGTGTGTGTGTGTGTGTGTGTGTGTGTGTGTGTGTGTGTGTGTGTGTGTGTGTGTGTGATTGCACGCCTATAATGAAATGTACAGTACTCTGATGACCATGTATCATAAATTTCAAGTTAGCTCTCTCTTTTAAAGCAATTAAAAACGGTTTTCTTATCCTCTTACCAGTTCTCAGCTATCTTATTATAAAATAGACATATTACGCGAAAAGTCAAATCGATATTGCTTTGTTTTTTTAAAAAAAAGATGCAAAGTTTTATCTTTCCTACCATTAAATCATGCAAAAAGCCAAAACTTTTAATGAGCGCCTCCTACAAGTTTTAATGATGAAATATCGAATGCTAGCGAATGATTTTTAATAGGGACTATATATAAATTTCGAAAGTTCACTCTCTTGAACACAACCTTCGCCTCATCAAAAAATAAACGCTACAACTCAACTATAAACTTCCGCCATATATTCTTCAAGTTCTATTTAGCCTGCCATAATTCATTGCAAAAACTCAATAGCTTCATTCTTGCATACCTATATCAATTCATAATAGTTCCTCGATTTCTATGCAAGCATTATACCAAGCAATAATGCATACAAACTCGCAAATGACATTATGGAAACCAGAAATGAATTTAAAAACTAACTTGTCCCCCTGGACAATTGATAGGAAAAGTTCAATAAAGCATCTTCCGGCCAATAGTCAATTTGCATGGTCTCTTCTTCACTAGCTTAGTAGCCAACTTCAGCCAACTTGACTTGATGTTGTCATTTTATAGCTCATGGACCTAATTTTATGTAATTGAATTATGGTGCAGCAATGTTTGATGGTGTGGCGGGTTCTTCGCAGCTCAGCTTGGTTCAGCTTGAACCAACAACGACACGACATTATTTCATGGGAGCTCGTAATGAAAAAGTGGAAGAAGTAAAACATGCTTGACCAGCAACATTCTCTTTGAAGCAAACACGAGCATTGTGCTGTTTGGTGGACACAACATAGTGGATTGTAGAGGAAGTTGTTGCTTATGACGAGATGTTGAAGTTGAGGAAAGTTATCGAAGCAGGTTTTG
Organism: Nemotelus pantherinus; assembly: GCA_963978885.1. Classification (NCBI taxonomy): domain Eukaryota; kingdom Metazoa; phylum Arthropoda; class Insecta; order Diptera; family Stratiomyidae; genus Nemotelus; species Nemotelus pantherinus. The sequence goes on along the minus strand of OZ022263.1, from coordinate 210,948,592 downwards.
TTTTATCTCCTATATATCTAAATTTGGAGCCTTTTTCTTGAACTGGGAGATACGATCTTCTCCGCAAATTCACTTAACAGTTTTGAAATAAAATGTTCGGAATCGAAATTTTTACCCAGTTTCATCTATAAGCCACCAGTCCCCTGCTATAAAACGATAAAACGTCCTCTAATCGACCCACAAACATTTATAACGAGACACTCAATTATTTTTAATAGTAAACTCAGAAGACAAGTAAGTACCCAACGAATTCGGATCGGTGAGAAGAACGTAGGGAAAGTTCATCAAGATGAGGTCTTATTATTTCGGCCTGAAAATCAAGGTCGATGGGCTGCTCTGCCAAGATACTGTACTCGAATTGCTTTCAAGTTGCTGCGCTTGTAATTGCAGCCAAGATTGGATTGTTACTCTTCCTTATAGGGCGCAAAATCACCTCATTACGAGCATACAACAAACTGGGCGATCCATGTAGCTAGCACTTTAACAATCACATACATGAAAATCGGACAAAGCTCGTTCCATCGTCTTCTTTCGACCAACTAACCATTAACTTCTACTCGAATGCATTGTTTGGATTCACTAGTTGGATTCACTTCGTGACAACATGTGCATGTATCAGAACTATCTAGTTTTGCATTTTTTCTAGGGCTTCCTGAAACTCGGCTTGCACTCGGCAGCGATGACCGTTTGAATGTTCATAGGAAGAGATATTAAGCCTCTTTTCACTGGAGCCAGGTGTAGCTATCAGCATGACCATGGCATAGTTATATGGGCACGAATCACTATGAATCTGTTTGTGGGCGCATTAGAATCGTGCATACGAAAGTCACAAATGAAGAAAAAAAAAACGGAAAATAATACTAGAAGCGAAGGTGTCCGAAGGAGACTTACACAGCATGCGATGCATGTTTGGTGTTAGGTGTCTCCAATGCATTGTATTCTATGGTAACCATCCACTGAACAGTTATATGTATTTTCATTTAGACCCCATGCAGTTTCGGATTATTTTTTATCGCTTGGACGCTTTGTTTTCGTGTGACTTTGGAAAACAATAACTCTGCGATTAACAGAATTTTGACCCATCGAAGCAGTGGAGTCAGGGCAATTTTGATAGTGAAGATTCGTAGAACGAATAAGAAGTGAATGTCTTTCTTTTGGTTCATTCAGGCTCTCGAAAAAATAGCTACAGGCAATGAAGATTGAAAATAAATTCGTATGGAAATAAATTCGTATGGATAAATAAATATTAATAAATTCGTATGGATTTGATGTTATTTGTGAGTTTTTGTTTCTCGTCACGTCCAGTTTGGTGACACCTTCTACCGATGGATATTTAAATTTATGCCTGTTAATGGAAATGTTTTTTAACAACTTACTTTCACGCTCCACTGATAGAATATCATTTGAAATGATAGAAGACATATTGACATTTGGTGATTTTGCCCCAAAGACATCACGACCACAGCTGAATATCATTCACATTTCTCAAAACCTCTCACCAGTTCTCAGCTATCTTACATCATGTGAAAAATCGTAATCAAAACCTGCATTACCCGAAGCGACAGCGAAAAACTTCTCGGATGACCTTTAAGACCTGCACGGTCAGTTTGGATGGTCAACTGCTGTTGTTACTTGCTAGCTATTCTGCATGCCATGTATTCTTGCTACTGATGCATGCTATATATTCCATGTATTTACCTACATTCACATCTATATACTAGCACAGTCAGGTGCCCAGTCTACTTTGATGGTCATTTGTTTACTGACTGTAAACGTCAACATGAGCTATGCCGTGGTCATTTGACTTTTTGTTTTAATGTTAATTACTTGGATATGTTAGTATGTATCGTACTCAGAATGTTAGGTAGGCACGGAATTTCAGGGTGCCTGTGCTACTGCTGCTGGCATTTTCAGTCGACGTTGTCATCGTCTTCGTCCGAAATTACAAAATTACTCTATGGACATTATTTCAGATTTGTAACCTTGTTCTTTTCATGTTGTCAACGTTGCCACAAATAGCTTCAACAGTTAGCTTGACAAAGTACCCAATACCTGACGGGCAACGTAACGACTTGCGGGATAAGGGAATTGTGTTTTGGTTCCCAGCGATGGAATGTCTGCTGGTGAATTGTTTGAGGTAATGATATAATTTCAAGAAGAGACTGTTAGTGAGTTGACTTTTTCAGGGATTTAAATGGAGATTATTATGGTGAAAAGGTCATGCATATGATCAATTTTCGGTTTGAGTTGCTGCAAATTGTAATGTTTTCGAGATTTCTTTCATGAAATATCGACAATATATAGAAGGAAACGAGATGAATCCTACAATATTCAAACTTCTGTCTATTTTTTCCTTTTATTTTTTTGTTTTTAAAAATATTATAATTTAAAATAAAATTAATGAGTGAATTCAAACCACAATGAAAATTCTCGTTGTGTACAGGTAAATGGAATCAGCTTACCAAAAATCAAATTCAGGCAAAAACTTCATAAAATTCAGCATTACCTAGAAAGAAAAAATTAGAACTGTTAATAATATTGAAAGCAAGTGCAAGATGAACAAATGAAAGAAACATAAAATATACACAAAAGTATAAAAATACAAACAAAATAATTACACTTCCACTCCTTCGAAGTTCAATTAAGTATCCGAGAAAACACTATTGTACAGCCCAAAATATATTAGTTTTTTTTGCATTGATCATTTAATTCAAATTGCAGCCAAAATTTTCCATCTTCAAACATAAATTTCATGAATTGTAAAGGCACTATTTGTACATGTTTACAATATGACCTTCCTCGTTCAACTACTCTCAGCCAAGCAGTTAAAGTTTAAAAAATAATTTATGTGTGTGTGTTTCTGTTTGCGTTTGAGAGGCTCCTGACACCTCTAAGCACTGAAGCCAGAAAGACCCATTATATCCCCAGATCTCTTATTATACCCCCAGATCTCTTAACGAAATCCAGGATCAATGGTTATCCTCCGCTAAACTCCTCCGCAAACGCTAGGCATTCACAGAGGAAACGATCCGCAGGTAGAATGGACAGAGGTAGAATGGACAGAGGTCATCCTGTGCAATGCCTATCCGGTACATGTTTCCTCCTATGAAATTAGGTCCAGTCCTAAAAGTTCCTTCGATCTGAATAGTTATCTCCCTCCGGTTTAGGTATAAAGGTAAACTTAACCCGTCCCCAAAGAGACGGAAATACCCAAATGCTGGGCATTTCTTTTGAATCTGCCTTCAGATAGTCGATATTCTCCCATAGCATAACCGGATAGATGTTATTCAGGCCCGGTGCCTTGAAATTTTCAAAGGACATGTTTGCATCCCTGACGTTTTCACTGTTGACCACATATCTAGTTAGCTTTTCCTACTGCTGCAAAAAGCAGGATGTATGATCAGAGGTACAAATTTCTGCGGTTCAATCACCGAAGCGCCCGAAAAGTAAATCTGTAAATTTGTAGAGGCTCTTTTTTGGACTTGGTAAAGTCACCATGCGAGCATTTTAGAGAGTCCAGCTTAGATTATTAGTCCTTCTCGCCGTCTCCCGAGCACTTTTTAGTCCCTCATAGAACTATCTAAATGATTTCTTCTTGGAAGTTCTATAGGCTCTCTGCGCGGTTCTGTAGGCGACCCAGTTATCCCCAGTGTTGCTTTTCCAAGCTCTTTTGGGAAGTCTCCTTGTACTTTTCCTAAGCTCTGAGACATGGTTAGGTTAGGTTAGGTTGAAGTGGCTGTCGATCTACAGAGGACTAACGACCAACACACATAGGCACAAGAGAGGCCCGTTGTGATGCCACAATAATTAGTGACTCTCTCCTACTTTAAATTTACCAGGGACAGTTCTGTCAGGTTTGAAAGAAAGTGTGCACCAAATTTCGCCAACCAAAACCGGGCACTGGCACATGAGATGAAGGGACGGATTCGTCCTCATCCTCAGAGCCACAACTCCGATAGAAATCGTTAAACTCTACGAAATATCATTGCGCATGCCGCCCTATGAGGCACTGGCTCATAAGAACGCCCACAGTGCAACGCAGAGCGCTTCGAGTTAAGCCTAAAAGCTGCCTGGTGCAATGCGCATCCATGGATACTCAGGACTGCCTTGTTATCGCACAGGACGATTCATCTGCCCAGGACTTCCTAGCGTCCTCAAGATATTTTCGCCTTATGGCCAATTTGACCGATGTCATCGGTATACCTATTGAGAAGAAGCAAGAGACCTCTGGTAGCAAGGTTCCAAGCCTTGCTGCGGGCAGCTCACTGAGAAAAAAACTGCTTTTTGACAGTTTATAACAGTCATGAAATCAAAACGGAATTCATGCAGTAAACCAAATGTCGTAGGAATTTCATAAAAAATCATTAAAGGGCTGCCATCTATGACAACTTTTGTAATTTTTGGAATTTCTTTTCTAAGCGATTGCGTCATTAGATTTGCTAATGGGAATGAACCTGCAATGAAAATTAACAGCAAATATTAGCGTTTTGAAAATTTGAAAAGTTTTGAGGTTGGTAGCCCTAAAATTCTTTTCATCCGTATAATTTCTAGCGCAGTGATTTAGTCGAAACGAAATTCACAGGGTAGGTTTAACTTAACGTAAAGCCGATTTGGTATATATTTTGCTTTGCTGCTAACACAGGGTAACCAGCACCAGACATTTTCGTAAATATTGCACCAACAGATGCTTTAAACTACATACTCACATGCAAAGCACTTGCAATAAAAATAAGGAACCAGTTTTTAAATTTTCCGAGTTTTGTAAATTTACACTACAAAAAAGTGAATAACGTCTTTCCACATTTTTTGTCACTCAAAACACTCAAAATCAGTTTTCTAGGGGTTCTGATGCGCTACACTTTTTTAAATTTTCTTTCACACAGCTGGGCAAACAATCGACTTATTGAAGTTGAAATTTGAGAATCGAATCATTTCAAGAAAGGGTCCTGTCAACTGGCCGCCTCGCTCGTGTGACTTGACCCCATTAAATTTTTTTTTTGAGGCTACGTCAAGTCATTGGTCTATTCTATACCAACCATCCGCAAACTTAAAAGATGCTCAGATCCAATATCGATCATGAAATCGCTGGAATATCGCCCACACTGTGCGAAAATGGATAATTGAATTCAGTGGAGTGGTAATTTGAATGATGTTGTGTTTCATACGTGATGGCACTGATTGTACTTTAACTTACAATAAAAATTATGTTAATATCTGAAATCGTTTTTGTTTTATTAAAAAATAAATGGAGCGCTCTTAATGGAAAACCCTTTATAAATAGTAAGAGTGAAATGCGAATTACATCGAAAAAGAGAATAAAAAAAAACCTAAAAAAAAACCAATAAAGCAACTGAGTAGAGCGATTGCTATATTAAATGATCAAACTTTGTAAAAACAGTGCAATGATCACTGGACAATTAATAGTTAAAACTTATTTTTCAGCCCAAACAACATCAAACCTGAAAAAATCACTATAAACTTAGTATGAAAGCCAACCTATCCCCAGTCGACGGGCTACAAATTTGTGTTATTAATCTTTAAAAAAATTGATCGAAATGGCTCTATTCGACTCATTGAGTCATGTGGTTTTTTTTGAAGATTTTACTAAGATATAATAAAAAAAATTGATTCTCGTATAAATTTATTTCAAAATCCTGTTATGTTGGTTGAAATTTATTAAATTTAGTTTTCCTAGTTATTTCTAATCAAAAAAATCAGGGTTTATTTTAGTAAAATTGGATCAAATCGATTTTTTTTGTTTGCATATTTTCAAAGTTTAGACCTTTAAGAATAAGCTCTTAAAAGGATTTTCGGAAATTCGAATTATTTTTGGAGTTACAGTTATTTCAGTGACACGCCAACTAAACCAACAAACGCGGTCAACAACGAATTAACCGCTCCGAGCTACGAGCTTCTATAGAAGTTCGAACTGCTCCCGAAAATCTCGCTTTTGAAGTTGAAGAAGGAACATTGCATGAGGCGATATAAGTATAACATACATAAACGACTCAGCAGACTGCCCGAAACGAGACTCCAAGTTTTAAACACGTTTTTCTCGAAACTACTTTTTTCGATACGGTTGACATGATATCTCTAGTTGTAATAGACCGATTTACGTGAAATTTCGCACAAATCCGCTTAGCATTATTAGAATTTGTCTGACGTAGGGATTTTTGAAAAAAAATTCTTCTATTTATAAAAAATTCTCAAAGTTGAAAAAATGGGGCAAAACAAACGACTTTTTTTTTACATGGACGCCATTTTGTGAAAAAAAATTTGTCAACTACGTCAGACGAATTTGACATTCTTCTTTTTACATAATTCACCAAAAATGTATGTTTGAGACCACCAGGCAGGTTGGAATCATGTGAACATGAGACAAGTTTTTTTTTAGCCTTCATTTTGCCGGCCTGTATCTACATCAATTTTGATTTTTTTCATTTTTTGAATGCATTTTTATACTTTCAAAATGTCAATAAAAAACTGATAAAAAAATATATACCAAAAATGTTGATGGTTTTTTTTATTGCGTCCGTAAAATCAACTCAAAACCACGCCTCTAGACTAGAATACTGCCTTAAGGATAAATGTAGTAAGTTGAACATAGTTATAGGCCTTGTATAACCGTGTCCTTAAGTGTCCATTTATGATTAGTTCACTGTAGTTTTTTCACTTTTTTAAATGCACTTAAGCGAAGTCTACCGTATATTTGAAGCAGGGAAATTGTACAAACAAACATCAAACCATTCTATCAGGATTTAAATGCGATGCCTACTAAAGCATTTAGACTTCACTTAATTTCACATTAGCCCTTTACCACTGTCGTCGTTTGTTTTAATGGTGCATTACAAATGATTGATTAGTTTGACTAAATTATGTAAAGTCAAATGAATGGCTCATGGAAACGTAACTACTCCCTCGAATTTGCCTAATTGAATTAAATAGGAAAAGGTAGTTACCAACTCATTAAAAATCATATTTAAACACACGTCAAGGTGTTAATGTAATCCGATTCAAGGTAATCTTCGCATACTCTCATTTAAGATATGAATCAAGAAAAAATGCTAATCGAAAGCAATAACACAAAGAACCAGAAAGAGATTGTCGCATTTTTTTCTTGTTCACCAGCCTGGTTGTTTTCAAAAAGTTTGATAACATCAGGCGACATTCATTCAATCAATGATGTCAATCATCTTGTTTCCCTTAGCCAATTACAAGTGTTTTCTACGTTCATTCAATGGGTGTTAAAAAAGAAATTCATAGGAGGTACGCTGGATGTTTGGTTTAGTCATAAGCAGAAAGGATTGATTGCTGACTAGCAAATTTTACGTAACACTGCATAAATTTGTAGCGTTTGTTCATTTCGAGGAACCAATTTGTTTCTTCCATTACATCCGGGTTCAGGTATCGTAGGATCGATGAGGCCCTGGGCTCAGTGGTGGCAGATATTAATGCCAGTTGTTCGAACTTATGAAATAAACAGTATTTTAGCTATTTAAAACGGTTTTGATAGTTTTGATACAACACTATACACATAAGCATACTTGATCAAAGTCGCTGGTACAAGTATAAATACCTGGATTCTGAAGAATCTTACTTCCAAATCATATCAGTTACATAACTTCTTTCTGAATTTTAAAAGAAGCATTATCCTCCAGATGACCTGTGAAATTTTTAGAATTTTCAACGTCATTTTGTGTTTTTCGAAAAAAAATTTACCAAACTGCTTATATGAGAGACTTTCGATATAAAAGTATTGTCTTCCAAAACACATTAAATGTTAGATGATGAGATATGAACATTAAAGTTTTTTCTCAGCGGTCTCATTGTCGTGCATAAGCTAATATTTAGTGGCATAATTGTCTTCACTGTCCATTGTTCTCGTTCGTGCAAACACAGGTGGGAGCTGAAATTTGAGCATACCAAAGCGGGCTTTTACCTACAAATCTGGTCATATTATTCTATTCAACCTTAGAAGCCGTCAAAGATCGTTGTCAGCATCTACATATATGTATAATTGCGACATAATATTTGCTGTCAGGCAACTTATTTTACTCCAGAATGTCACTCTTAAAACTTTTACTAGCCAATATACCGTAGTATTCGTATTTTATTTTCTACTTCTTCGTTCAAGTCAGCATTCCTTGGTGGGTTTGTTAGTTGCGGACGCACTGTATGATGGATGCTTCGTTTGTAAAGAAGCAAAGAAACATTGTGATCGGGAGCTTGTTTGGAGAGAATGTGGGATTCCGGGCGGAAGATGTTGTGTCTTATCTGCTGCAGAGCAACTATCACGTGATGTAAAGGTATTCTATTATGACGATGACTTTAGGAATAATGGTACTGGCGGCATAGTGCAAAAGACATTCTTCCGTCGCGTAACATGCTGACGACAACAATGAAGCGTTCGTGTGGGGTCTCTTCCCATTCTAATGAGGCTGTCGACCGAACGGGCGGCCGGACGGCTGGCTGGATTGATGGTCAACAAACTAACCACTTTCTCTTGAAGAGTTCATGTATTTTTTTTACGTGAATTCAGATCAAAGAAAATGTTTCCGAAATTAGTTTTTGTTTTGGTTAACGTTGCTGCACCGTAAACTATGATGCACATCTACTTTCGGTAGCGCATCGCTGGATTATCATTTTCAGCGAAATGAGTAGTTTGCTGTGACGACGTATTAAATGTAGAGGCTTGGGAGGAAATTTATTTGAAATCGCCATTGATGAGCATTAAGATATAATAGTGCCTTCGTTTACTGAAATCGAAAGTTGTTTAGTAGTGAAGCTTAGATTCTTTTTTGGTTGCAGTTAGAAAATGGTAGAGATTATTCATTTCATTTTCCACATACATATGTATGTATTTTTATATCAAAGTTTAAGCAATTTGGATTATTTTTTAACTTGTGAAAATTGTGCCGTAACAAGCGTTTTTTGTCGCTGTATAAATATACATATGTTCCTGTGAACTTCAGTTTAGCTTCGAAAATCTATGTAGAGTATGAATAGCCCACGTTAATATTGTTTTTGATAAGGGTAGAATCTGGAATAGTTAGATCAATAACTGGATGGCCCGTGTCGGATAAGGTCTGACTTTCTGCTCACCGCCACTTGGTGTTCTCTTTAGCTACGGATTCACCACAGTGGTGGATTCGAATCGACTTTTTGCAGACAGAGTGTGTCCTAGTAGTAGGACAAAGGCGTCAAAGTCAATAGAATCTCAATAGAGACATAATAGGCAGCTACGAAGAAGCCTACGCGATTAGTATGAGTAGATGCAGCAAATCGATACCCTAGTGGAACCGGGAACTGCAGGAGTAAGAGCTAGTAAGAGCAACATTGAAAATGGATGACCCACCTACGGCACTTCGCAGAGAACATATAAGAAATAGCTGAGGGCCTCCAAGAGGGAATCATTCAGATCGTTCCGAGAGGCTAAAAGGTGACGAGCGGCGCCGAGGCTCAGCAAGGTCCAACAGAAGGCTCAATTAGCTAAGCTGGACTCTCTAAAACGCTTTTCCGAGTCCAAAAGAGGCTTCCTCTGCAGACTTTAATTGAGACTGATTGAAACGCAGAAGGCAGCTACGCCTCTGACCAGACAGAAATGCTGGCACAAAGCTAGGTCTGTGGGCACCAGTGAAAAGATCATGGTTGTAATCATGTCCTTTTAACGTTACAAATTGCCGGGCCAGGATGACACTATCCGGTTATGCTAAGGAAGTAAATCACCCATCTGAAGGCAGACTCTAAAGAAATCTTTTAGGCATGCCTAGCTCTAAGGTATGTTCCGTCACCTTGGCCTTGGCGACAGGTTCAGGTAGTCTTTATACATAAAACGGAGAGAGATGACTATTCAGATTCAAGGAACTTTCAGCCGAACAGTTTAGTTTCGTTTATACTGAAATGCCTGGAGAGACTTGTTGAGCGATACATATGGACAAGATCGCTTAAGGCTAATCTCTTGAATGAAGAGCAACATGCGTACCCGCGAGGAAAATCATGCGAGTCGGCCCTTCATTCTCTGGCTTCTAGAGTTGAGGGAGCGATCTCAAATGGTAAGTATGTGATGGAGGTATATGTGAACATTGAGGAGGTTTTTGACTGCGCGCTCTTTAGGGAGCTATGTGAAGCTGCGAAAGCTCATGGCATAGACGACGTCTTAGTTCAGTGGATAAATGCCATACTGACGCAGAGATTGTTGTTGTCGGAAGCTGGATGTAAATGGTACTTGTGAACGGAGGCGACAAATGGATGCCCTCAAGCGGGTGTCCTACCACCGCTCCTGCGGAGGAAGCTAGTTGACTCTCTACAAGACGAACTCCAACAAGAAAGACTTCACGTGCAGGCTTATATTGATGACGTGGCCAGTAAGAGTTTGAATGTGCTTACAACGAAAAGAAAACTAGAAGGACTAGTGCTTCTTAATATGAAGGGTGCAACTCTTCAGCTTCCAAATAAAGCCAAATACCTACGAGTAATCTTGGACAAAAAAACTACTCTAAAAGAATAATGTAGAAGTGAAGTTCACTCTTGCTTTAAACGCTTTCGAGCAGTGGAAGAGAACTTTTGTTACCTTATGGAATCTAAAGCCTCATGTAGTTATGCGGATCTACGTAACAGTAATAAGGCCGATAGTCACGTACGCGTTCCTGGTTCCTGAAGAAGTTAGGCACGCTGAAAAGGACTGTAGTGCCATGAGTTTTACTCCGGGTGCAGCCAATGATGTATTTCTCAATCTGCCTCTTCTCGATATTCAAATTCAGAGTAGATGGGTTCTGCCTACAGACTTAATCAGCTTGACTTATGGGTAGGAAACGACGACGTTGGGCACTGCTTTATTAAGAGTTCGATGCGTGAGTTCTCCCACATTCTCGCTATGCCTCTTGAGGCTGGAGTGTTCTTACTCGACTTCCGGAGATGATACGAAGTAATATCGTTGAGCAGGAGTGAGCCTTCTTACTCGACTTCGTGAGAAGATACGAAATAATCACGTTTAGCAGAAGTGACTGTACGAAGGGATATTCCGAGATCTTACACACGGAGGGCCCGAAGACAGATGTTAGATCTGGAGCTGGTGTCTATCTGCATTCATCGAATGACTCTTGAAAAGTACCTCTCTGTTTTTCAAGCTGCTTGCTGGGCGATTGAAGAAAATTGGAAAGGAAAACGTAGAGCTATTTGCAGTGACTGTTAAGTTGGCGCTACGTAGACCCCTGACTGCTTCAAAAACTGTCCAAGAGCACAGGGCACGATTTAACTCTGTCGGAAAATCCAGTAGAATGCATCTCTGTCGGACTACGTATAAACGCTCCATTTACATTTTAGTAACTCCGGAGACAGATCTGCTTTGGATACCGGGGCACTACAAGGCAAGGTTTGACGCTTCCACTACAGGGCTCTGAGCCCATCTTGGGTGTGCCGACCACATCTGCACATGCCATTTTTTGGAAGTGGGTAGGTGATGCTCACAAAGAGAGATGGATGTTTTCTGATGCGGCCAAACACACTAAGGTTGCTCCTCAACAAGAGCAAGAAAGTTGGCAGAGCCAGGGCAGACACAACTGCTTAGGAGGACATATATACCGAGTAGGACTGATTACCTCTCACAGGATAACCTCTGTCCCTTTTTCCTAGAAGATACTAGCTCTGCGGAGCATTTGCTCTGTAAATGCCCATCGTTTGCACGTCTGGCATCAATGGTTTGGCTGTGATGTGGCACGTATGCAGAAGATAGTAATTTAGATTTCGTTAAGAAATCTGCTAAACTATGGTAGGCTGGGGGTACGAGTACAATGGGTCTTTTGGCCTGAGTGTTTAGAGGTGCCAGCCGTCACTTTTCCAACCCATGCAAACACACTCAAACACACACACAAATGGCGGTTCCTGCAGATATCGACTATAATATTGCGAAACCCTCATTGACTCAAGGATTTCAACCTGAAGTCCCAAGGAAAGAAGTACGCTAGACGATTATCCCTAGGAAACAATGCAGTGAAAATATATACCGGTGGCTCAAAAATGTACGACAGAGTGGAGTGTGGTATATTTTCCCCTGACCTAAATTGGCAGCTTTTCTTCCACTTACCAGACCACTAGAGAGCCTTTCACGCGGCTTTATTAGCTACTCACGAAGCGACAAATTGGGTCTTATGAAATCAGATATTCCAAGTGAATATCTGCATTTTCGCTGACAGCCAAGCGGTTATACAGTCTTCAGCTGGTCTTCGCATACCGTACGTTTGTTAAAGAAATATCGAGACATTTGACATCACCCAGTTGATCAGGGACTCCGGGTGGCTCTCAACTTAATAAGAGTTGTCCTTTCTGATTCCGCAGATATTTAGCATTTTATGTTAAGGTTCTTCATGTCCAGCAATATCAGCACTCGCTCTCAATAAAATCACTAATTAAGCACGCTATTAACATTTCTTTGTTTTTAACCTATTCAGCCATTTTTTTACTCTACCACACACCCCCAGTAAATACTCATTCAATACAAACAAACATTTAATCGAAAGTCTGTCAGTTGACTACTTACAATCTACATAGCATCACACATCCCATTCCGTTTCGTTTAACAACAAACTTATGATCAAGCTCCGCAACCAATACTTCAGCCACATAATACTTTTGCCCTCGCTTTCCAAGTATAGATACTCTGCGCTCATATCACCCTTCATAAAAACAATCTTGTCAAGTGCACTCCATATCCACTGACCACGATTTCGCAATGTTTTTGGCGAGGTTTCTTCCTCGCTTTTATCTCGACTCTAACACAGTTTCGCTTGTTATCAGCACATACTGTTTCCACATTTCCGCAAATAATACACAGCTCAGACATGTTTCGCGGCAAATACAATGTGCGTTTTTATCGGAAGTAAGCCTTCACATTGAGCTATCGCGAAGAGGAATGGAAAGTTTTCTATTTGGTTTTCTCATTCGGCGCAAAAAAAAAATGCATGTTGCATGCTTCAATCATTGCTACAATCAACAATGTTTCCGCAATGTCTGTTTGAATGTTTCACACTGCCACCGGATCGAATTCCGACATCAGAAAATCCGCCCACCGATGAATCGATTTCTTAATTACATTTCGCTAACGCTGCTACCATTCTGGCCTGTCCTCGAGCCAACGAGCTGGAACGATCCGTCCGACTGGCTGAGGAGGAAACCTGACACGATAGACACTGATCAGGGCATGCTGACTAGTGCAATAATGCTCTTGGACATCGATTCCATGACGTTGCCGCCAGCAGGGAAGACTACGGAACTGAATAATTAGATCCGGCACATTAACCGGCTCGCGTATGCAAAACTGACTTGGCCGTAGGCTACCAGATAGAAGAGCCGTGGCGGCCACGGATCGATCGGAGCCGCACTAGCAGGATGAGTGTCGGCGCGCTGCGGCATCACAGCACGGCAATTGGGCTTTATGGTCCAACTCTTTGCGTTCTCTCCGGAACATTGACATTGAATGCCTTGCCTTGAATCGTCCGACTGCCAACTTAATGCCGTAAACTTTCAAGTTCACGCTTCAAATATTTCACACATCTATTTTGGTTCCCTTTCTGCTTGGGATACCTAATCGGAGCGATCGTGAGTGACTAAAGAAGATTCATTGCCATTTCTTTAAGACACTGACTGAGTTTTTACAAGTTTTTGTTTTTGACTTGTATTGGTAGCTGGGAAATGTTATTATTAATGACCATAGAAATAAAAAAAAATTAAATATGATAATTTTTAATGATTATTTTTATATATTTAATTTTATAATTTATTTTTTCTAGCAAATACGAATGCATAACAATTAGTTTTATGTTTGAAAAAATGTACAATAAATTACAGTTTTTATGCTCTCAACGACAATCTACCATCTCGGGTACCGCTTATTCAAGCAAATATCTTGTATATATACTTCCGCACGCCATCAATCCATACTAGACCAAAACAAACACTCATATGTTCAGCCACCGAAAACCAAAAGTGCAGTTATCATGATTACAGGCTTTTCGCGAATAATGTTCGAATGACACAGCGCAATTACTATCCCATATAAGTGCCTGCTTAAGTGTACCATTGAGTTGCTGGTGCGGCGTTTTTGGCTCAAATTTTTCGAAAAACTACGGAACCGAGCTCGAACTCAGCCATTGTACTTAGTAGACAGATATTAGAAGTGTATTAGATACATCTAGAATTCTCACATACGGGCGCAATTGGGAGGAACGTATCGCGCCACTACGCCTATGTGCATGCGCGTATCCAACTAGTTACATGGCATGATACTATTCGTATTGCGGAAGGTTCGGAAAATATTATTGTGCAGATGAATAACGGTACCAAGGTCTCTATGCTATTAGTCGGAGATGATGTCTTTAAGAGTTTATTGTGGTTATTATGGCAATTGGAATACCGTTGACGGTAATTTTTCTCATTCTGGAATTGTTTAGCGGGTTGTGAAATTGTTTTGCTTCCGATTTCGGAATTGAGCTGTTCTAGTGCTGTGCATAAAGCAATTTTCTAATGACCTGTCGATTTGGATCGAGGAGCAACAAAAGTAGTGTTAAGGAATTTGAGGAAAATTTGATGAAATTTTATTTCGAAATGACTTCATGAAACAATCTTTTTTTTGTGGTCGGATGTTTCTTGATTTCAGAAAGGTATCAACTTTTTGTGAGCTTGTGAAAATTACTTAGTTTTCAAAAAAATTCTGGTTAAAATAGGTGACCGATTATTGATGACTGTCGGTTTTTACTGCCCTTTTAAATTTAGATTGAACGCTTACGTGGTTTTGAATAGCTACATTTTTTTATGAAAATAATAAGTGCAGGGCTAACTAACAACATATTTTTAAGGATATCGAACCAATGGATGGACAGTGTAGTAGTATGAGCGCGTGAGCAAATTTGATTGACACCAAAATTTGAATTGAAAACCGGTTGGAGTCAGAGGGTGAAAATAATATAGATAGGAAGATAGATAAATAGTAAAATGAATCTTAAAGTATAAATTTCAGCAATTTTGTAGTTTTTAGTGATTTAATATTGTTACGGAACAGCCTTGCCGCCGTAGGAGTTTTGCTTTGGTCGAAGTTTTTTGGAGATTGGATTTTGGCTCTTGAGGAGTATGGAGAGAAATTTGAGTTTTTGGCGCTAGACGTTGGAATTGGTCAATTGGTGTGAAACAGCCGTGGTGTCGTTGTCGTGTGTTCGCCAATTTTTGAATTTCACAGTGTTTGAACGGTGTAGCGGATCCTCGAAGTGCTAAAGAAACTGAACATAAGATTTGATAGCTATGTGACTTGGAACAGTGTCGGGTCTAGAAGAATGATAGACGGACATTGAATTTTAATTGAGCGTTTGAATTTTCCGATCGCACGATCAAAATAGAAGATAAACATGTGATGAAGCCGAGAACACGGATTAATTTAGTGAAACAGAAATAGCTAGCGAAATTGTTAAGTTTACTGATTGCTGCTATTTTGTCTTGTGTTATGCGGTTTTTCTTTGTGCTGCGATTTGAAAGTGTTGTTGTTGATGCGTTTTTTCAATTACCGAACAACTCGGTAATTAACTGAAGAGGGTTTTTATAAATCCCACAACTGGTTCGATGATACCCACTTGATGGTAATGTCAGCCGTTCTATAGCGAACAAAGTTACTGCTGAGCATCACGATCGACAGACGAAATGTGTGTGCATTTTTGGCTTCATTTTTCTCGTCGCTTACTACGGTAGTTACCCACTTACTGATGAAGAAAATACATAGTACTGGTGCTGTATAGGCTGCTGTGCTAGGATATCTATTTTGCGATCTGTTGCTGGATCGCATGTAGATATCTATATATTTGGAGAAGCGAGAGGAGTTTTGTGGTGATTACGACGCTTTCTATATGGCAACGAAACAGATATTTTGGAATAATTTATGAAATTGGCACCAGTAAATGTGACGTGTGTGTAGATTGCGGAACTGAATTGTAAACGAGAAAAAAACCGAAGGAAATTGAAAAAAAAAGTTTAAAAGTCCAAAAATTCAATTTGATATTTAAATTCATTACGAATTTCCACTATATTAGAATTTGAATATAAATGATTTGGTGTTAATTTAAGAAAAAATAAGAAGAAGAAATAATTTTGCAGTGTTCCAGCGGATACGGTACCGTCTTCCAGATCACTGGTAAGTGAACAATGTTTATTCTCATTTAACTTTAACATTTCATCTATTTTATGTTTGAAAAGAACTGATTTATTTTCGGATTTTAATTATTTCATTTTATTATTTGGAGCAGAATATTTATTTCTATACTATATTTATTTATGTACCTATTTATGTAGATGAACTTTCCTGGCTGAATTTTTATTTATTAGTTTTTTTGAGTAAATTTTGTTGTATTCATTACCGATAAATTTGCGTTTTTATTTATTTTTTTAAAATTTATATCCTTGGAAACTTAATAATGAAGTTGTAATTCCAAGCAATTAGGTTCAGTGGAGCCATGATAAAGTGGGCTCCTTTATTCCCGTCCTTATCATTTCTACGTTGGTCCGCGTCCGCAATGCGTGACTCAGCTAGGGTCGCGAGGGTAGCAGGTCAGGTTACAATTTCTGTGTTGGTGGCGGCTGTTCACAGCTGTTCCGTGGCCCAAAACATACGATATAACGTCCTGAAATATTGTTTTATATAGGAAAATCGTGATACAAATATTTGTAATAGTGGTCTCATAACCATTAATGGGAGAACGGTGAGAAGAGCGTCAATGTCGGCGAAGCAGAAAATGATGGTCCACGACGATTAGGCACAGTTAATTGCTAGCTTGCAGGACGTAGAATCACCTGATTAGGATGTCGAGAAAGGTGAATACTGGCCAAATTGATATGATTATAATACAGTAATAAAGTTACGATCTCCCCAGCAATTGTAAGTGCTGAGTTGCTAGAATAGGCCGAATCATCAGTATAAATTTGAAGTAATGCAACCTTTTAACTACCGTGGGTCATTTGAAGCAACCGATAAAAATATAGAGGAATATATACGCAACCGGCAACTCAAATCCAACAAAGCCTGCTACACTTTGTACAAGTTAATCAAACCCCGGTTTTTTTGCCGATGGTGATGGTCATGATAATTGACAATTTAAACGAGTAAAAAAATTCACATTTTTTTGAAAATAATGATAAAGTAAACAAGCGGATGAGACCCAGTAAGTTAAAACAACAAACCAATAAAATTAAGAAAATATTTTGTGAATAAAATTTCTTTAAGTTAAAAGATATGCACAATTTTGTTTAATTAGTATTATCTTGACTTAAGTTTTAGTAAATATTTTGATGATTTTAAATACAATCATTTACTTTCATTTCAACAGCCATCAAAAAATGAATTACGAAACATCCAATGCACCTTCTAATTCATACCGTTTATTTGGTAAAATTTGGTATAATATAATTTTTTTTCTGTTCTTTGCTTCGTTTTTTTAGTAGCTGCATTTAAGAACATCGAGACTACTGTTCTTAAATTGATGAAATATATATAAAATAACCATTCGTGGTTTTTCCATCAAATGTAGAAAAATTTGAAAAAAATTGTAATTTATTAGACCACAAGATTTCTAGGAGCTTTGTTTATCAATCACAAAACGAATTTTGTATTAGGTCAAGCTGCATTAGTCGCTGGTATAATATGTTTAGCTGATTTATTGAATGAGACGATTTAAAGACGACTAATTATAGGATGAAAATTAAATTCAAAAAGCAGCTTCTTGGGCTAAACGCATTCGATTTCATGCAAAACAATAGTCCCAATCCATCCTACTGTATTTTCACATACCCAAGACGATAACAATTAATACATTAACGATCCATTCAATCTGGCACACCAAGTGCTAATTGCCCAACACAAAAAAAAATTCAGTCAAAACATCGGCACTTAAACTATGACTGTGCTCACACTTTCGAAACGAGAAAATACCGACAAATCATCCAGCCGACTTTCATTCTCCTATCATATAATTCCCTCATCGCCATCATCACGTTGCAATCATTTCCAATTGCAATTAATCATATTTTCGTAACATTTACCAAACGGCTCCTGGTCCATTCGCCAGATGATGATGAAGATGATCATCATCAACATCGCGATCAGCTGCTATCACGATCAGATACTGCAGAGCATATTATATTGCTGGTACACTCTTGCAACACCGCAATTTGCCACAGATCATCGATATTTCGACAAAACTAACAGAGCAAATTGTTTAGGCGAGCAACTTCCAAACACCAAGAATCTGGATGAGTTTCGTAAGCGCGGATCTGGAAGTCAATATGAAATCGAGTCTGGTCTGGTCCGCTCTGGATCTGCTACGGCGATTGCTGCAAAATCACAGCCCAAACGAAAATTGTTGCCGATGGACCCAATTCCCACTGCCCATTAGCCGCTGAGCAGCCATTCAACATTTCGCAATTCACAACTTTTCCACTCTAATTCGAATTGCATGCATAGTGCGTATGGTACACGACTATGATCTGTTCCCGATTCTAATGCCACCCATAAATAGTGAAGTCGAGTGCGGATTACGTGGTCCGATTCAGATACAGATTCCGACTCAAGACTCAGATGCGTGTTTTCCGCATTCGATTTTAATCGATTGGTCGCTCGCATTCGGCTGAGACACTGCCAACCAAAAAGCCCCACGAGACGCTACCACCATGTCATCTTAGCCAATATTGGCTCTAAGTGAAAGTCCTCTAAATGGCAATTTCGTCACTGCAACGTAAGCGCTGTGATTTAGCACTACACTAAGCGGCTTAACAATTATTGTCTGTATCTTTTCAACGGGTCTGACTATTGTTGTTTGGCTGTGGATTTTCCACGACGTGCTTACTGGATTGTCTGGCTGTGGCCATATTGCACAGTTTTGAGTAGTTCAGCATGTTTTTCAAAACTCCAAATCTGTTTTATCGTTGAACGATCTTTTCGATAAATTGTTGCAAAACTCGTTGCTGTTGATTAGATACTGAAAGTAGTTTTGGTTTCTGGATATAGAAGCAATGCTAGTGTATCATGACTAGAATAATTAATAGCGTTGGAATGGGTGAACTTTTTGTTGCTTTGAGTGTGGGCGAAAGATTGTCGAATGATCAACTTGTAAGTTATCAAATTCATACTAAAATGTAATAACTATGTGCATCTTAATTAAAAAATTCTGCATTTCAATCACATGGAATAATTGCAAATCACAATCTAAAATAACAACCACTCTACAAAATTCTCGATGTTGGTTTACTTCGACATGAAAAAGGTTCGGAAAAATATTCCAAATTCACTTTTCACAGACTATTGCTTGATTCAGAGCATCTATTTAGATGCAAAATACTCAGCAATTACTTGTTCAATCTTCATTGAAGCTTCCGCATCGACCCCAATTATTCTCCCAGCATTCGAAACAATCTAAGAGATCAGTTGACGTTTTGCGGCCCCAAGACGTGGAAGTTCGTACGGGCCCTCTTCTTCCAACAAGATTCAGCTAACCTACTTTCAGCAAATCGCGATGGTTTCCAGGCAAGCTCTCTCTGTTGAAATGAAAAGCGCTCAAGAATCCTCGAAATTACTTGCAATCAAAATTTAATACGTGATTCGTTTTAAAGTTGCCCTGAGCCGGGGCTTTCCTGTAAAATGGGTCTTCATTTCATTTCACCGGTTGGCGCTTGAATCAACATACATGTTGCAACAGTTGCGCTGTGATCATATGTGCATTTGTAACAGTTGCATGCCATTGAATGGGAATTGGGAACGCCGATTCGTCGCATGACTAAGAGGATAAGACTTAATTCAGTATCTTATCAGATCAGTCAGGCAGCCAGTTCGGCTCAGTTCAACAGTGATGAAGTAATGCAAGTCCAAGTGCCAATATTGAGCAACGAGCCGTGTCCATCGCAACGTGTCTTCTTGCTAGTTTTCTCCTTTGTTTAGTTTCCACGCACAAACGTACGTATATATTCCGTACGTAGTTATATTTCACCACCTGATCGGCAAGTAGGTACCTAGTTAACGAAACGACCGGGTACAGGTGTAAATTGAGCACTAAACTACGTAATGTGAACATTATGTCGCGACTAACAGTATTTTGACGGTTACTTAATTTTGCTGAAAATGGGATTTACGTGTTATTTGAAATAGACCTGTCCGGGTGTAATTTACAATCTCGTGAGAGATCCGATTCATATTTTTCTTTTCGAATGGAGCTATGTTAGCTGATTAGCATAATGCCATCGTACGATCCATAGCCCATCAATTTAGAAGCGCATTTCATAATCGAATGAAGGTCAGACTGAATAGCAGTCCTTATCAATCAGCAAATCTGAACTACTATCCTACTTTTCTGCTTCACGCAGTTTCAAAAAAACCGATTTTAACATACCTACACATTTAATTTAGGTGTACAGGTTACATAAAATTAGCTAGATTTCAGAAAACTATTACATTGGATTTCCCTTTGGGTTTGTTGAAATTGTTTTGTTGTTGGGAAATCATCATATTATGGTTTGGTGAATTATGCATGTAGCCGAGTTTATTTTGTCGACGAATAACGTATACACTATCTGAAGCAAGGCAGTCGTAAATATTTGTAGCAATAATGCAAATATTTATTACTTTTTATCTGTTATTTGTATTACTTGTGTATTATGTATTTGTAATGATTTTGATATTTATTGCATATATTTATCAGTCCCGTTTTGAAATATTATTTCCTATTTTAGACAGTTAAGGTTAACAGTCGTAAAATACCAAAAACAAAACTTGTTCTTCGAAAACATTTTCGAGATTATCCGGAGATGGTCCACAGGGCAGATCCGAAGATCGGCCTCTATGACGCGCTGAAGCTGAAATGACAGGTCTTCTTCTTACTTCCTGTTCAGTGTCCTAGAGTAGCTACCGGCCCTTGAGGTAGTCTCGCATTATGCTATTTCGTAGTCCAGCGTTACCAGCAAAACGACCAGTCTAGCGTGGTGATGTGCCACTTCTGCTCTTGCTACGGCCGCGACAATCCCTTAGATGGCATCGATTGTTGCGGACCCTTTCCGGAAGTTATGATTTGACTGCTGACAGAAGCCACGGCTTGTGTAACTCTTCGAGGACCTACAGTGAACGGTATGCTGATGGGTCGTCCGGGTTATTTTTCACCTTGCCTACAAGTACCAGTCGAGTTACTTTCCACCGCGATGGAAAATCCCTCGTGACTAACCACGAATTATACAAATACCAAAAACTCGGTTGACTCGCCGCCATAACTTTAAGCGTTTCCAGAAACACTCCGCCTGTCCCTGGAACCTTCTAGTTCTTCATCGTGGGCAATACACTACTTTTCTACCAAATTGACACCGGGTTCGGCTTAAAGTAAGGTTCAGCTACTGTATGCAGTCCGCCAAAATCTAGTGACTATATTAGAGTTTATAAGGTAAAAACAGTTTTTTCCTAGTTACTTTTCAAGATGGCACCACTAGCACAGAATTGCCCACATTTCAAAATCGCTTCTATCAGACTTTGTCCTACTGAAAACCAAGTTCAGCTCCTTGTCGGGAAAGAAAGGAACTCCACCTGGTTAACGAAAGAAAGGAACATCCACCTGTCCTTAGCGGATGCGCTGCGAACAGCGCGCCAAAGAAATACTGCATGGATATTGCAGCCACGAAAGTACTAGGCTAAATGGCGATAAATTTGTATCCATCGCATCACGGGTCTGCCTTGCCCTCCTCGCAAAGAGTTTGCTATTTGCCTTAGTCAGCTCTTTCTTTGCCGCAATATGAAAAGCAGAAAAATTTCGCTGCACCGATCGCCTGAACGCAAAAGCAATGGGTCGCTGTTTGGCGATTTCATCGTTCTACCAGTACGAATGTTTCACAAGCTTGAAACAAGTGATGCGACCATCTCGGTCCTGTTAAGTTAATCGAAATTTAAACATTGCCACTTACCGCAAGAGTGGTGACGTCGTTACCTGCTCTCAGCGATTTGAGAGGTTGTTGTGATCAATCGTTGCGTTATCTTTCATTTTTTCGTTATCTTTCGCTAATATCGGCAGCCATCTCAACCTAACCTAACCTAACCTAACCTTCGCTAATATTTCCGGTGCCATAGTGACATTGGGAAGGGACTCGCCAAGTGCTGGTGTGGAACCGTCCGCGAGTGTTTTAAGTGGGCATGCCTACCTCTAATGCCCACCTCCAATGCCCTCGTATTGACGTCACCTTTACGATAAAATTGCCGGCGATACCGCGGAGAGAATCGTCCAGAGGGCTAAGCTTCTTTCCGAATTCTTGCATTGAGTCATTCGGGGACAAGTAGCAACTCACGAAAGTGATCTCTCTTCAAGACACCAATACCTGACCGGTACTATGGCCGCGGCTGCCGATAAGGGTCCTTGCACCTATACCTTGTGTGGCCTTGTCGCGGGCACCGGTAGCATTGTGCTACCTCAGCCCATCTTCTCACTCGGGCACTTATCATCTCCATCTGGACGCGAACAGACTTGAGGATTTTAGATACTGGTACCTCATTCAGCTTCACCACACCTCTCCTCTGTTTACTTGTGTTTGGGGAGGAAGAGTGTGGTTTTTATCTCGTCGGCTCTTCCTCTCCAGCCATAATTTTGATATCAGATGTCATCTCCTCGCTGGCTGTGAGTCAATCGATCTCCAGAAACTCGATCTTGACGCTGGGAACCACAAATTTTACGTTCCCCTAGTCATTTATTTATTTATTTATTTATGAAATGTCTAATACCACAGATCGAATCCAATTACGAAACAGGCCAATTGATAAATAAAAAAAACAACCATAAACCAATTGATAAAAATATGTAATTAAAAATAAATAAGTAAAAATCAAACTAAGTAATGACTTTATCTTTTAAAATGATTTTGAAGAGTGACAAGAAGGGAACAGCATAAATGTAGGAAGAAAACCAGGAGAGCAGCAGACCATAGGAACCATATTTGTCTAATTTTAAAAGGAGCAGTTCATGGTTGACAGTGTCGAACGCCTTAGAAAAATCAATGTAGAGAACACCCACCTGTCTTTGCTCATCAATGGCAAAAGCAACGATGTTGGTGAATGATAGCAAGTTAGTAACAGTAGATTTGCGTTTGACAAATCTATGTTGCTCGTTAATTAATTAATAAATTCTGTTATAGACAACTCTCTCAAGTAGCTTGCTGAAATAAGGTAGAAGCGAGATTAGGTCGTAATTGGAGATGCAAGCAGGGTCACCTGCCTTAAGTATAGGGATAATACTGGCAGATTTCCATAAAGAAAGGAAAACGACAGTTGCGTTAGAGTAATCGACAGTGGTACGTACACAAAGTGAAGAAGATAGTGACTTAGCTAGTATATTAAGAATACCATCAGAGCCCGAGCTAGAATTGAGACAACTCATTAAGTACTCAACTCCTAAAGGGTTTGTACGAAATGAAGAGAGCGCTCTAAGGCTAGCACGAAACATCGAAACGATGAAGGAGTTAAGAAAGAAACATGTGGAGGAAGTCGATAGTTTTGTAGGGAAGAAAATGACGAGAAAAAAACGAGCAAAGAGCTTACACGTCTCTTCAGTTCTGGCGGCAGAATCTTCATCAAGAAACATATTTTGAGATATAACGGGGGAGTCTTTCAGGCACTGATTAAATGACCAATATGATTTAGAATTTTACGGAACTAACAGAAGCCTCAACTTTGGCAACGTACGCACCTATGGCCTTTTAGTGACCCTTTTACCATAAAAGCGTAGTTGTTTAAACTCAAGAAGAGATAAACATGCAATGCAGAGCGTTGATTGTTGGTTGCGCACAATATGCTTTGCCCTAAGGGCAGCAGCAGCTTCAGAGGTAAACTAGGGAGCATCATTAGGCCTTCTAAGACGACATGTGGAAGTGAAACGAGGAATGAGATTTGAGAAGAAGACGTAAAGTCTATGGAGCATCAACGTCCAAACAATGAAGAAATGAATACCAGTTAGCATGATTGATTTCGTGCACCATTATAGCAAAGTTTACTTTATAGAAATTGAAACGGAAATAGGGAACTTTCATCTATGGTGCGCCGGAACGAGTCCCACGATTTCACGTGGTCGTTGCAGCGCGCGATTTTCAAAAGGTCCTCTTACTTCTGCAGTCTTTCTTATACATTGTACTAGCGTACCAGTCTCATCTGAAGAAACACTTTGGTGGATGACCCCAAGGACCAGTTTTACTTGGATTCATGATTTTGAAGTTATCAATGATTAGGCTATATACTTGGCTAAATATAATGCTAAGCAGAAGGCAAGCGGACATTTCGACGAACGGGGAGTTAAAAATCACCAGAAAATTCTTTATTGTTTTGTTTAGCCATTCCTTTCATTGCTTAATCCTTAAGTTTGTAGAGGCACATGCCATCATATTGCTAATCTTTCAATTTATACAACCTCATCCTGCAGTTTTTTCGAATCGGCGAAGACCTTTTGATATTCTGTCTTCAACGTTTTCATAACAATCAATAATAACCTAGGTAAATAAAATGATGCCACTTCAAACTGTGTTCAAGACAGGACAGAAATAACTATTTAAATTCTCTCGATTAGTGGAGGTGGAAAAAACACTACAAGAAGTTCTACTACAAGTGCTGCTAGAACAATAAACTCCAAGAGAAATAATCAAATTCAGACTAAAAAAACAAGAAAGAAAATAAGTAGTAGTCATAGGCAACAAAAATCCCATTCAAGAGAAAAAGATTACAAGCACCGGTTTGGGCTAAAAAGTGAAAAAACAAACAATGAAAAGATTAAATTAAATTGCTCTAAGCTATTTTAAAATTTTATAATTTTAAACGTTTATACTCTGCCGTGCATTAAGAATCAGCACTTAGCTTTGCATTTTTAATATTCTGATAATTATGATAGGGTAATTCCATTGAAAATCGACCAATTTTCAGATAATTTTTGAACTCACCTCCTTGGAATTTGAAAATATTTTGGTATCCAGAAGGACTGGTGAGCTGATTATCGAAAATGAAATATTTTTGGAAAATATGGTATACTTGCGGAAATATGGCCTCTTGAAGTTTTTGAGAAACGTCGGTCCGTGTGTCATTCAAAAAATTGTATAAAATCTTCTACTTTACGTAGAGCCTTCAAATATAGCTTATTGGAAAGGAAAAGGTGTAGATATTCTAGAAAAAATAGTGCAAAAAACATCCTGGCCAAAAAGGATAAAAAGGATCATTACAGTGTCCTTTATCCTTGAATATTTCAAAATGCGCACCTTCGATTTTCTTCATTTTTTTATATATTGTAAATAGTTATATAAACTACAACTGTGCGAAATTTCAAAGTGGAGCTCGTAAAAGTACAGTCATGAGGAATTTTTAAAGGTCTGGAATGCTGTAACCGCTGAAGAAAATTTATAGAAAATGGTGCCGAAACAAGGTAAAACTTACAAAATATGGTACGAAACAATTTTATGTTTTCAAAATAGATTTAAAAACTGTTTCGCAATGTTGGTTTAAGCCCGCAGAAGATTTTAATTCAGTTTCTAACGCAGAACGATCTGTATAATTCCATTGCTTATAACTAATACCACTCACGCAATTTTCATCAAATTTTTTTCACATGTACTTAGAACAACGGCTGATCCAGGACAATCCTGACCGCTACCAAAATAACAATCTGTTTGTGGAGGAGATCATATCATCAGAGATAAAAAGTTCTTATGATTAGCCAAGCTTATATCGGAACCCTTTGTTCGAAAATTTATTTTTGATTCTGAAAACTGATGAAACCGCAGCATTAAAAACAAACAAAAAATTCCCATTAATATTGAATTGTTTTTTGCCTGTTAAGATCATGTATTTAAAACCATTAACAAGCAGCTATAGTAACAAGGAATCACATTAAAATAATGGTCTATTTTTCCCGAAGGTATCCTCAAAGTACCTAGTGCATTATTGAAGCATCTAAACAGCGTGCAGAGATTGCATCAATTTTACGACCAAACAAACCGCATCCAAGACAATACCCAGATGAGTCTAAAGATCATTATTCTACAGCCTAAATCAATTTGAATTGCAAACTTAACCATACAATCGATTATTGTACTTTTAATCAGTCTGCGGTGGATCGTTGTGGTGAATTTATCATAAGTATATGAGGAAACTACATTTGAAGTTGTAGAGAAGCTTTTGAGTCGCGTATAATGTTCAGAGTAATTTTGAAAATCTTGTAAATAATTACCGATTAGAGGCGATAGTGTGTGCAAAGGCTTCAGCATAATTAATTATTATCAATCAATCTATGGCTGAATTTTAATTGAATGTTCCGATTCGGAGTCAATCGATGAGTTGATAAATAGTAACATCGATTTATTATGATCATTCATTCAACTGCAGTAGGAATCGCAAAAGATGGAACGTACAATAAATGAAAATTTATTTAAAGCCCACCAAATTCTTGAGCAAAACAATTTTAGAATGTAAAAGATTATCTATTTGGATCTACATAGGGAAGAACCTGTCCAGTTCAGGATCGGGTTTTGAAAGTTGAGCAATGTTAATGTCATGGAATTAGCACAGGATGAATGTTTCATTGATTTATAAAACTTTCAACATTTTCTGTGATTACACAAGATGCTACACTTACATGGAACTTTCACCTGATAAATTTATCAACATAAGCTATTTAAATGAAAAAGTACAAAATATATAACTGCAAAAATGAATAAAAAATGAATGAAAAGTAGATTAATAACACAAAATAGGAAAACAATATAAAATAACAAAACGAAAACTTAAACAAATGAAAGACTAATAAAAATTGAAGATATAGATGGACAAGAAAATAAGAAGAGAACTCAAAATAGTGTGCATCAGAATCTTAGGAATTTTGGAATCAAAATTGGATAGTGTTTTTCGCTAAAAACTCAGAATAATGATTTAACAGTATTTAAAGTTAGCCGATTGGTTGTAAATCAAAGTAAAAGCTATATGCAGTGGAGGTAGACCAACGATGTTTATTTTCGCAAAAAAAAACTTTTGGTTTTTTAAACCAACCCTACAAGAAAAAATTGCCTCCGACGCTTTCGAAATTCAGGTAATGAAATCCTGCTCGTACTAAATTGCAAATCAATAAAAATATATGAATGGATTTTTTTTTTTCAAGTTTTTATCACTATCTATGCGATAGGTGCCTGCAAGAAGATCAAGAAAATGTTTAAAATTGTGATTTTTTTATGAATGTGCTGGCAACGTTGCAGCTACGGGAAGCACTGAAAGACCTCATCATCGGACCTCTGGAAAAATATTTCCTATTTACAAATAAAAGCATTTAAGATTGTTGCATCACACGTTCATACCACCTAGCCAGCTCTAGAGACATCTGCCCGAACAATAATACAACAAATGACCGAGATCGATCGACAAGAGATGATTATTTGAATAAAAATTAGTAGTCGATACTTATCCAGAATAGCCTAGAAACTCGACAGGCAACTATAAATAGGCTCCCGACGAAGTGTTTCATCTATGAAAACAGTTATCAGTTTACTAAAAGCGTGTTTAGGCTCAATTAAATATACTATTTGTATTTCAAACTTCAAAGCGTCACGAGCCTACGAACGGTGTTCAAAAGAAAGACAACAATTGGTGTCAGAAGTGGAATTATTTCGGGTGCATTACAAACTATCAATGGATTTTTGAAATCGTATTATTCTGAAAAATGTGGACAACTCTGGGAAAAATGCATATGGACCAAGTAAGAGGTGAGAGATTGTGAACAAGCTGATTGTTGTGAATACCAGATAATTTCGTGTGAAATAGCATGGACTTAAAACGAAAACAATGCCAATTTTACGAAGCAGGTCAACGTAGACGGAGTTGAATAAGTCCTGAGATTTTGAGAGCGGAATGAATCGATCCGGAAACCTTAGAATTTTTAGAACAAGCTCTGGATGCGAGAAACAGTTTGAGCGACAGGCTATAAAAAGCGAACAAGAGTTCACAGACAAATTGGAAATTCAGGCTGCAGATGTGAAACATCAACTTAACACTCTGGTTGTGGAAGTAAAGATGCAGTTGAGCGTCTAACACTTTTGTCATATCTTTTGTCAGATTCGAAGCTTCAAAATAAATGGCAAAAGATGTTTTCTTCCAGAGGTTGCGCGATGATTAACTTCACTAGGCTCTTCGCCTAACTGATAAGCCGACGCTAAAGAAATATTTGGTCTATGTTTTGACTTTCGAATCGATAAACCGAGCATCTCACAGAAAGGTGAGAGTCCGTGGGGTGCACGACGAATGCCGCTGCCAAAGAACAAAAATAGCTCGAAATTTGACAGCAAGTGGAGTTTTGTAATGCTCTAATTGGAACGAAAAAGGCATTTGAGACGTGATTGACATAAGAAATGGAGACCGAGATACTGTTAAGTATGTACAGCATGATGACATCAAAGGTCGGAACATGGCTCACGGAATCACTGATCTCAAAACTACCATCACAGTTTCTAGACTATATCGGCATGGAAACAACTTGAGCCTGCAAAGCAAAATCGACAGTAAGCTTCGCACTTCACCATCGATACAGGACATACTAAGTCAATTTTAAGTACGGACTTACCAAAAACGTGGAGACTTAGTAACGTGGGGTAATATGGGCTCCGTACTACTACTGGCCAGTCTACGTCAGTTCATGATGAGATAACACGACAAATATAGCTTGGCGACTTAGTATTTCAGTATCGGTGCTTGGTAGCGGAATTAACGGGCGAATGCATACATGGAATGCATTTCTTAGGCCTTTGCGATTTCAGCTTGAATTTTGAAGAAAAGGCTATTAAATGGAAGAACGTTGAAATACCATTGAAAGCATTCAGGAAAGGGGAAAACCTGGGGGCCATCTATTCTTCATTACTGAGCCATCCTAAACTCCAGCACTTGGCAACCTTATGCGGACAAGAAGTTTAACCAGAATTACGGAATAAAATAATATCTCTGCGAGATATATATATATATATATATATATATATATATATATATATATATATATATATATATATATATATATATACATATATATATATACATATATATATATATATATATATATATATATATATATATATATATATATATATATATATATATATATATATATATATATATATAATACTACGTTGCATTTTGAAGGTTCTGCGAGCATATAAAGACAGCGGAACGTAATCCAAGAGCGAAAGGCCAAATTCTGCGAGCAAATCAGTCAATACTGAATTATTTATGTGCCAGATGCGAAAACATCTCGGCATTGAACATCCATTTACGCGAACTACAATGGACTATAGATTCTCAAATTAACGAATGTGATCAGAAACCGACTTGTTGATGCACTGCAAGAAGACGATTCTGAAGCTATTAGAATTGCATCAAAAAGTACTGAAGCAGCCGGAAACATCAAGAAGCATCAGCAACGATGGAACGTTCGTTTTGATGCTTCCCCTAAAGCTCTTAGAATATACAAGTAAGGAGGTATGTTTGTTGTGCACAATATAATGCCAGCTACGGAGGAGCTACGGAAATTGAAGCCGAGATTCAAGGGCACATACGTAGTGGCCCGTGCTCGAACGAGATCGCTATTTGCTACGAGGTTACGAGACGTAGGAAGAGGTCAATGTAATCCAAAGAAACTTCTGATCGCATGAAGCCTTGGTGGAAACAATCACCAGAATTCGATTCAAACTAATTATACCAGCAAATTTTCACGGTCGCTCTTTTCAGTCCACTGGTTTTTGTACTATTCATTTGTATGAGAGAAATAAAACTTTGCCGCACCTCTCTCGATTTATCAATATAACTAATACAGATATCTAGCCAAAGCATCCTAAGTGGCTTGCCTATTTTCTAGGAAACTTGCCACTACAAAATGATGAAAATCATCCCTAAAAAAAGCACACTAGAGTGTTATCCGACCATATAAGAAGAAAAAGTACAAACATCATTCGTATTCGGTAATATCCAACCATGTTCGTAGAAAAGGCGCCGGATAAATCTCAGAAATGGAAATATGAAAATGTTTACCCTACTTGGCCAGCATGAACACTCTAAAGTA
Source organism: Nemotelus pantherinus (assembly GCA_963978885.1). Lineage (NCBI taxonomy): Eukaryota > Metazoa > Arthropoda > Insecta > Diptera > Stratiomyidae > Nemotelus > Nemotelus pantherinus. Next base: position 210,918,485 of record OZ022263.1, on the reverse strand, counting down.
TACACTCTAAAGGTAAGTGACATCAAAGCGTTTCACTGCCACAACGACAATGAATCTAGGTGAATATTTACGTAATTATTAATAACAATACGTATCACACAACTCTTAAACATTTCAGCTTTATTTTTTCACAAAATTTTTATGTTCCATAAGATATGTTCTTCAGGTTCCTTTCTTGAATCAACATCTCAGTGAATATTCCTGCTTATTCAATATCCAGAAAAAATACAATACTCTAAGCAAAATTGAACTTTGACACTGAACGCAACTTCTTATCGAAGCACGCGCTTTCAGCTGCGTTCAGAAATATTTGCAGAGCACAGCAGAACTTCACTGTCAATAACCCGTTGTTGCAATACTGAAAATTCTCAACATTATCAATTTCCTCCATCTGACTCGACACGCAAAAGGCCAGCCAAACGATTCGCATTCAACCATAGAAAATACAAGTAGTCGAAAATTGTTAAAAAAAAATATATGCTAACCGCACGCACCTGTCGTTGAATTGCTGATGTTAAACGAAGCGAATTGAATACGACAGGTGAATTACCTGCGGGCTCAGCATACACTCTGAGGATAATTTGTTTATTATCTTTGATTCGCGAAGCAGAATCGAATTGAGTGAATTATTTGATCGAAAATCGAAAGCCCCGAAGCGGCAACGTCAATCATCTTAACTGGGAAGGCAGCCCAACTAAAGTCAGTCGATATTTACTCCGCAAAACTATACCGAACTGTGCCAAGCACCTTCTTCTCTGGGTCACTGGGGTCTATCGCCTTGACTTGTCCAGATCGCTGGCGTCCACCGCAAGGCGTGTCGTATTGCAAGATCATAGTTAGAGCCATCAAGTTCGATTTGAGACGCACGGGATTGTGTGTTTGGACGAATTATCAAAAAATCGTGATCAGACTTTAAACAAAGTTCAAGTACCGTCCGCAGATACAAAGATACTCGTATCATACAAACATTTGTTTGGGGAGCGTATCGAATGAAGATCGTGACTTTGTATGGACGATAGCGGGCGGGATGGTGGATGGCGAAGAGCTATGGACTACTAGCACGATGGTCTTGCGAGAATGAACATATGATGAATGGGCAGAATTGAAAAACAGTTTTGGCAACGGTTCATTTTCGGGCAAAATTCTTTTCAATGCCAACGACGCCAGCCAGCAAACTTAGCTACCTCTGTACATGCAAATGTTAATCTGATTTGCGAATGAATGTTATTTTTCTCTGATTGGGTCAGAGGGGCGTTTGATGGGTTAATATGAAGAAAGTTTATTCTATATAGTTAGTTTTGATAGGTGATTTACAATTGGCTACTGGATATTTAATGATCTGGCGGATTATATGTTTTTTTCCAATATGAAACTACAGATTTACATTCAATGTGTGATAAAATGAAGAATATGTTTCGCTTAGATCAGATAATAGAGCTGTACTTTAATATTTTGAGATAAGAGTCTCAAATAACTTACTTAATAACATAACTTTTTTTTTGCGTTTTTCTTGTTATTTCCCTCAGAGTGAATATGTCAACCAGAATTTCAAACTCAGGCCACAAATTACATTTTGCAGCGATTTGCATTTCACCTAAATATGAGGATCAAGTGAGCACACTAATTACTTTTGTTATTACCGATATAAGAAGGACATATTGTTTCCAAAAAGGTTGTAACAGATTGCCTGGGATTTTTTGACGCCCTGTAGTTGCCTGGGGTTAATGACTCTAAAACTATAGCAGGTAGCGTATCCATATTTAGAGGCAAATTATGGGCTCTATACACGGTCGCACTAGTTGTACAGCTTGGCCTGCGAACTAATGCATTTGTTTTTGTTGTAAGTGCTGTTTACCTATTAACAACAGCAAATGCACTGGTTCGTACGCCAAGTTGTACAACATTTGCGACCGTGTGTAGAGCCCATTAGAACATTTAGGGACATATGGTAGCCGGCTTATGGTATTGACTTTAATTTTCTTAAATTGCATTAAGGTTACTTAGTGTAAGGCAACGACGCGTCATGTCAATGGCAGCCTGGGAAAATAAATTTGGCAGTATTGGCAGACATTTGGTCGGATATGATTGTGTGAACATTTTTAGTTTAAACTTGTCATATGCTACTATGTATTAGAGCATTTAAAATTTAAATATAAAAGCAATTTTTGGCAAAAAATATTGAAATAATATAAAATTTAAGCCAAAAAAGAAAAGAAAGTCAGCCAAGACCGTACATTTATTTTAAAAAGATATCATATCAAGTGTAATGGAAAGTTTTTTCGGTAATCAAAATCTGAAATCTAATTAAATCTGGATTAATATGGGGGAACAAATTTTATTGAATAATATGATGCAATAAAATTATAAAAAATTTTGAACAATCGTGATTAAAAATTAATAGCACCTTGCCATCTATTGGGGAGAGAAAATATTCCTGATTTACACAGATTGCGTGTTTTTGCTGGAAGAAAACAGCAAGGGTCATTTTTACATGTTTTCTTTTATTTTCAAGCTTCTTTTTTCATACGATATGAAAAATAATAGTTTGAAGGACCTGCTTCAGGTGAATAGGGAGAATGTGGCATAACTTCCTAATAAGATTGAACATTTTTTCGCCTTTTTTTTCTAGCATGCTCTCAGAAGCTATAATGCTGAAAAATAATTTTGTTTTTATTCACAATTTTTTCCAGATTAAGTTACGTTTTGAGCAAACCAGCTATGAAATTTTATAAGATTTACTTTCCTTGATATTTCACGTTTGGTTGGATGTACATATATTAGCAAAAGGATTGAGTAGTGCTTAATCTGATCGAGCTGAAGTTTTCAGGAGTTGTGGATGTGAAATAAATTGAAATTTAACGTCAATTGTTTAGATTTTTTTTTTATAATAATTTTTTGGGTCTAAGTAAGTCGGAGAAGCTATGCTTAAGATGTTAGCTCCCTTTGAATTTACGTTTTTCGTGTTTTTTAAAGATATTATTATTAGGACCTTAGCGAGATGGAAATCAAAGTTACTTGGGTTCCATATATGGAGATATATTTACAAACAACGATTATAATCTGGGCCCATGACGCAATAGAATTGACTTTAATTTTAATAGATAAAAATTATAGTCAGGAAAGAGATTAGATAAAAATCTAAAAATCCTCATTTATGTTCGCTAACCATCGAATATTGGGCTTTTTACATGATATGCCTCAATAAGCTTAAGGTCTTATCATAGACAAATTTATAAAAAGCGCTAACATCTGACTATTGCTGTCCCAAACATAGGATGATAACTTTTGACGGAAAATGATCAATTCTCCGCTAACTAAAAAAATAACGCACAATATTTTCGAATTCATGAATAGTTTTTATTTACAAAAAAAAAATAGTTTGAATTGATAAGTTCTGAAATAAATTAATACGTTGAAGTAAAGTAGCCGTAGTATTTCAAATAAATAAAAAGTTACGTAGTCACACTTAATTATTGGAGTGATTTGTTTGTTCAACTTTTGCTTTTTTGTGAGATCATTGTAATCAATAGCGTGAACTAGTAACTTGGAGTTCTACCAGAAAGAAAATATTTAACGGAAACCACTTTAAAATCTCTTTCTGGAAACCAACACTTTCATACATCTAATTCTTTTCAGAACAGAAAACCTGGCACTCGGTTCCACTGACATCTGTACATCTTGCCACCTTGTCAAATCAGGCAACAATAAAAAAAGTCTTATTTTCTACCAGTGCCTATTGAGTCCTTGCGGGGTTTTTAGACAGCTGTATGAACAACTGTTACTTTACGAACTTTTGGAAAGCCACAAAGATCTTTCCGATTCCCGAAAAAGAAACCTCAAACGATGTGAGCAGCTTCAGGCCAGTCTCACTTCTTCCAAATATTAGAAAGACTATTTCTCCGAAAAATTCACTCTCATATCGAAGACAAACAAATCATGAAATCTGTTCAATTTGGCTTTAGAGCTCAGCATTCGCTTCTCAAATTTCAATGTGATGCCACACTGGTCAATCAACCAGAGCTTGTTTTATAGGCATTGAAAAATAATTTGACTCTTTATGAATAGATGGCATTGTTTATAAACTCAAACAGCACAGCTTCTCAGTTGAAATTGTCAAAATGATTCAAAGATTTCCCAGAAACAGGCGCTTTTTCGTTCAAAATAGGTAAATCGATGTATTCAAATATAATGCATTCTAATGGTGTACCTCAAGACTCAACCATAGGCTCGATCGTCTTTAACATTTTCACTGCGGATCAACAATACGAATGTAGCAAACAAGCAAAAACCTTTAAATATACCATAACTCAAGTCGAAAGACGAATGACTTCTCTTAGTAATTAGTATAATTAGTGGAGAAGCAGCCTTCACGTAAAAAAAAACTGATGTCCTTCTTGTGAAACCATCTGGCAGCAAATAGAAATCTTCTCTATCCTCTGGTGAAAAAGTCGTCTCCGCTTTCTCAAAGGACAAAGCTCAAGTACCAACATCTGATCAAGCCCATACTTATATACGGTTTCCCGATTTGGATGACCATGTCTCAAAGCCATAAAGAAAACCTGGCAAAAGTCATGCGTTCCTGCACAGGAAAGTATTAGTATAGTATAAACCGCTATTTCCCAACCGCGATGTTATATGAAAGAATAAACATCCCTTCGCTTCAAGAATATCTACTAGAACTTGGTGAAAAATTACTGGTGAAATACCACACCCAGACGAATTCCCAAGTTTGTAGCCTATTCGAAACTACTCTAGAAGCGCCAGAAATATATACCCTTCGCCATACGAAGTTTACTTGAACATAATGGCTACGCATAACCCTACTGCTTTTCTATTGTTATTATCAGACTGTAGCCAACGATGCTCACCTAAAAAAAATGATTATGACCTTATGAGAAGTCATCAATTCAGGAACAAAACTGAGAATCCAATCAGTCCAGCGCAGCAGCAAGCGGATTTCAAATACAGATTAAGTTAAGAAAGCAAAGTTAAATATGGTTAATCTGAACGATGAATTAAAGCATATACACCATCGTTAAGCATTATATATTTATAGCATAAGTTTTTGAATTTAAGAGATAAGTGAATTGTAAATATTTAAAAGAAGCTGAAGGAAATTATTCCAGTCTATTTACCTTGATCCTTCGCTGCATCACTCAGTCCAGGCTTTTTTGAAGGGAGGACGAATAGATATCCTCAACATAAAAGGGATTACGACATTTTAATTATTTTTTCCGAACAATTTGCTTTGGTTCATTGGTGATGTTTGCCATATTGAATTTATAGTTGACAAAATTCTATAACTTTTCGTAAACGAACAATACTAGGGACGAATATTCGTTCAATCCCATCATTATGTGATTGTTGTTCGTGCAGTCCAGGATAATGAGTTGACATTGCCTAAGTGGCTCAAATATTTCCCAGAAACAGGTGCTTATTCGTTCAAATAGGTAAGTAGCTGTCCCCAAAAAGAATAATTTCGAGTGGTATATCTCAAGCATCAGACCTAGGCTCCATCTTCTTTAACATTTTCACTGCGGATCAACAATGTGAGCAAAGCAATCAAGCTAAAACCCTTCAGTATGCCACAATTCACGTCCAAAGACAAATGACTTCTCTGAAATATCTATATACGAGTACCTTTCCCTCTTGTCTTTAGAATCCAACTTTTAAAAATCCCACTTTTATTTTCCTTGAAATATAATCTAAAAGCATTTATTTTTATATGCTTGGTAATACAGCCACGATTGTACTTTTAGGTCCCTTCCTCTTGCCTTTGATTGACCTGTCTTTTTTTTTTAAAAAAAGTAACATTTTAACAATAGGAACTGTTTTATTCTCAACACTTAGTACCAGATAACTATGAAAAGCGAATATCTAACTTTCTCTCATTAGAACTTAGATAGAAAGTAGTTTTAAGGCATTCCAAATAAGTTAGGAGTTAATTCAGTTATGACGTCAAGATCGAAGGTGTTCAAACCAGTGTTGTGAGGTATCCGTGGCTAAAGTTTCCTCGAAAAGGTGCAAAGTGTGAATTCCCACGACTTTCCCACGGACAACTTGCCTATTCATCACAGTTTTATATTTATTTATCGAAATCGATATAATTTCAATACTTCTGAGAACTTGGTCACTTAGTAAAAATCATTGGAGCTTGGAAAAAATAAAAAAACCTTAAGGCGGCTTTAGATATGCGGTGTTTGTCAAATACCGAGCACATAGTTTGGCAAACTTCGCATGTGTGGTTGGGTTGCTCGCCTATTGCTTGCCCTAGGCCAAGCACAAACATTCGGGTGCTCGCTATTCCCGTAGTTTGTGGAACTTTCAACCAAATCAAAGTAGACGAGCACTATGTTTGGGTATGTTCGGATCCCCGCTTTAGACATTCGGTATTTGTTGCGCTTGTTGATAAATACTGAAAAGTGTCAAACTGTGTGGCGCGAGTAAAAATTTTCAAATGAAAATGGCGGGAGTGAACAACGACGAGCAGGTCGCACATGTTCCAGTTTTGGCAAACATTCGGCAATGCCCGAATGTCTAATTCAATGTGCTTGTCATTTCGCAATTACCAAGCCAAATGACTTGACTAGGTGTTCGGTATTTGGCAAATAGGAGGTGTTTGACAAACACCGCATATCTAAAGCCGCCTTTAGAAAAATCCTAAGAGTCAGCGGAACAAATCATGCGAACTATGAACAAATTCAGGAGGTGTAGAAAAAATCTTGGTAATCCAGAAAACAATCGTGAGAAAAATAAAAATCAAAGGGGTCAAGAATAAATCTCGAGAGTCTACAAAGAAATTATGGAGGCATGGCAAAGATCATGGAGACTTATGGAAAAATTCTAAATGCAATTTTATTTTGATTTTTTACAGCGAAGAGAGAAAAACATATATTTTTAAAGAAAATGACATATGTATGCCCATTTTATTATTATTTTATATTGCGTTCATTTTCGAATTAATCAAATAGTTTTTGTGCATTGCGTAAATTGGAATGTTTTTCAGAATGCAGGTAACAGTTCTGGACTGAAAATTTTAACGAATACAACAAATGTTCAGTGAATTTCCACTAATTCTATTTGACGTCGCTTACAATGGTGAAAATTCTTTTCGATTCAGCATTTGAATGAGACAAAACAAAAGCATACTTTGAAATCTTAGTTAAATGAGGAAACATGCACGCATCTTCAAAATTTTTGGTTTTTTTTCTATTTTTTTTCTAAAACTCCCCTCTGTTTTTCATCATTTGAAGAATTTACTGTTAAATCTCTCCATTCGATATTAACAATAGATTTCCCACACCCAACTCTTTTTGAAAAAATTCTAATTTTGTATCTTCTTCCAAAGACGCAATGAACTCTTCACATTTTGGTCCTAAATATACGGGTATATCCATTTCGAAATAAATGCTCGTCATCCAATTCAAAATTTTCGAGTGGGTCAATGAAACTAGGTTTCACAAAATTTAAGCAAGTTTTTCTTAAAATACAATTGCAACTGCAGACAATTTGTGCACCAGCAGTTGCTTTAACTGAAACAGTGCCTTAAATATAATAAAGCAACTTAAACTATATTCAGGATAGTAGAAAAATGCCTTTACATGATTATTCTACATCATTTCATATCGTAGATACTGAAGAAGAAGGGCAGATCACCCTCGAAATATCCATACCTATCAAGAAATTGAAATTTGATATTTGGTCTTAATTTAATAATTAGTGCCATGAGTGAAATTTTTAGTTGAAAGTCGCTAACGCAATGGCGTGAGAAGCGATTCTAGTCGATTTGATTCCTCGTCTTAACTGAAATGCAAGGTTTCACAATGGAATGTCTATTTTGCGTAGATAGATCAAATTTGTTCGATCAAATAAAGTTTTGTTTCATTTGAATCATTTCTCCTACGATTTTGTTCAACGAGCAGCTTTTTCTCCCTTTCACTTTTTCAAGTTTTAGAAGTCGAAAATTCCTACAAAATGAGAGAATCCACACAATTTCACAACCCTGGTTCAAACAAATTATTGACCTATATCTCAATTACGAAAAAAATGGCACCTACAATGACGTCACATACTTCTATGCGACAAAAATCCTTTCGAAGAACTTTCCGATTTATGAATTAACGATTTTATGGCAGCGCCTTTCATGGCAATTTTTTATCCTTTTGCAAACTATTGCCTTACACAGGATTTCTGAGGAAAATCTTTAACGCGCACTGAAACTAACGCACCGCAAAAATTAGGAGCTATTGGATGTAGTAATGGAGTAAAAAAAAACTTCTTGTAAAGGAAATTACTATTTGAAGGCGATTCTCTAAAAGAGTATCTTTTGTTTCATATTTTTTTAAATATTTAATGCATTTCAGATTGCATATTTGTAATTTGGAAATCTTCGAGAAGCACAGACGAAAATGCTATCGAATCCCTATTGGAAATAACATTGGCAATAATTTCACCAATATTTTTGCCTCCGGATTTACAAACGTCATCGCCATCTCAGAAAAGAGTAAAATAGGCTTGTGAAAATCGAAAGACAGTATCATCTTCTTTTATTTTTATCACCTTCTTATGATTTTCTCTAAAAAATCGTTGAATAATATTTTACAAAGTCTATGTGCCAAATCTCTATCACCCACCCCACAACGGGTATAAACCTCACTTGAAAAAACTAATTTTTATCAAATTGGATCCTTTTAAAACCGAAAAAAAATATGTTTTAGTATTTATCTGGGTAGATCTCTAGATTTATTTGATACTAAATCGTAGCTTTTACTTTAATATTTATACCTAAAAATCGAATATCAAGTTGTACTTTTTGGAATTATAATATAATTCGATAAATAACTAGACAAATATATAACTATCTACACCCAATTTCTCTAAAAATTCTCCTCGCCCAAAAACTAATATTAAACAATAAAACCACACAAAAATTCCAACAACATACCTTTTACGGGCGTGACAAAAAATTAAATCCAAAACAGTATTCCGGATCTCTCTTGTTATCGTAATGGCAAGATAATCCTCTAATCCAACTGTTCTTGGCAAAGCGAAAACGGCTATGCCTAGATCGGCGTCAAAATGACCTGATAGTAATATGAACCGAACTACATTCAAAAGCCGGTCGAGCGTACCATTCGCTCGCCTCTGGCCGAAAACTGCACGCGAACACGGAACTGCACTTCTCAACTGAAAAACTCACCAGAAAAAATATCAACAATTTCCCATCCGATCTCCTTATCGACTTTCACAGAAACGGAATATTATTATATACTCGGGTAATTCGCACAAACCGCGCGCTACGGAAACAACAAGTCGCGCAGAAGAAAACGGCACAAAATGTTTAACGGGTGAAAAATTGCACCTTGCCAGTGCTGGGCTCCGAGAAATGTGGGCGCTTCGCAATCAAATTTATTCACGTGATTAATTTCGAACTTGGCTCGGGCACCCGACAAACAAGCACTCACTCCTTCTCGCTGATACCGTCGTCTTCTTTAGCTCGATTATCAGGCTTCAGAAAATATTCAGGCAGAAAACTCGGAAAAACTTTCTTTTCAACTCCTACGCCAACGCGTCCGCACACAGTGGCCTAAACGTAACGTACGTACTTAACACGCGACGATACTTAACACTCAGTTTGCAGGGGAAACGATTTAGACAAAAATATGATTCGCGATCTTTTTAATTTCAATTTGTCGCTGGCTTAATTTTTTCTTGGCACACCAAATGGGACTTTTCACTGCAACACGAAAGTTTAACTGGCAACGACGGGAGCTTCGAGTCAAGAAGACAGTAACTGTAACATGAAAACAGTGGAAAACACGGGGAAAATTGTTTTGGCGCCACGATAACATCGGCTTCCTGAAAAGAATTCAGTATCCTTCCTTTCCTGCTTGTTCGAAACTGAACGGAACTCGCGGCAGAATACACTTTGTCCGGAAACTGCGAATTACGGAAAATCCACTGTGCACTCAACAAACAAACATGTAAACAAAAACGTTTTCGATCAACACTGAACACTATATGCCAACGAATAGAGCCTTCGATGAGGTAAGTTCGCAATTCGATTGCAATCCGATAGTTAAAATTCACGCAAATCGGCTAATACACCCACCACTTCGTATGGTATAAAGTCAACTAGTTACTTCTTCTTGTATCTTGAGATTTCGCCGACCAAGTCTGCAAACGGCTGAGTTGCATGAGATATTTATTGCGTGCGAGATAAGTCGTCTGCAAAGAGCAACAATCGTATTGAATTGCAGCAATTGGAAGGGGAAGCACAGACTGGAGAGTCTGTAGAGATGTAGATTATTGTGAGTTGCCGTTGCTATTCGATTTTAGAAGATGATAAAATTATTTCAGTAGTTAAATGTATTTTCTTCGTATGTTTTTTGTTCTGATTATTGAAAGTAATATAAATAATAATTTCTCTGAGGTAGATTTTGTACATTAACGAACTTGAATGTTAGATTGCTAAATTGTCAGTTTATTATCAGGGAAGAATCGCTTCAGTAGATTACCAAAATTTAATCAAGCATACTAATTGATATATGTATATTCAAATGCATTTAGAGACTGATTAGGTGCTTTATACACTAGCAGATTTATCGGTCGACTCAGACGATATGTATCGACTGATATTACCGACAAATATTAATCAACGGTAAATTGTAAATATAAATTGATGTTTCTTCACTAACGTTCGAACGATATACGAGTAAGTATGTGTCTGTCAAAAATTAAGTGGGAAAAGGAATTGGAGGGTAATGTATTGTAATCAATAAGTCTCTGTATTTTTAACAAATCAGCAGATAAATCGGTCATGATTGATCGATTGAAATTTTTGAGATTTCAGCGAATTGCTTGCAATTCTACCAAACTATTAAAAAAATGAGGCGTAAAGGTGAACGAGCCAGATATTATAATGGAATAAGTAACAGCGAATAAAAAAACTTATGAAGTATTGTACGAAAAACAGAAGCGGTGAATGACACGTACAAACAATGTATAGTTTATTTGTTTATTTATTTGTTCAATTCTCCAATACAACATACTTACATTAAATTACAGATTAGAAAAAATAAAATTGAAAGAAAACATAATCCAAGAAAAAAAACTACAAAAATAAAATACAAAAAATAATACATCGTACTTATGAACTCTATTTTTTAAAAGTTTTATGTCTCAAGAACGTCAACAGAAGAAGACCGAGTTTCAACTCATTATGCTGTGTAGGAATACATAACAACGGCAAATAAAAGTAAACATCAATTTGCGCGAAAGGAACGTTAAACATGAAAGAGGATCTGTTAGATCGACAAGATTACCGAACAGAAACCCGGCTGCATAGATCACAATTAACAAGATGATAATCCAGTTTGAAAAAAACTCGTCAATGCGTGATTCAAGGGCAATATCAAGAGTCGATGACTATAAACACAACAGGGGATGTTCAATTTGTAAAACAAAGAGGGGGTAAACAAACGTTGGACAGATTCTAAGGAATACACAAGGGATTGGTAATGGGGACACCAAACTTGACAACAGTATTCCAGAATACTGTGGACAAAAGATAGGAAGAGATGGAAACATGTGGAGAGGTTAACAAACGGTTTGGAGGATCTAAGGATAAAGCCAGACAATTTAGAAGCCCTAGCAGTGATGTGTATTATATGTTGGTCGAATTTGAACTTCGAATCAAATATCACAGCCAGTTCTTTGAAATTGACAGCGACATTTAGAGAGGAATTTAAAACAGAATATGAAAGGATAATATATGTAATTTTATGCGTATCACAAATTTGGCGACACTTCGCGACATTTATAGTAAATGCGTTAGCAATGCACCAGTTATTTAACGCAGAGAAATAATTCTGAAACTGATAGCAACCGTCAAATGTCTCTATTAGTCTGAACCAGTGGCGGCTCGTGATGCTTTCGAGTGGTTCGGCGATTAATAAAAGAAGTATACGTTACCACAAAAATATGCATAAAATAGCATACTCAACGATAATTTCTCGAATTTAGTAAACCAACAACAAAGTCTCAACACACATAAGACATATTTTAAATATTGGTACATTGACGGCAGGGTTCCCACTTTTGATACATTTGTATCATTTTGATACATTTTTATGATGCAGCAATTCACTGAATTATGACGAAATGATACATTTTGTCATCCAGCAAATAAATCCAATTTTTTCAATATTGCTGCCATGAGCCTGCCAAATCTCCTCTCTCTAGCAATAAAAACTGCCAACTTCAATCTACTTTACACTCTGAACTACGAAAGATATGTAATATGTGATGACCCTGAAGATTTGAAGTTTTCAAGCTATTTAAATAATAGCGGGAAAATGAATGTTGAAGTTTTATGGGACTAACCGAGTTTGGTTGAAAGCAATTTAGGTGAATCAATGTGATCTGCCGCCTTTTTTCGTTTTGAATTTAATAGCCATACTTTATACCATAGTTTACTTGAAAACGAGGTTTTTCTGTATCAAACTTGGATGGCAATGTAAGAAAGAACTGATTTCAGTTGAAAGACATAAGAAAAGAGAAATTTTGGGAAGCAAGAAACTAAACAATGTTTGGGTCTATTGTATGACATACTTGCCCAAAACATATCCTTTTATTCAACATATTCATCAAATCATCAGTATTCCGATAGTTACATAGTTCCTTCTAAGGCTGAAGAATATTTTTTTTTTAATTTAAAACAGCGACTTTCCTTAAAAATAATCAACGCTCCGTATTGATTTCGTGAAAATTTCCAAAAATGTTTACATTCGCAAAGAACCCACATTTTGTAATAATTTTATTCTGTGTTACTTCAACATTGATGGCAATATACAGATAAAAACAAAGAGCGGAAGTAATTTGTGATATTTTTTAGGCTCTATATTATTCAATAAATATAGTATGCAGCTCCAAACTAAGTTTTTTTATATTATAATTTATAGTTTCAGTACTTCGACCCAAATACACTTTTGGGAACCTTTTGATACATTTTTATCAATATTGTTACACTTTTTGAAGAAATTTGATACAGCTGGAAATTATAAGCCTAGGCTGAAAGTTTTTTGGATTCATGAATCAAAAATTCACACTATAAAAGTGCATATCTATTGAATCGACGAGGTGTGAAATGTAATAAAGAGCATCATCGTAAATTAATAATTTTTATTTATATTTTTATAAAGTACTTTTCCTATTAAAGTTAATATAAGATTGAAATTTTAATAAATATAAGTTTGAAAAAATATATATTTATAACAAACATATATATGTCAGACCAAACAAATTTCTTCTAAAACAACTAAAATTCACAAATAATTAAAATAAAAATTATCTACATACATGCAGCTGTATTACGCGAAAACATTTTAACAGCATACTAAAGCACTGTAAATATTTGCTGAGAGAAATTTATGTACGTATATTATCTCAGGCACGGCACGCCGACCCATAAATTATCCTATGCATGGGTCCAAAGAAAACTCTACTTAGCCAACACATGAAAATATACGGTTCTGTGTTTCCGAGTGGAAAAAAATGCGAACCGAACAATGATATGAAATAAAACTACCATATTTCATAGTTCAATTCAGCCCGCTCGTGTTCATGTACACAACAAAGTATCAAGCATCGATCGCGACCCAGAATAGGGCTTGTAGTGTGTATAACCTAGAATGACAAGGTCGTCCACCGGCCGCCAACAAATTTGGATCTTGCAAGGTAATTTGGATTTCATCTCATCGGCTTGTCGACCCGGAATAAAGAAGAAGCCTAAATGTATGTTATCAAAGAGAATTGGTAGGAATTCAATATTAAAACAGATTAGATAAACAGGCTCAATGTGTAATAATTAGCAAACGTTTGAAAAGTAATAAAGATACAGCACACATAAGATTTTTTTTTTATAAAATAATAATATAAAAATGAATATTTTATCAAATTAACGATTTCACTCTGCATGCACTGGACAGGAGTTTTGGATCGGCGCTGCCGACCTTGCCGTCCCTGACGATCCGCCACTGGTCTGAACATCGAAGTCATCAGCATACAAAGCACAAAGAGAACGTATACAGGATAGCAGGTCATTAGTAAACAGCAGTAACAACAGAGGGCCAAGAATTGAACCGAGCGGAACTCCTGAGGTAGTAAAAAATGAAACAGAGGCACAGAAATTGACAGTTACGACACAAGTACGATCAGCAACAAAGGAACCCAGCAAACAGTTTAGTGAGCGTTCACTAAAAACGATAGTTTCTCGACAATCAACAGACATATCCCCAGGGGCGGATTTTACCATTTCGCCGCCCTAGGCCACATAAATACTTGCCGCCCTTTTCGTGAATTACATTATATGTAACAATGCGCATTGTTTTTTCGACTCCCTAGAATAATTCGCTGTTTTTCGTTGCGCCCGAGCTCCCAAAAAAAGAATATATTAAGGGTTTCGGTGCACTTTACTGCTACAAAAAAGCCATAGTTGCGAGTTGGGGTTTGCAGCCTCGCATTGTGGCAGGACTTTATACTACTGTAGTTTAGCCGATACTACTGTATGGGTAATATTTTGATGGCAGGCTCCTTTGAAAGCCACCTATCAACGAGTGGTTGAAAAATTAGTAAAAAATAAATTATAAAAAATTTATTTATATATAATATAAGTACTCTTGGCGGCAATTTTTTGGCGGCATTAATAATTAAAAATACTAATTTTTAATTATTTAATTTGAATTTTATTAATTTATAAAATTCTCGTTTACTTGAAGTTTTTTTTGCAAAATTAGAATGTTAGGTTCATTCAACTCAGATGTATGTACATAAATGACAGAAAAAACTACCACCTCAAAAAAAAAATCGAAAAGTGGCCGCCCCAAAAAAAAATTGAAAATTTGCCGCCCCCGAAATTTGCCGCCATAGGCCCGGGCCTACCGGGCCTACCGGGCCTAGTGGTAAATCCACCCCTGCATATCCCTCATACGAAACCGAGCCTGTTCGTAAAACGATGCGCAGCAATGCTTAGGATGACCGACGCAATAAATAATGCAAGCCATGTGTATGTGCCCTATGGCCTATGCGGCTCAGTAGCAGATTTTACATAGATTCTTCCCCTAATTTGCTGGTCGATATATACTCGCTAAAACCACATTTTCTCTAACTCATTTACGAATCGTTAAAAATGATTCTTCTTGGATGGCCATTTTAGTAGGACCAATGAATCGTTTTCGATTCATTTGCGAGCTCGTTAACGACAAAAACATTCGTAAAATATGACTCTTTTATGAATTAATTACGATACATTTGGTTTGCTGGGAAGTGAGCCAGGAGAGTAGAGGACCAGAGATACCATGATTGTCAAGCTTCAGAAGAAGAAGATCATTATTCACAGAATCAAAAGCTTTAGAGAAATCTGTACAGATTACATCTACCTGATTTAGCTGATCCAAGGCAGATGCACCAACATTGGTGAAAGAAAGCAAGTTGGTCAATGTAGATTTGCCTTTTATGAATCCATGCTGATCTGGAACAAGAAAAGATTGAACGGAAGGGTGGACTCTATTATAAACCACCCTTTCAAGCAGTTTATTGAAACAGGGAAGCAGGGTTAAGAAGCATAAGTATTGCTTCTAAAAATAAATAAGAAAATTTAAGTTTTATAAAACATATTTTACTGTTAACTAGACAAGATTAAAATACTTATTGAACTTACTTTCTATAAACATAAAAAATTACAAATATCTTAGGCTACTTTGTATATGTTTAATTTTGTTGTTTATCGAAGTGTAAAGTGTTTGTGGATTGTGGATGTGGAATTGTGAATTTTGTACCCATCAGGGAAATAAGCCGATAATTAGAGGAAACAAGGTCACCAGCTATATGTACAGCTTTCCATAGGGAAAGGACTGTACCCGAAGTAATGGATAAATTGAAAATAATTGAAAGAGGAACAGACAAAAAAGAAAATAAAGACTTAGCTAGGATATTTGGAATACCATCAGGACCACAGCCAAAGCTAGTATGAAGAGAGCACATTAAGGATTCTACTTCAATAGGAGAGAATTGGGGTAGAGAAATAGCGGAAGAAGGGAGAATTTGTTGCGAAATGAAGAAAGAAAAGTTGCAATCAAAAAGCTCGCAAACATCTTGTGAGGTGGAAGCTGTTATATCGTTGTACTTCATACAGTAGGGAATACCAAGGGAGCTTTTTAGAGAGCGAATGTACGACCAAAAGAATTTAAGCTAATCAGATTCGATAGATGCTTCAGTGTGATTGATGCAAGACAGTATAGCAAGCTTTTTGGCGTGGACGACTAGATTACATGGCGTGGAGGACTATAGTACATGGCGTGGAGGGCTATAAGCATAGCGTCTGCTCCTATGTACTTTTCGCCATGTACCATGGCATGTGGCACTATATTTTATCACAATCTCGAAATCGACTATGTACATGGCGCCAGAAGTTTATAAACTATGGCGTCTGGCGCTATGTGTTTTTCCAGTGAAGTAATAAAAAAATCATTTATTGTAATTTTAAAATATAAGCATAACTGTTAAAAATAAGCAATGATAAAAATATTGAAAAGTTAGCGGTGCCTCACAAAACCAAAACAACGGCTGTTATAGCTATTAGTTAAAATGTGAGAAGTTTAACACAATATACCCAAGGCACAAATAAGCAACGATTAAATATGACCTACGACCTGAAAAAAAACTGTACATTTTTGTTTTTCTTTCAAATTCTTATGACTATAGGTCCTGATTAAAATTTTTTAATATTTTTCTAAGGATATACTAACTAATGCAAACTATAAAGTTTCATTCCAAAGCAAAAACCATTGTTGTTGACTAGTGCTGTTTTGCCAAATTGAGTTTTAATCATTTCAATTTAAAAATGTTATAAATTTAGAAAAATAATAGATATATATTAATGCTCTCTACTTCTTTCAGATTTTGGCAATGAATTCCAACGAAGCGTAGATTATGTCAGGGGTATGAAACACAAAATAAATAAAAAGAAATTAATCTTAAATTTCATTCATCATTTTGTTTAAAAAAAAACAGTGGTAAAATATACTTTATTAAAATAATATACAAAATGTGGTAAAATATTTTGTGTATATGGTCAACTCACAGAAAATGTTACAAAATTACCAGAAATTGTGACTGGTTGGTTTAGAATATCCCAATATCACCCTAAATGTATGACCATATTTTTTTGTTTCCCCTATTTTCAGTCCCAGACAGTAAAAAACTACCCCATTTTGGGGAGGAGATTCCCCAAGCTGGCAGCACTGGGAGACTGTGGATTAATGATTTGGGGGTGCATGACAGCTACTGGCGTTGGTAGTCTAGATTTTATTGAATCGGCAATGCGTAAATTCGATAAGCTCAATATTTTAAAGAATAATTTAGAGCAAAGTGCCCGAAACCTCGGCTTGGGCAGCGATTATTACTTCCAGCAAGATAATGAACCCAAGCATACAGCCGAAATTGTGAGGCTCTGGTTACATTATAATGCCCCAAAACAGCTACATACGGCACCACAATCTCCAGATCTTAATCCCATTGAGCATTTATTGGACTCGCTAGAGAGAAGAATTCGACATCATACAATACCCAGCAAAAAAAGATTAAAAAATATTCTCAGAGACAAGTGAGAGAAAACATCTTTAGAAGAGGCAGCAAAGCTCATCTATTCGATGTTTAACAGACTACAAGAAGTAATAAAGAATCGATGATACCCTACAAGTTATTACTTGGTTACATATTTTTAAATACCAGTTATTTTAAAACGTTTATTACATGTGAACGAAGACTTTGCTGCTTAGATTTTGTATGTTTGTTGTGAAAAACGCCAAAGAAAAAGGAATGAAATTCTGCTTGTTGATAGTCCTTTAAGCAACTAATAAATGTATTAAATGAAATCTGGGAAAATTTTGTTTCGTTTTGGTTTTTTAACAATACAATTTACAAATAAAAAAGTAAGCATGTAACATCTTTTTGAAAGTGAACTATCCAGCTGCATACAGAACATCGGATCGTAACGAGACTAATTGAATGTAAATCATTTTACCAAATTGAAATAGACCCATTCAACACATGTCAATTAGTTAACGCCACGCCACCCTTCCTTCCCAAGAAAACAACATGAAATCCACCCAAACAACTCACACCAGTTCCGAAAATATAAAAACATCCATAAAAATCATGCATTCGATGAACTTCCGATTTTATTTTGTTTTTAGATCGAAGGTCGAAAAGAAAACAGAATACACTTAAAAGCACTAGCAGTATCCAACAGCACTCAGTCGAATGCGATGAGGGTGGAGCGACGCAACCCTTCACCTCTGAGAAAATAAACAATAGGGTGACCCGGTTAATTTCGTTCCTCCGTAGACACATTTATAACGAATGTACACACCGGCATCGGGTAAGTATTTAAGATTTTTGTGCTCGTTTGAATGTTTTTATTTTGTCTTTCTTGGAGTATTCAGTCGCCCGGGCTAGTCGTAAAAGCAATGCAGCAGCACCAAACACAGCACAAGTCACTGCTGAAACGACAAAACGTTCCTGTTATAAACCCCTTTTGTTTACTGGGTGCCGTTGCTCATAAATTGGGGGTGGCAACTTGAAAGGATATGCGGACAACAGATGGTCAGACATTTGGACGGGACACAACAGCACCAAGGACACTAAGGCGACAACGATTACTTCCACGACGCCAAAGGACAATATTCTTAGAGAAATATATTTTGCTCTTGAGCGGTCACACAATGATTTATAATAGAGCACGATGTGTTTTTGATAGTTTCCGAAAATTTCAGTTGAAGTCGTAATTTTATGTAATATTCCACTTGTAAGAAAGGGTTTATAGCATGAAGCGACCGAAAGGACTGATAAGTGTATCCAGTAGGTATCCTTGAAAATAACTGTAGTAATTTTTTTGATACAAGCATGAAATATGGTTTGGACATGAAAAATTTCAAAGAAAATATGAAATTCCTTCAATGTGAAGTAACCAGCTCTGACGTGTTGAATGAATTGTTTTGCGCTTGGATTCCAAATTGCAAAAAATATCGTATTTTAAGTCATTTTTTCTAAAATCATGTTTAATTCAAATGTTGTGTCCTTAGACTGTTTGGAACGGCACCAAACCAGTCCAGTGTCTATTGGCACCATTAAAACCTATGAGCAATAATATATGCTATGTCAAGAATTTCAAACTCCATTAGGTCATACTTACATTTATTTACTTTAAGTTAACGAGGGTTCCTCCTCACTTTCAAAAAGTCAAACTAGTTTCTACAGGCCCAGCCCATACTCAAACACCAGACTCTTTGAAAATTTGAAGTAACTCTTTTAAACCAATCAATTGTCAATGGACAAACTATCTTTTTTACTTATAATCCCATCATCCCGAGTCAGACAAAAACAAAACACACAAAACATTATGACTTTTTACAAGACAATCCACTCAAAACCCAAACCATGACCTTCGAAATTCAATTTGTCAGTTTGCATTCCTCTACGATGTCCCGTTGTCTAAAACAAACATCAACCATAATGTACGTACTTACCTGCATTCCATCACTCTTTCCTTCCTCTCTCCTTTCATATCTTATTCCGCCAACAGGTTACTCAACAAGATGCCGACAGTTTTTTGATACTTCGGAATAAGAAAAAAAAGTAGACTAAACCATAATACTCGTACGGAGAAATTTTTCCAGGATGACAGTACCTATTCAACATAAAAAAATAAAACATTTTCTAGTGTCCAAAGTAAAAGGAATTCTCATATTCCGTACTCTTGTTGTCAGTTTGCATAGATGTGATATTTTCGTTATCTATGGATGTTAGTTGTTCAGCGCAAAAGGATAAGAAAGGATTTTCTTCGACCGGCACATAATGTAAAAGCCTTTTTTCTGCTTAGTCAAACAGCGACGGAAGTCTTTCATCTAATGCCTGTTTTACACATATGGCAAACGTTTCGTCGAGGAACTTGTGAAATTACTTCCCTCCATATCTTCGCATGTAAAAAAAACAGCCGAAAGTAAACAAGGGGACCATTTACACACTCGGCTCGCCAACATTTGCCATGTGTGTAAACGCGGCATAAAGCCGAATTTACATTCTCGCCGAGGAATGCCAAATGAAGACAAGGTGAGTGTGTAAACGGTCTCCTTGTCTAGTTTCGGCTGTGTTTTTCATGGCAAGCACGCGTGTGTAAATGGTTTGCTCGTCGGCTCTTGTTTGTTTTACGAAGGGATAATGATCCTTTTATTGCTGTGCCTGACTGTTTATGACCGTCTCGTCCTAGTTCGAAGCCGCTCAAAGCGAAGTCGGTTTTATGTACCGAGTCAAAGGGATTCGAGAGGGTAGCATGTGCTCATTCACATTTTCGAATTTTTTGCTGGGACTTCAAACATGTCTTTGCGTGTCCCAGATTGAAATCACTCAACGCACACCAGGCAGTTGCAATAGCCACAGCCTGTACCTCAGCCATCGTTCACTGAACTGAACAAAACAGCTCACAACTGTCGAAAGATGCATGGTGCAATATCCTAAGTAAACAATTCACCCTATGAAAGGTGTATAGTGCATGGTCCGTGTTGCGTGGTGCAATATCCTAAATAAACAATTCACCCTTTGTCTTGTTGAGTCTCGTCCAATGTCTTGTTCAGTCTTGTTTACTCTTGTACACGAGACGCTCGTTCCAATGTATAAAGCCGGCATAACAGTTCAGATTTTTTTCGATAGAAAGTTACTTTAAGGAGAACTGTGAAAAGATGCCGCCAGAGGATAGGATGCGAAATGGAATATTCTTGGGTGAAAGTTCGAATGATGAAAAAGTATGCCAAAAGAGAAAAAACTGCAAGTCCTTAAGGATTATGAAGTATTAAGTGAACTGAAGGTTTTTGATTGATGAGTTTTTTTTTATTGTGAAGGTGTAGACAGAAAATCATATCCGGAAGTATTTATTTTGAAATGAGGGTGGTCTGCACCGACTATTGAAATGAAATGAATAAGGACGTTCAGCAGAAATAATGAAGTATAATTGAATTTCACTAACTCCTAATTCTAAAAATAAAATTGAAAAATTATGGTTGATCTGTGGAAGAAAATTACTGGACGTTAAATAGCCTCTCCGGTTTTCTCCCAGAGGAATGAATATCATAATCGATGGCGCGACAGTCCAAGGTTTCCTCTTATCAAGGCTGGCAGTCGTGCCGATTCTGTATCCTAGTTTGGCAATTCTCGAAGTCTGACATTGATTTACTAGCTGCATTAGTCTATTTTTTCGTTTTTCTAATTAAACATTTTTTTATGCTCTACTTCTGAAGAGTCGGTTGATCTGCCCATTGTATTTTCGCTAGATCTCATCAATTTTCTTGACTCACCATATGAAAAGATTATCACGATAGCCAACCCAAACATCGATCTACTATCTTCGTTAAATATCAAAAAGCCTATGAAGATCTTAAGACAGTATTCTGGTCTAGAGGCTCGATTTTGAAGTGATTTTACAGACGCAATAAAAAAAAAACCATGAACTTTTTTGGTATATATTTTTTTACTAGTCTTTTATTAACATTTTGAAAGTACAAAAATTTATTCAAAAAATACAAAAAAAAATTAAAATTATTGTAGATAGTGATGAAGTGAAGGCTCAAAAAAAAACTTGTCTCATGGTTGACATGATTCCAACCTTCCTGGTGGTCTAAAATATAAATTTTTGGTAAATTCTGTAAAAAGAAGAATGTGAAATTCGTCTGACCTAGGCGATTTGAAAAAACTTTTTTTTCACAAAATGGCGTCCATGTAAAAAAAGGTCGTTTTTTTGCCTTTCAATAAAAAGTAGGAATTTTTTTTCAAAAATCTACGTCAGACGAAAACTAATAGTGTTAAGAGAGTTTGTGCACAATTTCACGTAAATCGGTCCGTTACAACTAGAGATATCATGTCAACCGTATCGAGAAAAGTACTTCCGAGAAAAACGCGTTTAAAACTTGGAGTCTCGTTTGGGGCAGTTAGTTGGCGTGTCACGAAAATAGCTGTAAGTCCAAAAATAATTCGAATTTCCGAAAATCCTTTTAAAAGCTTATTCTCAAAGGTCTAAACTTTGAAAATATGCAAACAAAAAAAAATCGATTTGATCAAATTTCTAGACCAGAATACCCCCTTAAAACATATAACAAACAGCGGAGTTCAAATAAAATCGATCAGAGTGATAGGTATAACTGAGACCTCAAAAGCCTTACTTGATCAAATTGTTGTAAAGAAACCACACTTGGTGGAACAAGTTATCTATGACAATAATGTATGGCCGGGCTTAGATCATAACATGCTAAGTATCTCGATCGGGACTTGCCTGAAACAAAAAAAAACTCTAGCGCATAGGAACCGCTAGAAACACTGACTTTCGAAGAGATGTAGAGTAATTGAGCAGATTTTGAGTACATATTCTAACACACGCACTTCTTATTACAGCTAATCTGTTCTGATATGTACACCACTTTGATATGTAATTTTCTCCCATTCTGTAATGAGCGCTTCCTTCAACAAATTTTTATTTTTTATGCAACATTTCCGAATTTTCCGCTGTAAAAGCTCCCATACATGTTCTATTGGTCTGAATCCGAGCTTATTAAGCTGCCTGCGAGTGTAGTACAACAACGAGTTATTGACGAAAAGTGATGTGTGCTTCGGATCATTGTCTTGTTGGAAAATCCATCTTCCTACAAGGCACAACTTTTCAACTGATGGCTTCAAATGTTGTTCCAACAGGTTCTTCTAAACATAGCGGTCCATAGTAGTTTCAACAAAAGCCAATCTGCCAACCCCAGATACAGCTATGTCTCCCCAAACCATAACATTACCACCACCGTGCTTGACAATAGGAATCAAACTTTTGGTCTCCAAAGCTGTATTTTTTTTTACCTCCATATTTTAACGCGACCACCACTCCCGAAAATGTTAAATTTCGACTTATCGGTAAAAAGGTATCGATTCCAAAGATCAATGTCCTTGTCAATATGGGCCTTGGCAAACTCTAGGCGCAGAAGTCGGTTTTTGCTGGATATTAATGGTTTTTTTTTGCGTGGAGCTCTGCTTTGAAATCCATTAGAATTAATGCTCTCGTGGCTGTTCTTGTATGGACATCCTTTTTCCATACCGTAGCCACTTATTTCGCCAAATCTGGAGCACTTATTCTTGGTTTTTTGTTCACTTCTTTTCAAATGTAACTAACGTCTCTGCGCGAAAGCATTTGCGGTCGGCCAGTACGCGGCTTATTTTCAATGAAACCAGTGTTTTCAAAAATTTTGCTAATGGTATAGACTGAACTTCGGTTTAGTTTCACTAATTTTGCAATTTCCGAGCACGATTTATTGTCTTTTTTATACTGGACGACCATATTTCGGCCATCACTAGAAATTTCTTTTCGCAATAACATTTTGCTATCCTTACGGTTCGAAACTAGCTATAAAACTATAATAGAGTTGCAGCTGCACATGTACTGAATGGACAATAAGAGCAAATAAACAAATATTGAAGAAATACCGTTAGGTCTAATTGGAATTTTTTTGTGTATAAGTCAGCCCCAGCACTGACTGCCGTAGACTTTTGTCCATTCAATTTTTATGTTTTTATGAATTTATCTTTAAGTATTTTATGAAAAGTGTTTGTTTTCTTTTTTTATTAAAGCTTCCAATTAACCAGGACCTCAATATAAGGTGCAGCACCACGTAGACTTTTGTCCGCCACTGTATTTGTCACAAATTTCTGCTTGGGAAGTTGCCGGCGACGGAAAAGCCTGGATTTACAACGACGGGCCAAAAACGAAGTAAAGATTCTGCTTGGAATGTTATTCAACAGATCTGAACCTTCACATGTGGTATAGACTGATCTGAATTTTATGCTATACGCATCCGAGCCGTCTTAGATCACTGTGGGGCAGTGGGCACTTTAAAATAAATGTGGCCCTTAAGTCAGAGGGTTGAGGCAATAGAAAAGAACAGGAGCATGTAAGCAAAATTCTAGATATGTTTATCTGTTATTTTTATGTAATCAAAATAACATTAAATTAATAGCTAACTATAATCCGAAAAATTAACTCTTCAGCCACTATAGGTTAGTAATTAAAAAGTCGATGTTGATTGAAGGGGTACTTGCTAGATTTTAGACAAGCAAAATAATTGATCACTTCTTCAAAGCCTATATCTTTGAGCGCATCAAATTCTGTGGACATCAGGAGCAAGCTGATCATTTTTTCTTGAAGCATTGTACTTCTTAATTCATTTTTTATTCTTTTCAATTTTGAGAAGGAGCGTTCCTCACTGCAGTTAGTTATCCTCATGCTTAAAAAGATTCTCAATGCAATTTCCACATTTGGAAACGTGTCTTCAATTTTGTCTTCTTTCAAAAGATGATATATTCCCGAAATATTATTAGAGTCTTCATTTTCACTAGTCAAGTATTCTGTTAAATGCAGACGTTCTAACTCCTTCTCGCTTACGTCATTATGATAGATTTTAGTGTATTCTTTGCAAAAACCGAGCCGATGATTTATTTCCTTGTACGAATTCAATCGATATTTTAGATGAACACTCAGGGTATCAATTATGGGAATAAAAGTTTCTACTTAGAATATATCTTTCCCATTTAGTTGGATTGATTGCGCAGTGCCATCAAATAATTCCTGACGTGAGCTTCTACCTCTTATTATTTGAAATAGGTCCCTGTAGTCACATTCCGGATTTTTATCTTTTGCGCACGATTCAAAGTCACCAAACTTATCCCTGGCGTTAATAATAAAATCACCAAATAAAGTTAGCAAATTAGTTGCAACGTCCATTGTAATAGTTTTTTTCTGAAGATAAGTACTCGTACTTGTTTTGTTTATTCTTCCAATATGGTGTTCCAAATTTCTGTCAGTAAAACAAATTTCAGGTTTTCCATTTTTTTGGACAAACTAAGAGCTTCGCACTTAGTTTATTGTCTTGTCTTCTCTGCATCCTCCGCGACAGACGTCAAGGCGTCCATATTTTGTTTATGACCTTGATGCAATGAGCTTACTGCATCAGCTCACGCAGACCATCTGGTATCAGAAAAACTTTTAAGAACTTTTATTGAACCTAAATATTCTGTCAATGTATTCCATCGGTGGGTAGAATCCGAAAAAAAATTGTACAGTTTCTGAACCATTTGGAAAAAGTCTTGCTGCATCTC
Organism: Nemotelus pantherinus; assembly: GCA_963978885.1. Lineage (NCBI taxonomy): Eukaryota > Metazoa > Arthropoda > Insecta > Diptera > Stratiomyidae > Nemotelus > Nemotelus pantherinus. The sequence goes on along the minus strand of OZ022263.1, from coordinate 210,893,249 downwards.
GTACACCCCCAGCGGCATGAAGACCTACCAAGTTTAGAGAATGTCCCACACATGATACAAAGGTAGCAAATTCATATTTCTCCTTGATTTTCACTTGCAGACCAGCATACTTTCCTGACATATTTGAAGCATTGTCGTAGCTTTACTCTCTGCAATCCTTTATTTGTATGTTATGATTCTCTAAAAATTTCAGGATGGTTTCCGCTAAATATTCTGATTTATGCTCTTTAATAGGTATAAATTCCAAGAACCTTTCAACTGGCACACGGTCTTTACGAGTCCAGTTATAAAAGTTAACTGGTCAGTCTGAGTCAGATCGGGCGTGCTGTCAACGCTAATCGAAAAATATTTAGCTAATTTAACTTCATTTATAATTTTTTTAGGACCTGTTTTCCATTACATCAACAAACTCATTACAAAAATTCGCTGATAAATAAAAAAGGTGTCCCTTTTCAGGATTCCCAATTTTTTGTAGATGATCTGCAAGAAATTCATCAAGTTCACTTAATAACTCCACACATCCTAAATAATTTCCATTGTTGGGAGATCCAAGGATTTCAATGTCTCCTCGAAACGGAAGCCCTTTTGGTGCCAAAAATTTTACAACTGCGACAGCCCGTTTAAGTACACGTTTGCAGCTATCCACTTCTTTTTGATATTGACGTAGCAAGTCTGTATCTAGTATACCAACTGCTTTACTTCGTGGCAAATAACATATATTGCTTAGGTGCAGGACTATTTTCATGATGTACAATTATTCGACTAATGTGTTTCCAATATATATCCACCCGGAGAGCATAGGTTTACATCAGAAGGGCTAAACAAGCAGCGGGAAAAACAAAATATAGATTTCTTGGAAGGCGAATACATCAACCATTTTCTTTCAACAACACTTTCATTGTTTTTTGATTTACGATTTAGTAATGATTTATTGAAATACCGAATTACTGATTTGGCATCTTTTTTCGGTAAAATTTTTGTTAAAATAATCGGCAGGGTCGGTATTTTCTGGGTCGGACTGCTGCTGTTGTTCAATTAAAACAGTTGTTGGTGAAGGTATTGTATTACTGGTTTATTCATTCACAAATAATTTAGGGAAATCACCTAGTAGTAAGTAGATAGATTTGTCAGTGCTAGGCCTTTGGTTTATAAGACTACTATAAAAGCAGATGGATAATTATTAAGTATAGTCAGGTAATTATAGTTTAATTTTCGCAAAATAAATATGTTTATCGGTTGTTGATCTTGAAAGAAGGGGCCCCATAGATTGCGGGGCCCTGGGCACTTGCCCAGTGTGCCCATGTGCAAAGATGGCCCTGATACGCATGGAGAATCAACAAAACCAATGACGATTTGCGACGAAACCAACAAGATATGTTTTTCGAGAACTGTTCACGTGCGCAGAGTGGCTGTCAACGAAAAAACAAAATATACTCTCATCCAGATTATGTGGGTGCCAGAGCATAGTGGTGTGATAGGCAACATAAAACAAAATCTAGAAACAGACTCTGTATTTCTGTACCACGATAGCTTCCTGTCACAACAAGCAGACTAGATGCGGCTATATCAAGTAAAAACACCGAACGGAATGTAGGGTAGCTGGGATCTCCGAATCGAGCAAGAGCAGGAAACTGCTCAAGGTCAGGAACTGCCTCGGAGCACTGCCTTACTGTATCTCATGCGAATAAAATGGGACTATTCTATGGGACTATTATAAGAGCCAGCAATTCACGCAAGTGATGCGAGATGGAAAAGGACATCATCGAACATATTCTGCGAGTGTCTAGCTCTAAGTAATAAACGCCTGAAGATTATAAGGTCCTATAACTTTCAATATATAGCAGAGGTAGCTAGTACCGCTACGTTGAGTCAGATGATTCAATTTAGCGGAATGATCACTTGGCAGCTCGAACTATCCAGCGGAGGGTAGCAAATGGGCCCAAACTGACGGTCTAATGAAAACCACGAACTGGTAACCATCTTCTAGAATCTAACCTCTGTAGCGTAAGTAACGGTTTTAACAAGGTAACCTTTCTTGGCGACGTAGACAATGTCATCCAAAGATGTATTTCATAATTGAATCATCAGCTTATTTCCACAACCAACTTCACATCTATTAACCCAGCCCAGCCTTGACCTGTGAACCGACCCACAATACAAGTAATGCTCAAATCTGCACATCAATTAAAACTTTACGGCCTCATGACAAACAAGCGACTTTTTCGCATGAAAAATCAAGTTATTATTGCTTTGCACCAAAGATCCTAATCGAAAAATTTTGTTTTCATTCGCACAACAAGTTCTGATATCGAATGGGACGTGATAATCGCAAGACATTCATCTGCAATCGAACAAGCTGAAGACAGTCGCGCCAACATCGGATTGTATAGGCCGGTTGACTTTCAGATACAACAGGTGAAACAAGTTTACCAGCATCAGACATCAGTAGCTGTACTGCAGCAATCAGCTTTCTTAGAATCTGAAATGAATTCTTCTTACGAGCTCAGCCAGTCTCCTGGTTCAAGATACAGATAGCCTAGCCCCGACCGACTTTGTCTGGACAACGACGTGCAACGAGTCTACGCACTCACACTCTGCACTTATGCGTATTTTTACAACGAGGAAATATTCAAAGGCGCCATCATATGTCATACAGTCTATTAATTATTGTTTGAATGAAATTATGATTCGAAATGTAAGGCTGATTTCAGAGTCACGCGGACCATCCGCGTGGACCATCCGCATGCGGACGAAAATGTAAGAAACCTATGGGATCGTTTCAGACTGGCGCGGATGGTCCGCGCTGATTCCTGTCCGCGCGAACCATCCGATCGCCATCCGCGCAGCCCGTCCGCACGCGGACCGTCCGCGAGCTGACGTTGCAGTGTTCTTATTGACCGTTTCACAGTTACGCGGAGCAGTCGTGCGGACGATTACAGTGGAACGCGAAATATCCGAAGTTGATACAGAGCGAGTAATTGATGGAGTGCGTTGGAGGAGGTGCATATGGGATCCCGCAGACTTGTTTTATAAAAACAAAGATGCAGGATTGAGTGCTTGGGAAGACATTAGCACTGAGCTATTTGAAGAGGCATATGCGAATAAAAAGCATGTATTGGGTAGGTATTCAATCTTTTGTTAAATATGTTTTTAGTTATAATATAAGGTGTTTAATATTCTTCGATATAATCTTCTTAATTGCGCAATAATCGCGTCTAATATATTGATCTCTCCTGCCAAGGGACTCTACCGGCATCTGATGAAAAATAACTGGCGAATATTTCACGTAATGTATTTCCGCATCTGTTAATTTGAGGATCAATTACATCTTCCAATCCCTCAATCGTAAGAGTATCTTCCTCGCTGTAGCCATCTCGTACTCTTATAAAATTATACAATACAGTGCAAGCCTTGACAATATTTTTTGCAGTCTCGAAGCCTACATTGAGAGGGGTATGAAAGATTCTAAACTTATTAGACATTATTCCAAAGGTCGACTCAATATATCTTCTTGCACGGCTTAGCCGATAGTTGAAAATCTTGTTCGAATGTGTCATATTTCTTCGTGCATATGGTTTCATTACATGTTTGGATATTCCAAATGCGCCATCACCAACAATGATATGTGGCGCTGAAGTATTGCTTCCTGGTAAAAATTTAGGACCAGGAATATTCAACTTTTGCTCCTCTAAATTTCAGAAGGCTGTTTTTGAAGACAGAGGAATCTGAGTTTTTTCCATATGCTCCAATATTCACATGCCACATTTCTACGCTTCGCTCAGGTATACATTCTTGATGAAGTAATTCCCAAATTATTGCGCACACCTCATTTACTATTCCACTTATAGTGCTTATTCCCACTCTGTATGAGTAGTGCATGTCGGTAAATGTATTTCCTGTTGCCAAGAATCTAAGAATAAAGAAAATATTTGTTTCAGATAACCTTATTCAGAAACGTTGGAGAACTGCACGAGATGCGTATTTTAAAACAAAAACTGCAATGAAAAACAAACCGTCTGGAAGTTGCACCCGGAAAATAAAAAAATATATATATTATGATGAATTGAGGTTTTTAGATTCAGCTTGTGAAAACCAAGTTGAAGAATCTCTTTACGAAAATAATGCATCGTCAACTGATGCACACGCAAGCTCAGTAAATGATTCAGAGGTAAGCCTAACTAGTTCTTCACAAAATCCTGCAGAATCTGAGATTGATAATCAGGCAAAACCGTGGAATCGAAAGAGAAAAAGGCATAAACCACAGCAAGAGTCTGAGTTTGAAAAAAAAATGGCGGCATTCTTGGAAAAAAACACGCAAGAGTTGAGCACCGACGACTTGGCATTTTTTAATTCAATGGGACCAATTCTGAGTGACTTTAATAATGACCAGAAACTTTTGTTTGGTTCTGAAGTTCTGAACATAGCCGCGGATATTCGAAAAATGTCACCCAATTCTCAACCAGCAAACAATATTAATTTACTGCTTCCATCAGTACAAATGCAAAGAGAATATAACAGGTTGTTTCCCAATATAATAAGCATTCCTGACAGTAATTTGACAGAAAATGCAACATTTTATTCAATATAGAGTTTTTTAATGCACTTTGAATTAAGAAAACTGGATTTTTATTAATTTTATGTTTTGAAGCAACAATTTAGTTGGGAAAAATCTGTGATTGGAGTTAATTATACGAAAATACACATAAAAATAAAAAAAAAATTGTTATTTTCCTACCTCAAAGTAATTGCTAATCGTTCGATCGGTAGTATAGAAACGCGACGTAAATTAGACCGTATGAACTTGTTCTCTAGTTTTCCTAATAGCTCATGAAAACTGCTTGCTGACATTCTGAAGTAATTGAAGAACTTCATGTTATCATCAGTTAATTGAGAGTACAATGAAGCAAACGTTCCAGCCAGTAGTCTTCGTTCAACTATAGGATGCACCTGCGCTCTCCTCCTCTGACTCGATTGTCGTTTCTTCCACAAATAATAAATTATACAAACTTTCACTGTATTCAAATTCATATTCGCAACTGTCCTCAAAAGAGATCCGCGTAACAATGAAACGCTTGGTCAGCGCGGAACATCCGCATGCGGATGGTCCGCGCGGACGGTCCGCGTGACTCTGAAATCAGCCTAAGAAGCAGTTATCGATTCGATCGTTCTGTCCGATTTTATCGCTCAAGGTCTACGGAGCTGCTGGCTGGACGTCTCTTTCGAGAAGATTTTTGTTGATTGGCCTTGGTTGGTTTAGTTCGGATGCAGTCGACTAGTGCTATTTTTATCGAAGGATGTTGTGACAGATAAGTGGTAAACATACCTACGGTTTGTCAGATAATTGCGGAAAAAAATCTTCGATAAAAGCTGGATTTGGAGCACCAGTTGGCTTTGGAGCTGATTAAATTAAATTGTCAAAAAAAAAATTTGCATACAAATTATTTGCATACTCTGGAAGTTTCAAATATTTGAAAGCTGTTGCGAAATTAAATTTGTTACTAGTTGGTATTGAAAAGAAGTTTTTGACTTCGATTCAAAAGCATTCGAAACCAGATATTATTCAATTGAAGCATTTCAAACACATTGCACTCCACCCTAGAGATTTCCCATCGTCTCTGTAATCCGATCCACTTCAAGGCCTACCATCATCTTTGCAATTCACCATGAATTGGCACAACGTCTTCTTCACCTGTGACGGTACATAATAATAAATCATCCGTCCATAGGTAAATACATACATAGATGCACTTGTCTGTCTCACGAAATGCATCAGGGTTGCACTGGATGGACCACAAAATCTCGTCCGATTTGACACAAAGAGATAATTGAAGCTTCAGCTCGATTTGAGTGCATTTCAACTTTGCCAGTTTCTCGATATTCTATAAAAGTCACGTTTTGTGTCGGCGTGCATGGGAATGAATGAATAGCTTGGCTGGTTGAGCATCTGAAAGTTGAAACTTGAGATGGTTGCGATGATGGTTAATGTGACGATTATTATTGGCCTTATTGCGAATCGACGAATATGTAGTGCAAATCACTGAAACAACAAAAGCAATACGATTCGGTTTCGTTCGTTTGCAAATGCAAACCAAAATTAAAACGGAGAAGATGTACTTGAACGGGTAAAAATAGAATTCGATGCAAACGTGGGTCGTGGTATAGATGATGGAAATGGGTGAATTGGTTTTTATTGTTGGATGAGAGAAGTATTTCAGTCGATTTCGAATTGAATCAAATGATAAATAGTCGGAAAGAAGGACGTATATTCTTCCTTCTTGACGAATCGAAAACATATTTTTTTAAAAATTAAGTAGTAATTACTGCTTTTAATAACAGAATTAAGCTTTTGATTTTTCGTTTTTTTTTCTTAAATGATTAATCACATACCGCAAATTACATTCCTAACTCTAAATATTATTCACCTGATATAATTCATCGATCTTTTATATTCGTTTCAGTCAAAAAATCATCCTGCACTCTAAAGTCCGAAATCACTTAACACATGTATTGGAGGATTTCATCGAACTTTAAAACTGACTTAATCAACCCCAAAAAAGTATTCTTATGATTCACTCGTCACACTCGTCGTGAAGCTCTAGAAAGCAGTTATTAACCAGATATATTATATGTCAGTCGCTTAGTAATATAAATGGAATAGGGTAGTGCAAATTGATATAATGAAGTGTGGCAGCTCAACACGAATGCCCGAAGTGAGGCCCTTTTTGAGTTTTTCCTGGCTCACAACTTATTCATCGTGAATTCTGGCAACGAAGCGACCTTCCTCGCCTCAAATCGTAGGTAGGTTCTCGATGTTATCCTTATCAGTAGACGACACTTGCATTTCCTCCTTGACTGGATGGTATTGAAGGAGTGTTCTTTGATCACAGGTACATATCTTTTAACGTTTCTGGACGCAGTCAACTGAGCAGACAGTATTTATTAACAGAAAGAGGACGAATTTAAAGTTATTCCAATCCCTGACCCGATTTTCATTGGACATTGCACGGAGGTGCATCGATGGCTACCATGAATTAGATCAGGCAGTGCTCCTCAGTGCTACTAGTGCTCTCGGCTCTGCATCTAGAACAGCGTTTGACCCACCCACAAAGCCTAAGCTCCCATGGTGGAATATGGAAATCAACACCCTGCGGAGAAAGTTTGGCAAAGAGTTCAGTAGCCCTAAAAGGTCTAACGAATGGTCTCTGTATAAAGCGGAGCTAAAAACTTTTAGCTACGCAAATCGGCTTGGTAGAAATTTCAAACTCGACACCGTAGACTATGGGGTGCATCATGAACCCTGATGTCATTTAGACTAGTTTGAGTGTGGATACTCTAAACGTTCTCATTACTCACACTTTCCAAGCAGTTATTGTCTTTCTTTAGAAGCGGCGCATAAAACGGAGCACACGATCAGCTGATGCCGTGTTTTAGGAAGCCCCCACTCTCAATTGAGGTGGCTATTAGCTCAATCGAACCGTTTAAGTGTCCGGGCACTGATGGCGTTCTTCCAGTTGAAGAAAGAGGAAGAAACGGAACCATTGAAGACAACACGACAAGTACGGTTGACAATAGAGTAAAAGAACCGGGAATGAAGGATGCCAGACATGCCGAAATTGCGCAGATTATTCAGCAACACAGTATAGTCTACTTTGTCAAATGCCTTAACAAAATCCGTGTGGATGACCATGTTGTCCAGCATCCAACGAACCAGCAATGCAGTTAACAAATTCGACCAAGTTTGTTGGCGTGGAACGGCCTTTAATAAATCTATTCTGCTCCCTGAAGAGCAAATTGTTAATGGCGCTATACACCCTGTTGTGGATGAGTCGATCGAGCAATTTTGAAAAACAGGAAAAAAGGGAAATAGGTCGGTAATTGGAAACAGTGTCAACTCTCCCCGATTTGAGGATCGGAAAAACATTTCCGACTTTCCATACAGATTGAAAAACACCAGCGAAGAAGCTTAGATTAAATAAAATGGAAAGAGGTTCACTTTAAGATGAAGATAAGGACATAAAAAATAAACATGCAATGCCATCAGGACCCTTGTTGGCTGTAAGGTCCAAGAGGGATATTAAAGCTTCTAGGTCAGACGGAACGGTCATAATGAAATCAAAACGAGTAGCTGAGGAGGAATGGATGACAGATTGGATGGGTTTGATCATACAAAATCGTGCAGCTGGTTAAGAATTGAGCAGAAATCTCTTCCTTGATGATTGCTTGGGGCTAGCACAGGCATGCCGCAACGTAAACTCTTCTCTCCCCTGTGGTGAAACATTACGGTAAATAATCTTTTGATGAGGCTGATAGGCCTAGTTGTTGCTTATGTAGACGACATAGCCAGAGCAGTGCATCGTTAAATCCCGTTAGAGCTGTGACAGCGGCTTGAATGCGAATCCAATAAAAACGGAGCTGGTACTGACAAGGAAGTAAACAGTTTCTCGTTTCGGCTTACCAAAATTGAACGGGATCTCTGTTGACTTGAGCCAGAGGGTCATATATTTGGAGCTGATTCAGGACTCGAAGCTACTATGGACCGAAAATTTAGTAGAAAGATTGCGGAAAGTTTTCAATACACTTTTCTGCAGCAAAAGAGCCATTGAAGCGAATTGAGATTTGCAGCTTTGTGCTGTTGGTTGGCATTATACCGCAGTAATTGAGCCAATTTAATTATTTGGGTTGGTGGGCTGCCTACCAAGACTTGCTTGAAAAGAGCAATAATTAGCTGCACTCCTGCTGACAATATCTCTTCACCCCACCTATACTATGGCAGTTTTTGTATTGCTTCATTGGCTACCAACCAATTTGCAAATCTTCGTTCAAGTTTATTTTGCTGCTGTGAGACTGCAATGTATTTCAGCATCGAATAGAACAGGGCTCGGCCATACTAGAATCTTTTCTGAGCTAATTTTCACTCTGACGAATGTAGAGCTTTAGGAAAGATTAGTGCTAGATCGGCTAGAAATCAAGGAAAGTTATAGAGTGGCTTGCGAAAGTAGCAGCAATAGAGAAAGATAAGCCAGTTGTATCATTTGATAGCAAGGCTTTGTTCCCAAGCGTGCCGATAAAATAAGTTCTTGGGTTCTTTGAGGAATAACTATTCGAAAAGAATAACTCCCCAAAGTGGAAGAAGATTCCTCCATTTGTGTGAGAAGAAACTACTCCACTTTCAAAGGGAAGCACTTCAAAACCATTAAAGATGTTGTCATAGGAAATCCTTTATAGCCGCTTATGAGTGAGATATTTATGGACAGACTGGGGAAGTAACTTCATGAAGGAGATTCACTTCTTTATTTATGAATAAGGTATGTAGATGAAATCCTGGCTAACGTAAATAAAGACATTTTAGCAGAAAATTTGAAGAAACTGATCAAAGCACCTAAAAATATCCAATTTTCAATAGAGTAATACTCTTCTTGGATTTCATAATCACTAAAAAATGGTATTCTTAGGTTCAATGCTTACAAGGAACCCACGCATACCCTGCGAATAATAACTTCCACGTCTGATCTTTGGTATTCTCACAAAAAGGTTCCCTAAAACTCAATTATTTACCAGTTATTCAAAATCCCCATGGATCAGGAAAACTTTTACTTTGAAATCAAATATATTGGAGATACAACAAGGAAAAAAGAATCTGTCGAGAAAATAATTAGAAATCTTATCAAAAAGAGGAAGGAAAAAATACATTAATGATGCTGTTTATACAAGAAGAACAAAAACAGTCATAGGAGTTTCAATAGTATTTCGCAAATTTTCAAGAAGATTCGGGAAGTTCTTGGACGCTTTGATATAAAAGCAGTTCCAAGAAGTAGTGGTAACAAATTAGTTTCTATGCTAAGTCATGTGAAACAAAGAGAGTGAGAAGAGTCACAAAAAGAGAAGTGTGGAATTTTGAGGATGACTTGCCTAGAATGCGATAAAATATGCATCGGTCAAACAAAGTGGTTATTTGGAGTCTGGTTAACAGAGCATAGCAGGAAACAGCCTCACCAAGAGAAAAAACACAATTTTAATGCAATCAACAGTAACGAAACACATCCTGGAGGAGGAGCACAACGTAACATATGATGATGTTGAGGTGATCAAGAAGGTACAGTAGTGGCAAAAACTAGATGCAACCAAGTGTCTAATCATATGGATAACCCCTTTGATTAGACAGCTAAACAACCGACCAGTGCAACTGTGCACTTATTTGGGCCGATTTGAGCAGTTAATGTGGCGAATGCCAAATTAATAGTTCCATGGCTGTTGAAGGCACTCCAAAAACTATTAAAGAACTATCTTTGATGATTCTACTGGCACAATGGGTTTACTCCATAGTCAATAATGTTCTGTAGTTGCTCAAACCAACTGGTTTACCAACATTAAAATATTTTTCCTCTGAGAAATGAGAAAAAAATAGAAGATATCATCCGGACATAAAAAAAAATTCATGCCATGTTCATCGTTTACTGAAGTTAATCCTTAACGCGAAATTAATATTTATGTTTTCTGAAATTACTGTTAGTTTAGTAATTTGATAATCACACTTAGCCTCCACTAAGCTCTATCAATTCCTGCATGCATAGCGTACGTAGAATGCTTACTGCTAAGCAGGAATCACCCAGAAAGGAACGATGAACCAACGCTAAAAAAAAATCTAAAAAATTCGCTTAACAGTGAATACTATCCTGAGTCTAAATAGGGATTACTGTGGATTATGGTGCTAATAATTTCAAATATTTATAAATTGATTATGAAATGAAGTTTCATAGCTGCAAGCCCAAAGATCCGTGAACTTTGTGCTTTGCCATCATAATAGAGCTCCAGTGTGTCAAAGAATTTTCACATGGCTTACTCGTCACTCAAATATACAAAAAAAATATTTATGGAAAAAAACCCTTCCCCTCTAATAATTTCACTAAAACATTAACCAAATCAAAATCTGAGTAAAAAGATCACTCAAATACAAGATCTTAACGGGAACGAATGTAGAATTATTTGCGCGATGAAAGCAAAAACTACTGCAACCACTTGCAATCGGACCACTTCCAAATAAGGAAGTCATACCTTACATATGTTGCACCAGTTCTGCACAATCACACGAACGAATGGTGTCACTTACTGAAAGATACACGGACGCACTGCATCTCGAGTTTGTTTATTTTAGGGTCTCCTCCATGGTGAATTGAACTTGTTTCTGAACGAAAGTGATGTGCATCTTAGCTCTGATCGATTCCAATGAAATAAATACCAAGCGCATCCAAGAGTATCTTGACTGCTTCCAAAGAAACCTGTCTATGTTCCTGATGAGAAAAGCTCAAGTGCCAAAGATTTATCCGCGCAGAAGTAGGTTCTATAATGGAAATGTTAATGCGAAACTGAACGCGGATTTGAAACACATATGGGAGCACATGTGCAGTGATTCTTGTAACAGACAGGCGGTGCGTCTCAAGGAGGCCAGCTAGTGCCGGCAAGAGCAGCAATAGTATGATAGTAACGTGTTTCATGCTTTTAAGTCGAGCTTGTTGACAGAGCATTAATGGTTTTTTTTCCGTGTGAGATCTAGGCTCTTTTAAGGAAACGATTCGTTTCTATGTCAGTCACGTATTGAGTGTAGTTTACTTTTAACCGGACAAACGTCGTTTGAACAACATTATTCAATATGTTGGTTGAAGATGCGACGAGTTACGTGAGCCAACTGTTGGTTTGTTAGTTTATTGAATTGTTGTTTGAAGAAAGTCTGACATAATTCAAAGGAACATAATTTATTTTATGAGATACTTTTGAACATTTAATGGATATATATGATATACGTGCCTCGATTTACTGCCAAAAGTTAGGACGCACTATTCCAGCACATTTCAATCTAATTAGTATATTTTTTTAATTTTCCTTTTGGTTTTCTGACATTTTCCGAGTGAAAAGCTATGTTTTAGAAGCACAATCCCATGAGATTTCTTCTAGAACTGATTTTTTTCAAAGCATTTATAGTGAAACTCAATTCATTTCCTTCAGTGATAGATAAAAGACACATTCATTCCAAATCTCTTTCCCAGTCCCACGAAAGAATTCTGGGAAACTGTCTTCACATTTCCATCCTACAATTGTCGCAACAATTTTTCAAAGATCCGATTTGAAATCTTTACGGTTTTTTATCAGTTCATTCCTTCCGAATCCCATTTCGCATCTCACATCAATATCTATCCATGGAAAGACGATTTTTTTTCGAAAATTATCTCTCTGTGACAATTTCGAACGTCTCTTTGGGATAATGCAAAGCCACCACCATCGCAACCACTATCATCAGCATCATCAATCCCATCTGCATAACATCGAAGCTCCGAGATGGTTTCAGTGAACCAGCTCTATCAACCGTCGGAGAACATCCGATGGGTTTTCCCGGCCAGTATAGTATTCGCTTCGAAGTAAACTTCGGTCCTGTGAAATTTATTTAGGTTTACAGCGGATGGAATGAACTTTAACTTTTCCTTTTAATAAATCTCGACAGTACTGGCACATCCCCAGAGGTTATCTATTTTGTTCTTATGTTCCTTTCTTCTGCCTGACTCAATCCTCGTGCACTCAAACTCCACGCGCCCGGTATTTATCTTGTGCCTTTTCGATTTGAATATTTTATTTTGTCTGCTTTCGGTCCAAAGAGATCCTGATGAATATTAAAATGTTACTTGCTCTCTGTTTGAATGAATAATACAATATATAATCTATGTTTGAATTGTTTTAGGAATCGAGGAGTTATGAAAACATTTCAATTTTGAGGAAATTATGAAATGGATATCGCGCTGGAATTCGCCGGGAGCAAAGGATAGATTAAATTTGAGATGGGTAGAATTAAGTTTAATAAAAGCTAGGAAACGAGTGATTCGGTGAATTTTCCGTTTGGGTAGAGGAAGTGGAAATAGTATGTTTGTGTTGCTTAAAAGTAATCGTTGATATTGTTGGAAAGTCAGTTCATAATTTATTACAATTGGGGAAAAAATTATAACCAAGCAAAGGATGTAACTAGTTATTTGATAGTGTTTTTGCTTAAATGAGATATAAATAATATGCTCACGTTGTTATATTAATTATTTCACAGTTGTTGACAATATGTTTTAGAACTGTTTTGTATCTGTTTTGACAGAGGCGAAGCTACACTTGCCATTGCAATGATCTCCTAAATTTAACAGCCGTCTCATCGTCATTCAGCGAAACCTCTTTTTAAAAGCTCTCCTTCTTCAGCATACACTCCTTATTAGTATCAACTTTTCACTACACCAATGAACTTCTCGATATTTTTCTACATTTGCTACCACCATTTAAAGATGCGGCTACTTGAATGAGAAAAAATAAGCTCATTGTAAAATGGTAATCTCTTTAAAATGGATTGTTTCTTCTCCTGGGAATCGATTCCAAAATTCAAGCATGCACCCCAACAGAAACTTTTGCTGGTGGAACTATGGATGGAAATAAACAAAAATGGATTTAATTGTTAAGAATTATATGTGGTTCTATTTAACAATGTGTGAGCAGCTTAAAGCTAAGACTAACTTAAGCCTGAATGATGACTACGGGAGAGGACTCCGAACCGCAAAGGGTTTTTTTTTTAAATCTAGTGCCTAGGGTGTTAGATAGATAGTTTTCAGAAGCTTTGATGATTTGAAGAGATATTTCTCACGTGCTTGCAGAAGCTGCAGGGTTGGATGCACATTCATCAAATTTTTGCTCACATTTGGTATTTATTTGCCTTTGCTATCTAGCAATGCCTGCGTTTCTGAGCGTAATGAGCCGAAAACTGCCAAAGTCAGCAAGAGAGACCTCGCAAGAGTCGCAAAGGCTGGTCCTTGTGGAACAAACGCACCATCCGTGAAAGCAGGGAAGAAAAAGTACGCAGTAGCTGCGTCCTCTTCTCTCATCGATAAGAAAGCTGTGTCTAACAAAATGACAAACTGGCCTATGAACAGTACGCTATACTTAAGAACGAATTGTGGCGAGAGATAGCGAAGTCGGGACCAGTTTACAACTTCACTCAAGCAAAGATTGTGGATGGTCACTGCCACGCCCAACAATCCAGTAGAAAATTTTTAAACTTAACTTGACTGTTTATTGTTTAATTAACTTTTAATTAGGTAAAATATAATAACTTCTTAATAATTTAAACGGCAAATGCAAATAGATCCCGTCTTGTGTGTCCTTCGGAAATTTATAAGTTCAGGCTGCTGCCGATGCAGTCTGAGCGTTTTTACTTATTATAATATTTTCCCATATCCAAGCAAAAACTTTGTGTAACGCGATGCTGGCTAGACAGATTTCTGGCTCAGGTATCTAGATGCATGCGTGTAAAATTACCCCCAAGTTGCCTGCTCCAACCAAACTTCTATGGAGAGGCTCACATAGATTGTCCCGAAACTGGGTACTGTCAGTCGGCCCAAATTTGCCATTTCGGACCTTGATCTTGCCAAACCATATCATATTAGATCTTGGATTCCTGGTCCAAGAGTGCAGGTGACTTCGCTAGTATGTTCGGTAAGCTGAATCCGGGCGTCGATGCGAAGCACTGGACTATCAGGTAACATGAATCCGAGAGGGAGTCCCACTACCAGTGAAGATGGTTTCAACCTGGTGATCGTACTTGACCAGGCAAGTTTCTCGACACTGAGAGACAGATACCGTATGGTACTGAGCTATTTTTTATGCAGTTAAATTTAACCAAATTAAGAAGAAATGCAGCATCATTTGTTGTGACTGTCTGTGAACAGGTCTCCAGAGCGAAATGCAGATATCCAATGGAAATTATCTTCTATAGAGTTTCTTTCACTGAGGTCCCGTGAGCATTATCTAAGGGTCCTTGCAAAGTGATCCACAGACGTCCTGAAAATATAAGATTTGTTTAGACCAACTTTCCAAGGTTTCGTCCTGAGCGAAATATTTGAGAGAAAATTGGGAAAACTGCAAGCTTCCTTTTATATTACACTTGTGTAGAAGCCGTGAATTCAAGGCAGCAGGATCTACGGACTAAATTCGATCACGGAATCAAAGATCTTTTATGGTGCAAGATCAATATGGCTGAGGACTTGTGTTCTGGTTTCCAATATGGACGATGCCATCATAAAGAGTAAAGTAAAGTATAAGAGTAAAGTAAGATCACAATTTTACAATCAATGTGAAAACGAGTGAAAATGTGATTAGTTCTACGATTCATTTTCAGAGCTTGGTGAACTCAAAGCTTGATGAGTGGTCCCCCGCACGAACCTGGATTCGAACCAGAAACCCCACACGCCAGAAGCCCGTTCTCTACCCACTAGGCTACTCAAGCTTCAACCACCTTGCCACCATGCTCAGACAGTTTTCAAGCCAGTACCTGTCAGCGATCGCCTTGCAGTACCAAGGAAATGGCAGGCTGAAACGCACGATACTCGCCTCAGCTTACTTTCCTTTTGACTCTTAACTCCCGTAATCAATACGGGAGTTGAAGACCATTGACGACCATTTTCACTTTGCCAATAGTGCTGCCGTTGCTCTTCGCTTTAAAAAGTAAAATGTCATCCGGTCATGATGGGGTGAATAGTTGTATTTTTGAACATCTTCCAATCTCTATACTCAGAATACTTTACATTATATTTAATAATGCGATGAATAACCGCGGCTTTCCCGACGCTTGGAAAGTTACTAAAATTGTTTTCATTCACATAAAGGCAAAAATAATCAGGTCCGCAATTTCCACCCGATTTCTCTGCTTCCTGATTTGGGGAAGCTCTTTCAGAAAATTTAGTTGGAAATGATTTCCACCTACTACGATCTCATTTATATAAAACCTAAATATCAAATTGGCTTTAGACGCCAGCATGCGACCCAGCACACTATCTCGTATTTGCACGATCAGATTGTATCGCACCTAAATGAGCGAAACACTAAAACGATTGTTTGTGCCTAGGATATTAAGAAGACCTTTGATACTGTTTGTAACGAAGGACTTCTATACAAACTGAACAAATTGGCATTTTCGGAAGTAATGATATAGCTCTTTGCAAGATTCTTTAGTTACAGCCTAATTTATGTAAGCGTCAATGCGACAAATTCACTTCGGGGACCTGTGACATCAGGAGTGCCACAAGGTACTCTTACTCGTCCTATTTTATACACCGTTTTCAGTGCTGACCTCTCTTTCACAGTCAGTTATCCTTAAGCTAAAGACCTACGATATGCAGATGGCACGCACTTATTCGCGTCCAACCAAGGCCCACTCAAGGCTGCGAAGAGCCTAGAAGATTACTTGGTCAACCTTAGATTTTGTTTTGATGAATTGGGCATCAAAATAAATGGTAGCAAACACATATGTCTGTATTCAGAAACCCTTCCAAGTATTGGGGTTCATAAACTATCCGCAACTAGACCCAAAAAGTCGCTATCTTGTTTGGAACTTCTAGAATTACTCTTGGTCCTACATGGTGCGACCTTCAAGTAGACAAGCATGAATCCTCAGTTATGGATTACTTGTTCCAAAAGCTATATGTTTGAACGCAGAGTTCTGGCAGGTTTTACAACCCGGTGACTAATAGATGACCGAGGAACTCTCTCCTATATTAGGAGACCGGACTTGAGCTACTTAAAGACCGGGCTATGGAACTGGCGACAAGATTTTACTAACAGCCGGACGACTGTCATAACGGGATCTTTGATGCACGAGTGGCTCTAATGAGCCATCCAGTGGAGATAACAGGACAGCGGTGACTCATGTAAATGCTATTTGATTGTTTTGGCCTTCGGGCGAATCCGGGGATAATTAAACTCTAGGCTAAGTTTAGGTGTGATAGATTTAGCCTTTAAATGTTCTAAAGCTAAGGTAATTTTCAGGCTGGGTAATATTTTATATATAATTTATAAGCCAAAAAAAAAAATGAATGACATAAAATTTAATAATTGCCAACCAGCCAAAATAATATAGCCGCAATATATAGTATTTTTATGTCAAATACCCCTTAAGCAATATATGTACAGTTAAAAAAATACTTAAAAAAATTCACCGATATGCTTATTTGATAAAAAAAAAGGTTCATTTTTCTTATGAAGATACAAATATGAAATCAACCCCTTAAGTATGGTTAATTCAAGATAAAATAATAATCGAAATATTTTTTCTAAAATAAATTTTATCAGCCGAAAGCTCATTTTATGTTAGAAGTCATCTTACTATTCAGAGTTTTCAGCTCAATAATTTTCCCACTTCTCACTTAATGATATCCTAAATACAATGCATTTTAGAAAACTGTAGCGTTTAAAAAACTGTAGAAAACTGTAACTGTGGTGATCTGGTATGAGATTTAGTTTCGCTGATCTTGTTCCTTTCGGATTGGAAAATAAAATAAAAAGTAACACTTAATTTTGAGTTTTATTCGAAAACTTTTGAGTTTTTTTTACAAAAGCTAAACAATAAGTCTACCCCATATATACTAAATATGTATAATAAAATATTTATCTGAAAAATACGAATCACGACCCTCAATCACATTTTGCTTAGATGTACAGGAAAGCAATTGCAAAACTGTACTACATGTGAATATATGTATGTACAAATTATTTTCAATTGAAAACTTATAATCCAATTCACTAAAAGTACAATTTGGTAATATCTAATCAATCTCCAATTTCCTGAATGATCCATCAAGACCAAAAAGGTCACTGGCGGTTTTTGGTGCACCTTTCCTTTTGCTCTCATCACTCCTGTACTTAGCATCTTCGATGAACCAGTTTTTGTCAGACAGCCACAATTTCATAAAATCACCTTAAACAACATATTAGTTTATTGTTGATAAATTGACTTTTCAATGATTTATCGTTTGACTTTATTCTAGGTAAATAATTTCTTATTAATTTCATATAATCTTACTTGTAATTTCAGCTAGTGTCCCTAAACTGCCTCCATATTCTGCTGGAAGACAAGCTGGCGGAATATGTTTGTACACCGATTTCAGGTTTGGATGAAAGTAAATCTAGAATAAAATAAAAAAAAAATATTGTATTTTATTGTACTTTATTGTACTTTGCAAGTGTATCTGCATAATTTTTAAGTTTAGAATAATAAAATATAAAATTAATAATTTTTAAAATTTACTGTTTTGAAAAAAAAAATTTATATGAATACCAATTATCATTACTAAATTACTTTTTAAAATCTGTATTATATACACACTTGGTTAGCAATCTTCGCTGGAAGGAAACTTTTAGTAATTGCCACCAGACTATCAACTCCAGCTGGAAAATGCAACAAATGTACACCTTTGTGACGAACTGGGTACCCTCCTTTGAATAATGCAGCCACTTTTCTAAAATATAGACGGAAAACCAACGATCAATTTTGAAGAATTTTAAATGCATTTTCAGTTTCAAAGTTTGAAATCACCTTTGCTGTTCGAATAAAAACGGAGATAATCTTGCAGAACGTATATTTTCTTATGAAATTTATATTGTGCTGATGGTTTTATGAACAAGATTTGGGAATCTTATAGCGATTTCGTGATTTAACTTTTTAATCAATGTGCATTTCCATTTTATTTGTATAACTGTTATATATTTGAAATCAAATGTGTAAGTAAATAAATTTTCTTCAATTGCTAATTCGAATAAAGAAAACTTCCCAATATAATTTATAATATTTTTTTCAAGTAAATATCAAATGAATTCGACTTACTTTAATTGTGGTATCGTCACTTGTGCTACATGCTTCATTGTGAATCCTTCCATATCTAATAATATGTTGTAGCCACAAATATTGAAATGATCATCTTCGATAAAATTGCGATCAACGACCATTAATGAGTATTTCATACACCCAAGAAAACCATCTCGTTCAACATCGTAGACACCTGGCTTACAGAAAATAACACGAGGCCCTTTTGGATTTGGCACCGGAAGCGGACAGACCATGCTTGAAGGAGAGAACAATTTTTTTTTTTATTAAATGTGCGAAAAGTTTCAAAGCAAAAATTTACTTTAAATATACGGTTAGTCAGAGTGAAAACCATGCAGGCATAAACTGAAGCTCTAGTGATCCTTCCCCAAAAATTTTACTAACAAAATGTTTATATAATTTTTTATATATTCCTCGCATCTGAGAAGTAAATTTGAGAGCGAAGTCCTAAAATATGCAATTTCAAACAAAAAAGGATTTTAAAACTGCTATAGGTGAGGAATGGTCGAACAATTTAAAACTGCTATAGGTGAGGAATGGTCGAACAATCTTACTACCTAAAATTAGTGCGGCTAATGCCACAAAACTGAGAACTGTTTTACATAATAAAGGAATTAATTGCTGTGAAATTATTCTTACTATATATGTAATGTTTGTTGTTATGAAGATGCATAGTTTTTATTATGAGGTTCATTCTTTACTTTGCTAAATTTCTTTACTATTAAAAGTAATTTAATTCATATTTTTGTTATATTGTTTTGAAAACTTAACAAATATACTGTATGTACCGAAACGTTGTTATCATATATATATATATATATAAATTTGTGAGGAAATTCGGCCGATTTGGAGATTTTTTTACTGTGTATCATTTTCACTATGACTCACTGTACATTATTTATACTATTTAATATTTATTTACTTTATATTTACAGTAAAAATGCTAACGAGCTCCTTTTTTTAAAAAAAATATGAATTGAAATTGGACGATTCCAGTTTTTTTGCGAATCAATACCAATGCCAATATATGTTAATTTTTTTTATCAGTAAGATTCCGCTACAGTAAGAATCTTTTGCCATCGGCTTAAACAAAATCTATCCCACGACAGCCCATGGCATGTCTAGGGAATAAATTTATACGATTCTGAAGTGATTAACTCCACCACTCATTTTACCCCTGATTTAACGCAGGTAGCCATTGAGCTCAGTACGCGGTCTTTCGTCCTAACCTGAATTCGAACCAGGGACCCCACATACTAGGAGCCAGTATTCTACCCGGTAAGCAAGCTTCCATCGACTTACCCTTTGCTGAAAAGGTCAATAAAATCTGGATGTGATGGATCTCTATCGCTGAAAAATTCTGGAATGGCTGTTCGAAGAGTATAATATGAATCTAATTTTTCTTTGGCTCGTTCTAGACTGTATTTGCATCCTCTGAGAAAGGCAACTAAAAATTGATCATCTGGAAGATAAAGAAGTATTTTATTTTAAATTTATAAATCAATAAAAAATCATTAAAAATTATGTGTGTGGTGAAGCAGTCAAATCTCTTTGTTTTCAACAATGCTATTGATTTATCTTGTAGCGTTGGACCACTAATCAAAGTGTCTCGTCTGTTAGAGTACTTTAGATAAATCAGAACACCTCAAAAAGACGATTTGGCTGTTACAACCTGCATTTTGTTGCCATTATGAGGCGAGATATGAGATGAGAATATGTGTACGTAATAATGGAAAGATGTATACGTAAAAATGACCTAAACAACAAAATTGTTTCATGCCTGAAAGTGTTTTTCAGTAAATTCAAATAATTTTTTTTAACTCTGTTGAGTCTTAACCAGAATTTATATTAAAAGAATATACAAACTCTATATCCAAGTTTATGCTTACCAGTCTTAGCTATCAGATGTGGTTGTTTCTTGAGCCAATCACGTAATAGTTCTATATCACTGGCGATTCTCTTAGGCACTTCGTTGAGTTCTCTACTAGCTTTTTCGTTTAGAAATTCTGATAACGGCCGAATATCAGTTACACTCATTGTGACAGATTAATATCTAGAAAACAAAAAAATAGTTACGTTGGTTCATAGTCCCATAGGTAGGTACATAAATAAATAAAATTAATAAATAAAAAAAAATCAAATTTTCCTACAGAAGCTAGTTATATGTCAACTCCTTGACAACTATCGATGTTGCGAGGGTAACCTACCCCTTTATTCAGTGTTTTTTATCTCAGCCCGATTACCTAAAAAATATCAATGTCTAAGAATTTAACATAAATATAGCTTTTCAAGGAAAAACGAAAATTGTTTTTGAAAGTGTAGGAAAATTTAATTCAAGAAATCTCAAACAATTTTTTTACGAAATTCAAACTTTTCATTTCAGTTTAAATATTTAACCGCAAACTTTTGATTTTTTAAACTTTTTGTTTTTAATTGTGGAAATTTTCATTTCTTTAATCGTGGCATGAAGGAAACTTCGTTGACCACTTTTTAGCACCCGGTGCAGAAACACAGAATTTTCCGTTTCAGTCATAGTCGTTTTTGAGTACATAATCTAAGTCGGGGATTTATGATTAAGGAATGGCATCGTGAAGTAAAGATGGTTCTTTTGATTCCATAACCTAAAAGCAGTCACCATATTCACGGAGCCCAAATGTTTCATGACCGATAAGTCCAATTTTACTGTGCTGAAAGTTCAGGAAAAACTGTAGGATGCGTCTGAATTCCAGAAATTGCATGCAAACTCGTTTCTAAGAGGTATAAATTTGCTATGATAAATAGAAGCGGAAATTAATAATGTTGGGCAATCAATGTTCACATAAATTATGCCATCAGTTTTGGAAGCGTTCATGTTTGCGACAAAGCTGTCGAGATTTTTAGGCAAAAAATAAATATATCCAGTTGGTGTCATTGCATCCCGTCCATAAAAGAAGTTTGATCGTACTGTCATAGCCATTTGATGGGACCATTTCAACCTACTCATCTCCAGGTGCAGGCAGATTCGAACCTACTTATGGCGAGTAATGGACAACCATTATGTGGCAGTAGCATGTGATCGACCTAGCTGGTTAATTTTTTTTAAATTATTGCTCTTTGAACCAAGCTAAGCCATCGTAGTAGTCAAAATGGTACTGATGCACTTTTTTTCTGTTATTTTATTGAAAATCCCCTGCATTACTTTTTCCTCCATTTTATACCCTATCCTGCTTTGATCGCGTTCTATATTAACAACTTTATTTTAGATCATATTTTCTCTAAAATTCAATTTTTGGCCTATCTTATCCTTCGTTTTTATTCCCATTCGTTGAATCTGATCTTCGTCAACCCCCTTTTTTCTCCGCCACGTAAGTAGAACAGGGTTAACCTTTTTCAAAGCTAATTACCAACGAATTGCTTCTGAGCGCAGCCTTTTTAACTGCTAAGACTTGAAACCAATGAAACTCATTCTTCTTCTCATTTTTTTCTAAATTTCCTTATATCCCTTTTTGCTTTTATGTTTTGCCCCCATAAAGGTTCTTATCTACAGTGGTATCTAAAATATTCAAAAAATCCACCTATATTGAAAAATCTCTCTTTTCCAGCAATTCGAAACACTTTTGGACGTAGGCTCATTCTTTGGAAAACACTAACAATTTTATCGCTCTTTTATGTGTGAGGAAACATCTGCAAAGAATTATAGTCTTTTTGTGAGCGGTTTTTACTCCTTCCTTTACACCTGCTAATATTTCAACTGGAGATATTTTTTTATCTCCTAATATTGGAATTGTAATGATGAATCCTCTTGAAATAGAAACCTCCTGTAAACAGTGGCCTAACTGATATTCGTAATATTTTTGAGAAGTCTCTTGCATCACCTTTATGCTATCTCCTGTCAATTTTATTGATTTTGAATTAGTCGGTACCTTTCTTTCTCTTGGACCTGAAAGATGGGCCATGTTTTCCCGGTTTGAACGTCAAGAAATAATGGTAATATTTCACACACCACCAATATCGTTTCTTTCGTGTTTCGCAAGTTGTTTGAGTAAACCGTGCATAAAAAATTTTACAATGATTTTAGCAACCTGTGCTCTAAGAAAATAACATCAGTGATTGAAAATGATTGAAATGATTGAAAAAAAGATGGGTCTACGAACTATTGTAATCTATACTAACTACGCAGCAGCATTCAAGAGGGTGCAAATTGCAGTATTCCAGGGAGATGTAAGACATGTTGGTATTTCTGTTTTTTGTTTAGTTTTTTGGTTTTTTCTGGTTCGTCTTACATCATTGATTGCTTCTGATTCTTGACTGTATGAACTTTTCTCCTCTCTTGTTCCTCCTACACCAGGCATCCTGGAAAGTTCCATCCTTGTCCCAGTTTTGTATACATTAGATATCAATGATCTCTTAGGTATTTCGAAACTCTTTCAAAGTCAATTGTCTTTCTTTTGGTGATGGCTTAATGGTTTGATTCAACTGATTCACATACCGGTTTTATTGAATTAAAAACTAATTTGGCAGTTTTAAATAGCTGGTGCTCAGTGAACTGCCGAAAAAGACAATTTGTTCACCAGCTCCCCTGGTTAGACCGCGGGGTATGTGAGATTTAACTCACTATAAAAGGACCATTTACAAGCCCTCATAGTTCCGAGTCCTGACCCGCTTGAGCAACACTTCGACCCGATCGTGCTGACTTATCTTTCGATGCCCACGGGCTTTAGCAACTACTACAGCTCATGGATCAGTAAGGCAACCTTCGTCACACTTTATGCGCTCTACTCACTTAACGTGTATTAAGACGGCGTGGCAGCTTTCATGCGTCCACAATCGTCTCAGACTTGACCAGGCCGAACATTGATTCAATGGTGCGCCTCAAACTTGCGATGTGTCTGCACACAAAGGATGTGTGATGAGCATAATCGAACTCAGCCACACTTTACCGGCAACATAGTGAGACCATTTTACCTATTCTGTTCTGGTACTTTCTGAAGTAACCGTGCACTGTCAGGAGCTGACGTCGGTAAGGACTCGCCCCTCAGTGACCACGGCTAACCCAAGGCTCTTTTAGGCCAGTTATTTTAGCCGTCCAGTGCCCTTGTCTACTTTCATTTCAACATCCGCGTGTGTGTCAGAGCCCCAGTTCTGCCCGTCTCGAGCGAAAGAAGTACCTTTCCTTGCGGCCTCGTGCGAGAAGATATATTGAGATTACTCCCGATACCATCATAACGATTTTTTCTGCAACCGCACAGTAGCTACAGGCAAAACGCTGGAACTTCTTAATTCGAAACGTATCATCCCAAATTTCGGCTTCATATAGTAAGACGGAATCGACCGCCATCATCAGCAGCCTGCATCATCTTTCACTGGGTCCACCCGTGTTGACAATTAGTCTGCACCCCGAAGAGATGACTCTAAGAGCCCTATCACACGTCCTGCGGATATAATTCCAAAAGATCTGCTTAATATCCTGGGTTACTCCCAGATACCCGACCGACTTGCTGATATGGACCTAATTGGAGCCAATTCTCATTTGTTTGATAGCTGGTACCCTCCAGTTCATCAACACGGAGATCTCTGTCTTTGAGACCGCTAGCTGGTGGCCACGCTCGGTCATCTACTTCTTCATCCTCTTCATAGCCTAGTTGATTCTGAGTTGGGTGACATTGGCAGATCTGACAATGATAACTGCTGCAAAGTCATCAGCGTAACCTACTGAAAACCAATCTGCAGTCATTTCTAGATGCAGCAGATCATCGTACATAATATTCCAGAGATCTGGTATTAAGATCAACCCCTGTGCCATGCCTGAGGTGAGAAGCCTCCTTCTCACCATGCCAAACATTGCTGAAGATACTTTTCTAATAATTAGCGACGACGCAAATATTAACCCATTCATTCTCAAAACAACTTCTAGCACTGAGCACTCTAAACATAGTGCTGAGCAACAAACTGAGCACTCTAAACATAGACAAGCTGTCTTTAAAGTTACTCCGTTCACCATCGCAACTCATCTTTCCATGTGTCGGTTCACAGAGTGTGCAGCCAGTTATCAGTCAGTTATAATAACAAACAGTAATGATAAATTACAGTAATAATTGTAGAGCACAGAGAACCGGGATCCAATAGTCTAATCATCAATTTTCAACAGAACCCAAAACCGATTTATATTGACATAAATCATCACCTTTGCCGACGAAATATCAGATGATCATTCAAGTGGTAATACAATATGCTCTTTAACCTTCAAATATTTTTTTCTTCTAATAATTTCAGTGGTGCTTCACTATTCAAACACCCCCTTGTTAATAAGGAACATTTTCCAAACAGCGTCAAATCACTTCAAGCTAGACGTTCAAGGTCTACCACATACATATAATCAGCAATATATGTCTATGTACCCGAAGTAACTAACGGAAACCAGATTGTTCTTTCAAGTCACCGATGCAATGCTCCCTATAGAAACTGATAAATTACTTAAAGCTCTGAAAGCCCATGCACACAAAGCATGTAACGAAAACTAATATGATAATTGAAATAATTGCTAGCGTCATTGGCGAAATTCTGGTTATAGGTACACATTTTTTGGTTGATTCAATTTTTTTTATTTAATGTGTCAAGCAGTAATTAGTTCATATATTTCAGCACATATTTAAATTAGGTAAGAAGAAATGTATTTAATTACATACCTTCACTTCTTAATGGACTAAAATTTTAAGCATCTAAGAATCACATGTAACACTTGAAAATCACTTTGGATAGAGATCACTAACCATAACACGCATGAAAATCTATATTCAACTAAAAATTCTAAAACCTTTGCAGATCCGATTCTAATATCATAGCTTAACCATTTCTAAGCACTAACACCCCGGAAACGAGTGGACTGAGCCATCTTACATTTGGTTGAGATTTATCAACGATTCTAGTAACACAGACAATGTAAAGTTATTCTTACAAGATGCTATCAACGGCCGAAACATTGAATTCACTAAACGATGTAAAATTATTTAGCCGTTCGTTCTCGCAAAGATGTCCACTGGTCACATATGTATGTGCATCAGAATGTCGTGTCATATCACCAATTTAACAATAATAAATTAACCCGCATGTGACCTTGCCAAGTAATATTGTGATAATTTTGATTGTTGGTTGTGATCGCAATCCGCGGATCGCAAAAAAAATTACTATTATAGTGGGTTCGGAATTTTGTTTTTTTTTTTAAAAATATTTTATGGAAAAGCAAGATTGAAGTGATAGAGAAGCAGACAAGACTATTTTATCTTATCTGCTCCTGATTAGTTAATTGAGATATAGTTTGCTATCTATACTAGGAACTATTTTAACAATGAAATGACTCGTAATAATTCCTCCGCACTTCGCTTGCAAAATATCTTTCATTCAGTCGTATCTATACACCATTTTAAATCCTGTGGTTCCAAATTCGGTTTATGCAAATCTAAAGATAAGAAGCTTCATATGTAGTTTTCATTTAGTCGATGAAGGTTTGTAGTTTTTCCAGCCAGAAAATGGTTAAACAAACTGTTAATCATATCATGTAGTTAGACAATATTGTCGTTCAAAGAGCAATCGCTCTATACATGAACAGATAAGTCAATCTCAGATAATAAGGGTATTGGTTGTAAAATAATTGCAACTCAAAATTAAATAGCTACTCCCTGGGCGAAAATTGAACTATACAAACAGCATTGTCACTTAAGGAAATCGGGCATAGTTAGACTTTTTACATGTTTGAGAAGATATTACTTAACAGTACGAAATGTTCAACTGACTACTCCTCTACCTTCATACCCATACGCGAGCGCATCATCACAAAGATCTATTATACCTAAGCAATCGAGAAGCATGTAATTTTTTGCATGACATTGCAAAAAGTTTGGAACCAGTTTATTATTGATAATAATTAGATTCCATTAGAAATTAATAGCAGTACGAGCTTTGAAAAAAAGATCGAGTAAGCAAGTCCGGCAAACGTGTGTAGAAACTTGAACTGACTATTTATTACAAAGCAGCGCAAAATTTCAACAAAGGAGATATAATTGATTGATTTGTATCAGCATGAGTCGATTTTGTTTAGTTGAAGTCCAAGTCCATTGCAAGTCCATTGTATCAATTACATCAAGAAGTCCATTGTATCAATTACAAAGTGAAAGTTGAATTGTTTTCCATTAAATTTCATTGTCTTTTCTTATCGAAAAAATCGAAACCCCTATCATGTGCAATTTAATGCTCGCCATGGGTACTTAACCGGACAATCAGTAATTTTTTTTATGTAAATGCAAATACTGTGAAAAAGTTCACCACTTAGTTGGTCCATAAGTTTCCCGGTCCCAACAGAAGAAAACTGAGACACTGCTGCCATAGCTATAGAATTCATGATAACACTATTCCAGCGTTGTGTTTAATACACGTACAGTTTATTTTCGCAGAAGTTATATTTTAATCTTGTTATTTTTAGCTTGAAATTTTTCACTTTGCGCAATATGAACAAGAATGTTTTCTCATGCTGAAGTTGGATACATTTTTATGACAACAGGGATAACAAAACCCAAAATCTGGGAACATTATTGCTCTTTACTCTTGCAAATAGTTGAAAGGATATCGAAGAGGCTTTTATAGAGGTTGAAATTGAAACATACCACTTGAAACTCAGGTTGACCTGAAGCAGGGCGATGGAATAGCGCTCACGCTTTTCAACCTGGCACTTGAGTTCGCTATTCGGGCAATGAGCCTGAACACCAGCGGCACGCTACTTTTTAAGTCGACACAATTGGCAGCGTACGCGGATGACATTAACATCATGGCTCGAAAACTGACCGATGCAGAAGAACTTCTGCTTAGACTTGACACTGCAGCAAAGGAAGTTGGACTACGAATCAACGAGGACAAAACGAAAGTTATGATGCAATCTAGGACGTTTACCTGGGTAGCAATCTATCGAGTGACGCCAACGAAACTGACGAAATCAAGCAACGGATACAACTAGCAAATAAGACATTCTTCTTGGTCCTCCCCATTATGAAATCGAAATATGTGCACAGAAAGACTAAGCTCCGCGTTTATAAAACTATCATAACACCTGTGCTGTGCTATGGTTGCGAAACATAGACTCTGACCCAAGCCTCCGAAAATATGATCGACACCTTCGAACGGAAAGTTCTACGGCGGATTTTCGAGGCTATCCGCGACCGAGATGGATGGCGCATCCGGTACAACAATGAGTTGTTGTTCTGCGTTGATGATGATGACTTGAAAAGGATTCCAAAACTGTTCCTTTTATCGGTGTTCCATTTTATTTCGATTCACCATTCCTGCAGCTATGTAAAAACTGGATGAAAAGCATCTATGCTCATATTGCGCCTACTCAAGCTAAAAATAATTTCAACCTAAGTCCTCAAACATACAAATCAGAGATCCCGCTACGCTGGTAAAAATAATGAAACATGGGATAAAATGGTAAAAATAATAAAACATGGGATAAAATAAAACATGCAAAAATAACCTACATACATATATCTCGCTGGTCTCTCCAAATCCCATACCAAACTATCAATATTTATGTACCTATTCCTCGGCTTCAACTGATTACTTTTTACTTGTCTTGTTTTTCTTTGTTTTGTAATATAGCCAGCTGCAATTTTACCGTTGGGAATTCAAGAATAAAATTAAAATTAGCTATGAAGATCTTATTAAAAAAAACCTTATTATACCACTGCCTAATTTTTCTACAAGCCCAGCGTGAGAATCTTAGTCCATTTACTTAAGAACACAGAAAAAAACAGTTTCATCGGAATTTTTCAAACCATTCCTGAGAAAAAGTTTAGTGCAAAAAAAACAAAATTGCAAAAAATTGGAAACGTCATCAAAATTGAAAATGTGTTTTAATGCCATCATTTTAATCCAAATATTTTAACTTAATCAGCAATGTTTTCTTTTGTAAAAAAAAAGCTTTAAAAGATACTCGTGGTGCAAGAAGTAAGGCAAAAAGAAAGTTGGAGTAGGAGGCACTCGAGACATATGGTACGCCGTACGAGACAGAAGGAAAATTGGAAAGAAAATTTGAATATAATTTGAAAAGATGGATATGATAACATGTTGAAAATTTATAACATTTGGTGAGAGCTATGTGCCTGAAAAAAGATACAGAAAGTTAATATAATTTCGATCCGCGATAACTTCTAATCAAGTTATCGGATCATTAAGAAATTTACAAAACGCATTCATTTTATTTATTCGTGCATTGGTTTTTTACAAATGTGCAACTGCAAGCACTGGAAAAGAAAGCATTCAAATCAAACATCACCCCCTCCCTGCACAATTTTGGCCTTTAACAACAACAAAAAAATACAATTAATATGTTCATTTTTGTTTTACCTACACAATCAAATTGAATTTTTCGAAATTCTATGTCAGACAAGAATGGTAGCCCGTCCCCGATTCACCTTTTTATTTTTAAAGCCCGAAAATTGCGTTCTCGGCAAATCACGACCCGATGATCGGATCCAGTTAAAATTCAATGAATGTATTCGTCTTACGTAGGACCAGGTCTGATAGAAGTTGATTGACTATACTGAAAACTCTTCGGCAGTGGTGTCACAATGAAAAATTGCTCAAAAAATAAATGATTTATGCCCAATAGCTTCTGGTTTATCAGCTTCTAACAAAATTCATACGCTAAATGATGCTCATCGTAAGCCACGTTTGATAGGATGATTGAAAATTAAAGTTCGGGTTGTGATTTGTAATTTTTGTAATTTTTGTTACTGAATGAAACTACCATTAAATGTTCAAGTAATAATAATCTTATAGTAGACATTTTAAATGTTTTTTAGTTTTTCGAGGGTGGCAGCCCTAAATATTGCCACCCCTATAGCTTCCAACGGAGTCATCGGATCAAATCGAAATTTGCAGTTGATAGAGTCTGGTAAGGGATCTTTCCTCAGCTCATGGTAATCCCCGTTGTTGAGCTTTTGCATAACTAATCGGTCCAATAATAAAACATAAATATAAAACATGTACCTTGCTTCCTAATATGGGTAAGCTTTTCGAGAGAATTTGGATGGAAATGATAAATAATCATTGTGAGTTCATGCAGATAATTCCTAATTACCAATTGGACTTTAGACGCAAGCACAGGACACAGCACACCATCTCGTACTTGCACGATCAAATCGTGTCACGCAAAACACTCCAACGGTGGTGTGTGTTTTGGATATCGGGAAGGCTTTCTATTCCGCATGGCTTGAAGGCCTTCTGTTTGAGTTGTTGAAGTTGGATTTCCCGCAAGAGGTAATAAAACTTGCTGAAAGCTTTCTTACCAGCAGATATTACTATGTTAGCGTTAATGGAGTAGGTTCTCCCAAGAGACCTGTGACATCAGGAGTACCCCAAAGTTCTATCACTGGACCAATACATTATACCATATTCATCGCTGATCTTCGCATTGCAGCGGGCCAACCTCAAGTCCAAGTCCTCCAATATACGCTCTTATTTGCGTCGAGCAAAGACCCGCTCAAAGCAGCGAAGAGCCTGGAATACGACATGGCCGAACTTAGTCTTTACTTTGACGAATGGGGCATCAAACCATCTGTGTATTTTACAGTAATTTTATGTATCGGGGATCCCAAACTATTCGCAACAAGACCAAAATACTCGCTGTCTCGTTCGGAATCTCTAAGATTACTCCTGGGCCATCGCTGAAGTATCTCGGTGCTGATTTTCACGAATTTTTGAAGTTTAATCCTTATGTGCTGCGTAAAATCGAGGCTACCAGATCCACATTTCAACGCATCAGACATCTTTTCGCCAAAAAGATGGGCTTGACCATCAGACCCTAATGCGGCCTATCCTGACTTACGCCTCCCCATCTTGAATTACCTGTTCCAAAAATGCCATGGCAGAGGTGGAGATATTCGAAAGGAGGAGAAAGGCGGAGATAGGCAGGCAGCCACTTAGGGCCGCTACTGTTTAATATTTTTATTTCGGATCTATCGGAGGTGCTATCAGACATTCCACATCTTTTTTCGTCTATCTCTAAAGTCAGGTTCAAAAGCGCTTTAATTACAGCGCTGAATTCCTAATGAAAACCTTATTTCCTTTCCTTGGAATTTCCGCTTCAAATTGACAACCAGACAAAAGTCTGGGAAATGTTATTTTGTTCATTTATGTGATTTTATTTTAGTTTAGCTCGAGTAAAATGTAAAAATGTAAAAATGTAAATTGTTATTTTTTATGTATACACCTTGTTTGGTTTGAAATAAATAAATAAATAAATATTCAAAGTGCGTCTCTGCACTGGCAGGTTCTGCAACCCGGTAACTATGAAGTGGAAGAAGAACCTTCTTCTGTATCAGGAGTCGGGACTAAAGCCTCGGCCACATAGAAAGCGATTTGTCGCGGCGGGAAGCAATCCAGCGATCGTCGCGCGCATCTGCGATATGGGGACGCCACATAGGACGCGATACCTTTCGATGAATAATTCAGTTTGCTCACTCATTTTTAGGCGGTCACTAGAAAATCTGTAATTTTGTACAACCCGATCGCTTGTCGCCGCGATAGAGACTGGCAGAATTCGATAGACCGCGTTCTGTCTGACAGAACTGATGCAACACTGTATCATGCAACCAGACCGCCTGACCGCATCGATCAGATATCGCTTCCCGCTGTGACAGACCGCTTTCTATGTGGCGGAGCCTTAAAGCCACTTAAGGACTGGGCTGTGGAATTAACGGCAAGGTTCTACGGACAGACAGATGGATATGAGAATGGACTGATCCGGTCACTTGAAGTTACAGATAGCTCCAATGAGCCATTTATGCTCCCCGCGAAAATAGCGTGCCAACAGTCCGTCGAACAGAAGGGGCTAGTTGTAAGAATTAGGTTTAGATTTAGATATTGTTATTTTGGGTATTCTTGTAAATCAAATTTTATTCAACTTCAGATTCCCGGCAGATGATTGGTGGGCTACAAATCGATGAGCTAATGTGTTCCTAGCCACATGAGTATAACTGATTGTCATTGCTGTTTTATTCAAAATATTTTTTATGCGTTGAATTGCAATGTGATTATCCTATCATCTGAAATTTTTGTCAATCAGCCATATTTTACCATTTTTCTATCCCTGGGGAATCAAATCTCCAAAATAAAACCACTCTAAACAAATTTTTTGAAAACAAAATGCTTCATATATTCTAAAATAAATTTTCTTTACACCTTACAACTAAGAAAGGAAGATTTTTTGTGTGTGTAATCCATTTTTCTTGTTTCTTCATCATATCATGATTTCTTTTCATCTTTTAAACTAAATGCTATTCATAAATATCTTCATATATTGTATGTATATATGCATATATTGTATATAATCATATATTGTATCATTGTATTAGAATATGTATGTATAAGTTGCATATCATTTATGCTTGTATGATTCTCATTCAATGCTTGCTTAGCTAGGTAATTTGTTTATCATTCACAATATTAGTGTTTGTCGTAAGTACAAAAAATTTGAAATAAAAAACTTATGTGAACGGAAAATCGTAAAAGACTGAACCACCTTCTAAAGGAAATCTCGTTATCATCATCATCATCATAACTACCATGTTTCGTTACAAAACGTGAATTTGATCCTTTTGTTTTTCCAATGATTTCCTTCAAAGTTTGCCATTTATTTGATATTTATATTGTAGTTATATCATATTTCAATAATTATGTTTTGGATATTTGTTTAATTATTTAAAAATGTTCCATTTATTCATAGTTGTTTGTTGATTTGTATTTTGCATAAGTAGAATTCCCATAGACATAGTATTATAGTTTATATGCTGTGCCTACCATGTATAAAATTTTCATTTTTCTCATCATCCATTTTCACATTTTCTGCGCTCTGACATTCACGACGAGCAAATGATTAAGAGAAAAAGTGCATGTATAATATAAATGGATACGAAGAGCGATATTAGAACGATAGTTAGCTAGTCTTATGTAGATGAGATGAATATTTTCGATTTTGCTCATTAGCTAGAAAGTGGTGTTTTATGTTTTGTTGCTGATTTGATTGGTATTGGTATATGTATAGGTATATATGTATGTAAATATGTATGTTAAGAATACAGTCCGCGATTAAAACTTTTATACTTCCTCTTTACTGTACGTGTAAACTGAACGAAATTTATCAATTTATCATCAATAAAATCTGGACTTGTGAAAATGCATGGAAATAATTTTGATAGTTAAATATAAATTCGTTCGAAATTTCTATCTTTTGCAACAAAAGTCATTTCTGGATTGAACTTACAATAGTCTTTATGGTTTTACCATCGTGGTTCACATAAATATAATAAAATCTAGTGGACAGTTGGCTACATCCGTGGACCGTTTTGGACGAAATCAATATAATTGGATGGTAAATTTTAGGTGTTAAATTACTCTTCCATAATTAGTACTTTCTTTTGAATTTCCAAGGGGACGTTTTTGTAATTATTTACAAGCTTCATTGAAAATTAATGCAGTTCATCGATACATACATTGATTTTGATTTTATTTGAATTATTTTTACGGACGTTTGAATGAATTGGACTGCCGACGAATAGAATCGATGAAACTTAGATTTTCAGTCGGTTTATTATTTATATTTCCTCGGAAGTTTAAGCCGCATACAGTATTGCGATAGCCTAAAATGTATTTCTTATTCCTCAATTAAATTCTGGCAAATTTTTGTTTCAAGACAATATGCTAAAAATTGTTCTTTTCAACCTATCTATTTTCAGATTTAATATTTGATTTTGATTTAATATTGACAGACGTGATAGCAATGTGGACGATTTTTTTTGGTTTGTGCATGAATTTGTATAGATTAAAATATAGCTAAATAAAATGCAAATATAAAATTGTATACTTCATAATCAGATTTTTGCCTCCAAAAAATTAGGCATAGAAAACATTTTTCGCAAAACATAATGCTGTTCAGCATTATCACATCAGAGTAGTTCCGTTTATCCATTGTAATCGGCTTACTTTCCCAGCATCCATGCTCAAGTTAGAACATCCCACACTTTTTTCCAGACGATAAAGTCATCCTTACATACATATATTAGTAAATAATATGAGAAAACAGGGGACAGATGCTCAAATACTGTATTTGCATGCAAGGTTGAACTACAGAAAATCAAAAACTCATCAAAAACTTTCACAATTCACAATGAGCACAGAGTAGATTCTTAATAAAAATTATCCTGACTATAAAGATAGCGTTTTGGCACCTAGGTATGACCTTGTTTAAATTTTGCAAGTGTACGAAGGCAAATTAAATGTTTAATCATACTCTTAGATGGGTGTTACTTTTTGAACAGCGCTGATTTAAAAGTTTCCACCTGGAGATTGCTCCTGATGATCGAACTTCAAAATTAATCGGTGAAACCTGATCCAATCGGCGCATCGTAAACAGTGCGAGCTCTGAGAATCGAGTATGCGGATCAACCAATCTACAAAGGCTCTTCTGACTGAAGAGGATCACCATGAAGATTGGGGCGTAGAAGGTGGCTGAGGCGAACCAAAGTGCGGGCGGTCAAAGCGAACCTGCACCATAGCAGAGTAATGACGGCTAATCTGCTTTGGCAAGTAAACACAAGATAAGAACTTGTATTGTCGCCAAAAAAGAACTTCATGTATTCTTAATTCCACAGCTTTTTCACGGGGAGGGGATACAACCAAAGCGTGTTGTGAGAGGAGGATCGGAGGTCTATATACGACATGGATCTCATTTCACCTGGACTGAGAAGAGTGGGAGAAACGGCTAAGAAAGCTGATACTATTATTGGCTGTGACGCAAATGCTCACCATAAAATATGAGGGAGCACCAACATATATGACAGAGGCAGGTATTTACTTGAATTTTCCACTTCAATACTCTTAATATAGGAAATAAACCTACTGATATTACCATGGCAGCTCCAGGCGTAACAGAATGCGTCCATAATATCAGTAGTTCTGCAAACTTACGCAAAAGAGTTCAGATCCCGAGAACAGAACAATGGGAAGTTTACTCCAGACGAGTAGAGAGGCACCTCAGGGTACTTATGGGCAATTGCGGAAAAGGGGAGAGGAAAACGTATAACAATTTGAAGTGACAGCCAAGCTGCGCTTGACTGACTACTTCGAAATTTGCCCAAGAGTGCAGAGCACGATTCAATAAAGTGTATCTGCGCTGATTACTGGGGCACAGTGCTGTTGTGGGAAATGAACTGTTGGCGCCATTGCGAAGCAAGGTTCGATACTTTCGCAACAGAGCCCTAAACCTGACTGTGGCTAAAGTGGCCCGAAAGTGGCTAGTTAGTGCTCAAGAAGAGAAATGAATGTATGCTGATGCGGCTAGGAACACTAAGGTCTTCATTTCAGAGCCCAATCATGCGACTGCGGGGCTCCGACTTAATAAGAGCGGGAAAGTTTGCAGAACCATGCTAAGTAACAGAGAAGCCTAGAAAAAGCTGACTCTGCGGAGCATTTCCTCTGTGAATGCTCACAAAGTAGCCGGTACAATAGAAAAATCCTTACAGCTAAAGGAATTCATGTTAGCAGCTTTCTAAGACATAGAGGGAGGTTTCAACACTATCACTGCTGCGTGTATCATTACACTGAGAAAACACATGGCGCCAGACGCCATAATTTATAGACTTCTGGCGCCATGTACATAGTCGATTTAGGGATTCTGATAAAATATAGCGCCACACGCCATAATACATGGCGAAAAGTACATAGGCCTACACGCCATGTACTATAGTCCTCCACGCCATGTACATGGCGTGGCGGACTGTATTACATGGCGTGGAGGACTATAGCACATGGCGTGGAGAACTATAGTGCATGGCGTGGAGGACTATACTGCATGGCGTGAAGGACTATACTCCATGGCGTGGAGGACTATAGTACATGGCGTGGAGGGCTATAAACATAGCGTCTGCTCCCATGTACTACGGCGTGTGGCGCTATATTTTATCACAAATCGACCATGTACATGGCGCCAGAAGTCTATAAATTATGGCGTCTGGCGCTATGTGTTTTTTCAGTGCATCTGATATGGAAAATACATATTTGCCGAGCCCAGGCGAAAACTGGCGAGCCCGATTGTGGGGACAGTCCCGCCGGCGCTCGTGCGACTTCCGATCGGAGTGGGTTTTGAGCACGAGTCAACGCGATTTCGTGACGAGCTGTCAAATGCCGCCCACATGTTGGCGGTCTCGTCTGACTTCGGCTCGCTGGGCCTCGGCCAATATCTATTTTCTACATGAAGATGATCCAGCCAACAAAAGGCCACGAGCCTTCTAACTTCTGAGCATCTGAAGATAGAGCAGTTGATGATAGGTGATGGAATTCACCTATCATCAACTGCATCAAAGACCATATCATATCCTCTTCTATACTCAAGAAGCTTGCTGATATTTATACATCTCCTCACACAGCATGGCTGCGAGTTTTAATTGTAGTGCCATGAGCCATATTACATGGCTCATGGCACTATGTAATATGGCGTGTGGGGCTATAATTTCTGCGCCATGTAATTATGGCGCTGGGAGCTATACTGCATGGCTCAGGGTACTATGTACATAGCGTGTGGCACCATAAATGCTGCGCCATGTATCATGGGACCACGCGCTATGTAGATTCTGACATTATGGCGCTGGGAGCCATATTGCATGGCTCAGAGTACTATGTACATGGCGTATGGGGCCATAAATAATGCGCTATGTTACATGGCTCTGGGCGCTATGTGGATTTTTTTCAGTGTAACACAATAGTTCAATATGGGGCGGATGATGCTCTGACGACTTGATCAAAAACAGGCTAATTGGGCCAGCTTTTGGGAGCCGAAGCAGAGAGAACAGTTGAGACAAGGGGAATCATATCGCCCCTGTTCTGGGTTTTAGTAGCAAACGATATACTGGAGAATTTAAGGGCCAGTGACTGTGAAGCGCCAGTGGCCGACGACATAGTAGTACTTGTGAAGGGTGCGTTCCCACAAACTTTATCAGACCATACGGTACTTACAATTGATACTGGGCCAAATCCACGTCTGGGCCAGAAAAGCCGGTGCTAGTGTAAACCCGATAAAACCCGAGCCTGCACTCTTCACAAGAAAACTCAAGCTGTCACACCTACCCTCAATGGAATAACATTGAAGCTTGTGGATAAAAGTAGCAGACTAATATCATAGAACAAAGAACAGCAACACTAATATCATAGAACTAACAAGACTGCAAAAATGAGAAAGTAGCACGGGTACATTAAGAACCACCCCAATGGCCGGGTTGGAAATGATTCTGGAGCTGATACCCCTGGATTGGTTCATAAGCACTATAAAAAAAGAGGAGATTGTAGTGTAGTCAGGATATTATGGCCATCACATGATTTGAATAAGAGCAGGAAACTGATCAAGCTCAAAAAACTACTCAAGAGCGATGGTTGGCTTGCTACCAGGACATTGTTTTATTGCATCTCATTCAAATAAAGTATGGCTGACAGCCAGAAATTTATACAAGAGGTGCGAGATGGAAGAGGATACCATCACATATCTGTCTGCGAGTGGTCAACCCTCAATAATAAACATCTCAAGGTTCTAGGCTCCTACAACTTTCAAAAGTTAGCAGAGGTAGCTAGTACCACTACGTTGAGTCAGCTGATTCAATTTAGCGGAGCAGTCACTTGGCAGATCAAACTAGCCAGAAGAAATTAGCGACTGGACCCATACTGGTAGCCTGATCTAAGCCGCTTAAGCGGAAACCCTTCTATACATAACCTAACAGGCGGCGAAGGGTAAATCTAGGACTATGGTTTTCATGCAACAAGTGTTGTCTTGCTGGCTGAGAAATTTTCAGCGAAACCTATTTGGAGAGACATTTCTTGGTTCTTTGACTTCTTTGCCTGCCATTTTAAACCAGACCCAAGTTTGGCCCTTTTCACAATTAGATTGAAATTTGCCTGGATATAAGCCTATAGGGGAAGGAGGGGTAAGACGGGGTAGCGAGGTAAGATGGAGACCATACCAAAACAGATGATACATTGTCGCTAGAAAAGTTATTTTATCGCCATCTGTTGGTGTTTACCAGAAGTTGGAAGTGTCATAAAAAGTTTAGTCGAAGGTGTGCACGTTGTGAGTTGGGAAGTGTTTTTTCAGATTTTTAGCGGTTTTATCTAATTTCTCTAAATTCATTAATTCGTTCCGGCCTGCTTTGATCGATAACCTTAAAAAATTTATTACAACTTGAGAGTCCGGTGTGGGAAAGATGGGGTACCTACTTGTGGGCAAGATGGGTTGGTTCCCGCTTATTTGTTATTTCTTGGATTTTGATTTAATTTAAAATTGTCTTTACTATTAGGGTTAATTGTTATTATTTCTTTATAGATTATGGTTCGAAATTACAAAAGAAAAACTGACAGAGGAGGGGGGAATGAAGATCAAATGAAACTAGCGATTCAAGAAGTTTTAGAGGGAAAAAAGGGTTATAAATTAGCCAGCAAGACTTATAATGTCCCTCAAACTACACTCGAGCGTAAAGTTAACCAAGCGAGAAAAAGTGAGAGCAGTGTACTAAATGTCAAGGTTCCATTAGGTCCAATTTACACAGTATTTTCCGAAGAAGAAGAACAGATACTTGTAGCTTATTTAAAGGAAATGGAAGGAAGGTTATTTGGTTTGTCAACTTCCGAATTGCAGAAGTTAGCCTATGAGTTGGCAGTTCGTAACAACAAACAGCATAAATTTAATAATCTCAAGGAAACTGCTGGTAAGGACTGGCTGCGTGGATTCCTAAACCGCCATCCTGACTTGAGTTTATGAAAGCCGGAAAATACGTCAGCGGCTCGCGCTGCTGGGTTTAATAGAGTGGCTGTTGGACAATTTTTCGAACTGCTAGGAAAAGCACTTGATGATAATCCTTTTACTCCAGATAGAATTTATAACTGTGACGAGACAGGCGTTTCGGTGGTGCCAAAATCATGGTCTAAAGTGATCGCAGAAACTGGTAAAAAGCAAGTGGGAGCTTTGACATCAGCCGAACGAGGCACAACCATAACGATTGAAATTTGTTTCAACGCTGCAGGGACATACCTTCCTCCTATGTTTATATATCCCAGAAAACGTATGAAGCCCGAACTCCTCAATGGAGCTCCACCAAACTCATGGGCTGAATGTTCAGATTCTGGGTGGATCACTGCAGAAATCTTCTTAAGATGGTTTCAGAAGTTTGTGAAACTCACCAGCGCTTCTAAAACCAACCCAGTCATGCTAATTTTAGATGGTCATGCCACTCACACCCAAAATTTGCAGTTGATCGATGAAGCACGTGAACATGGTGTGACAATAGTATGCTTCCCACCACACACCACTCACAAACTACAGCCAGCAGATGTTGGTTTTATACGGCCTTTGAGCATCTTTTATGATCAGGCTATAACAGCATGGTTAAGATCAAATCCTGGGAAAGTAGTGACCCAATTTCAAGTGGCTAAACTCTTCGGGCAAGCATTTATTCGGGCAGCAACAATGCCAACGGCAATTAATGCATTTTAAACATGTGGGATCTCGCCTTATAATGCAAACATTTTTACCGAAGATGACTGCGTTGCTGCAGAGGCCACCGAAATCGCATTGAATGCCGAAGAGGCACCCAAAACTGATACAGCCTCCACATCATCGATAGCAACCATTTCACAACAAACACTGACAGTCTCACCAACAGTAACATCGTCAGCTCCTGATACCCAAACGGCCACCTGCACCGCCTCAAATTCTACAACAAACACACAACCTCAAACAACTGCTGCAACCTCATCTTTAGTACAGCAAGCATCAGTAAATGATTCTTTGGATAATGCAGCATTTCGTCTGATTAGCCCGAAGCAGTTAATGCCTTATCCAAGGATGGCCGAAAAGAG
Organism: Nemotelus pantherinus; assembly: GCA_963978885.1. Classification (NCBI taxonomy): domain Eukaryota; kingdom Metazoa; phylum Arthropoda; class Insecta; order Diptera; family Stratiomyidae; genus Nemotelus; species Nemotelus pantherinus. The sequence goes on along the minus strand of OZ022263.1, from coordinate 210,853,657 downwards.
GACAAGACAAGTTCGAAGAAGAAGAAAAACAGCTATAATCACTGCTTCTCCATATAAAAAAGAGTTAGAGGAAAGAGAAAACAGTACGAAACCGAAACCAAAGGTAACAAACAAAAGGAAACTGAAAGAAACTAATAAAAGATCTAAAAGAAACACGAAAGCTGACGAAGGAGTTCAGTCATCAGATGACGAAGATACAGAATGTCTGTATTGTATTCAGAGTCTACTGAAGGATGGATCACTTGCCAGAGTTGTGGTAAGTGGGCGCATTGTGGCTGTGCAGGAGTGGAAGATAACGGTGACGAAGCTGTGCATATCTGCCCGGTTTGTGAAGATAACGAGGATTAAATATTCTATACTCCATCTTACCCAAGGGGGTACCCCGTCTTGCCCTATAGGTGGGGCAAGATGGGGAGATTTTGATTTTTTTTCCAGGTTGATGAATCTATGAGAAGAATTTCCTTTTTTCGTTTTGACTGATTATAATTAAAGGAGGATAGACTGATTATTTTCTTAATAAAAGTTCCTACATTGTGCAATAAAAAACGGAGGGTTTTATTTAAGAAATACCTTAAAGAACCCGTCTTACCCCACCTTCCCCTAGTAGATTAAACTCCATTTTGACTACCCTTTGATTGCAATCAAGGCAATTTACGGCACTTCTGCGATTTCTTAATTGCATTTGTAAATAGGGTTTGGGTGATGATTTTTGCTTCGAATGGAAATACAAAAGTGAGTTTGCGTAGTATAGTATGTTCGAGAAAAACGTGTCGCAAATAATCCGAAAACGTATGTACATAAAACTTATATATAATGAAATGTTTAGTCATAGCACTGCCAATGTCGCATTAGATATTCATTTGGTCATTTCAGTTTGATCTTCCATGATTACAAAAGGTTAAGAAATGAGTGCTCTTCATAAACAACGTTTTAAAATTGTTTTTCATGTCACCAATCCTAGAAGACCCAGAATGGGTGTGAGGAAGGAAGCAAAATATACCGAAATCAGTGCTTCATATGTAAAGAAGTGGATTAGGAGGTAAAAAGAGCGTTGTGATGTCGATAATAACAGATACATTAAAAAAGAACGATAAACTGATCGCTGAGCTATTTAGGAAAAACTTGACATTAAATCTTCGACAGGACAAGGAATAAATTAGAAAAGAAGTTCGGCTGTCAGTAAACACAATTAGACGCAGGCTTGAAGGATCTGTCGTCAAAAGCTGGAGACCAAACCTCAAACCGCCACTAACAAAAAAACAAGTGCAAAAAATATTGAATTGGACTCGGGAGAATTCGGACTGCAATTAGAGTAGCATAATATTAACCAATAAGGCATCTTTTGTTATTTTCAATAACTGAAAGTAAGCTTGGATAAAAAGCAATGAAAGATTGATGCAACGTATCTTCAAATATCCAGCAAAGATGCATTTATCAGTATTTCTCTGAAAAACGATTCGGAAAAGTGATTGCTTTTGAATACTGAAATCTTAATACTGAATTGATAGAAGAAGGGATTAAAGAGATTTTCTGAGTTGCTGTATGGTCATGGACCCCAAAACGATGACTGGATTCTCCAAGAAGACAATGATCCCAAAACATTGAAGCCGCCTCTGTACAACTTTGATGGAAATTTGATCACAACCTTGGACTGGTTATCGCAGAGTCGAGATGCGCATCCCATTAAAAATGTGTCAGAGATAAAATTAGAGAGAAAAAAATATCAACTACACAACAACTTATTCTTAACTTAAAACAAATTTGGAGAGGTCTTATTGTGGATTACGCTAAAATATTGAGCCAAAGTTGTTAACGAAAGACCAGGCAATTATAGATATAGTTGCGAAGTTAGCATGTAAGTTTAGTTTAAGAAACAAATGAGAGTACATTGAACTTTGTAGTATCAATTCCTTTTCTTAGACACTCTCTTCTAATGCCAGTTCTTCGAATAAATACGAATAGGATCTATATCTTCGTGTACTAGTGATTATTATGATGAATCGATGAAATGTGAAATCTGCCCATAAGTCCGATTCATGATTTGGGTTCGGAAAAAGCACGGTTAAATTGTATTATCTTTGCATTTTACAAGAGGAATTTGATTTTCGTAAGCTTACATTATTAATTTTAGCATTGATTTAAGTGACTCAATAAATACGAAACTAAGTTGATTTATCAATTGGACTGCACGGGCCTAAATTTAGAGCCCTAAAATGATTAAAAAAAATGTGGTATACTTTTGAATCAAAAAAATTAATAAAAAAAATTTTTTTAATCAAAAAAATGTTTCCCGAGTCGTCAAAAAATTTTTTTTTGTTCTAAATTTAGGCCCGTGCAGTCCTTTATACTCAAAACTAATGAAATCTGTTTGGTAATTTGTTCACAGACGCTTATTTTGTCCAGGAATTTACGAGGCGCAATTTGCTTTTTTTTCGGCGGTGCTGCGCCGATCCATTGGGGCGGCCGCCATTTTGTTTTCTAATAAGTTTTTCTAATGAAAATGTTAACTCTTAGCTTCAATAAAGATGTATGTAAAATTTCAAATCGATATCTTGAATAGTTTTTTGTTGGTAGCTGTTTAAAAAAAAAGTTCATTTTGAGCAGTTTAACAGTGGACTAACCCCTTAAGCCTTGTATCTATTATTATTCGAAAAATAAATTTATTCTGATTTATTACCAAATGCAGAATCATTTCCACCATGAAAAACCATAAAATCTAAAAAAAAATATTAATCAATGAATGTGTCACAATGTGTCTTAATCTAAATACATTTTTCTTACATTTAACTGAGCATTAACTAACTTAACTAATGTAAGTTCAAATCCAGTCATTTTCGCATACATTTTTATAATGCAACCATTGACCGAGTGTCAATTCAACCATAAAAATTATCGTTCAAATCAAACTTATAAGTATTTATACATATATCCAGATATTTTTGCATTAATATTTTTTTCCATGCATTTTCATCAACTTACATGATACGTGTTGCGCCAAATTAAACCATTTAGAAAAATTTTAAATCAAGTTTGGTTTTCTTTTCACTTCATTCAGACATTGTATTTCTTAGAGAATCGCAATTATAATCTTGCGAAATAACAACTTTAATTTACATGTTTTGTTTCATTGTCAATGATATTGTTAATTCAGCTCAATAGTAATAATTTATACTTTGCGTTTGCTTTCACATTAAACATCCACTGCCATGTCGAGATATAACAATTAAACAATTAAAATCAGCAAAACAATATTGTACTCACAAAACAAAATTCTTCTTCTATTCTGATAACTTTAATGATAATAATTTTAGGGAACCTCACACACATTATTCAGATGAGACATTCAAATACAAGATAGATTCTCTGAAATCGAAACATATATCGATTTAAATTTGCGATGCATACGAATTGAAATAAAATCTATGAGTTTCAGACCTCACTGCGAATACATTCGTACATACAAATGAAAAACACTGAAAGTTCAACTTATAATCTTAAATATCATAGATTTCATGATTTATTTTTTGCTTATGTGTTGCTTATTTTGTTCGGTTGCTTTGCTTGTTGTTTGTTTGCTCTCATAGTCTATTTGTTTGGTTGTTTGCTCCTTTCAATTATTGCTGCTTGAATTTCTCGTATTGATGAAGGCAATAAACATTCGAATTAAATTCTAATGTGTATATTAAAGGCAATCGATTAAGACATGCAGCTAAAAAAGCTCTTTGTGTTTTTTTCTCGGATTTCTTTCATACATATATTTCATTGCAATAGTCTGATTATACCGACATTGATTTCCATTTTGCTACAGAAAAAAATAAATATTTTTATAACAAGTTGCGTTGCAACAAACATGTTATTGCTGCAATTACGGAAGCAAATCAATAAGACACATTTTTATTACGTTTCGTCTAAAACATTTCGTTTGTATGTAGTAGTTGCAATCAAAGATTTTGAATTAAAAAAGTAAATTGTGGTCTGATTCGTTGTGAAATTGAGCATTAAATGTTCATTTATCAACTGCTAAAAAGCAATTAATACATCTAGGGCGCAGAATTATAGTTTATCATGAATAGAATCATATATTTTGATTATTTAAAATCACATGCGAGATTTAGAAATTTGATTGCGTTTTTCAATGTTAAATTGACTAAACAAAACCTAAAGAACAGAATCTCATACTTTTCATACCGACAACATTTTCGATTTATTTATTTCGTTTTTTGCAGATTATAGGCAAAACAGTATCAACTAATTTTTTGGAGAATCATAATACTGTGTGAATATCGTTGAAGAACTCTTCGATTTGTTTTGGCAGTCTAAAATGTTGCAAAATTCAAAAACTAGATTTTTTAAACACAAGCTAGACATGTTTGTTGTAGATCTGTAGAAATTATCTCTCGAACTGAGTCATAATTAGATTTATATTTTTTTAGACACTACAGAAACTATAAAAATCATATTTTCACGACGCGAACCCAATACTACTACGAGCTTGAATATACCTTGTACCTTCTTTTCAAACTAAGATTTCAATTCGATTTAGGATACCCAAATCGATAAGCGAGTTCTGAGCTGCGAAGGATTAGCTCAATTATTTTTTATTATTTATTTATATATTTATTTAAACAACTTTTATTTAAACCCCATAGCTCACCTATTTTTTATTACTTATTTATTTATTTATTTAAGCCCGATTTAATGGACAACTCAATCACAAAATGAAATAGCAAACCAAATCAGAAACATAAAATTTAAGAAAAAAAAACAATACACACAATATAGAAGCTACGCTAAAATATCAAAAACGTGTTTTAAAAAAACAGACAACAACAGAGAACCAAACTGCTACTTATCATGGGTTCTTAGCATTCTGGGTACAGGAGAATGAAAAGAAATGAGAGCACGACCAAAGTGGATGTGTAGCGATTTAGAAGATTGGGAAGCGCCAGTGCCAGCACTCAACTAGACCGAAGTCCAGTGTAGGCCGACATTGTTGGTTTTTAATCTTCTAGATCGCTACAAATGGTGCCCAACGTGAGGCCCTGAAGCTTGTTTTGATTGACCCCACCCAAGTGGGAAAATAATTAATAAGTATTAGCTCATAGCTCCCAAAACTTAACGTCCTAATCCTAAGTCTATTCCCGCTAACATGTCCCTGAATAGCCTCCCAACCGATTCTTACTTTTGCTGTTCAACAGAACAGATAGCTCTATCTCCTCTAGCCGCAATCCTATATCCTCCTATCCTTTCAACTCATTCGTGTTTGGTTTACCACTGGGTAGCTTCCGTTGTGTTGTTTTTTTTTTGAGCTTTTTGGCTGTGAGTGCAAACTAGAGGCTGAAATGGGTTTACCGCCGTTCCTAGTCCAAGACATCCGAAGGATCCCTGCCTCTCTTTGTGTAGAGACTATTCCATTTTGTTAACTGTTTTTGTTCAGGGCCAGACAGTTTTCCGGGTTTTGGCTCAAGCTATTATCGGATTACGTGGGGTTTTGCGCGGTGCTGCACTCAGCTTGACCAAATTTTCAGAGGAATTATTGGGTCCGGAACAAACAACAACTTTGTTCTTTGTTCCTTTGCCTCCATTAGTAGGTTTGAGTGGGTATACATACCTACATATTGGGCGTTTCTTTTCTAGAAACGACACAAATTAAACTTTTTTCTATTACCCAAATCGATTTCTAACGTACTTCGTAACTCAACTGTACTATCATTCAGCCAGACAGCCAGCGGACCTGATTTGGGGAAGTCTAAATGGGGCTGACCCCAATAAGAGGGCCAGTTTTCTTTGAAAATTTTTTGATATTTCCTTTTTTTCTTTTGTTTACAAAGTTTAATTGCTCGAATGTATTATTCGGAAATATTTTTATATATCTTTCTTGGAGTAAATAGGCCCCATTATTAAAGACGGGAGCCAAAGATGGAACCTTGGAGAACGTCACAAGTAGAATAGAAAGGGGAGGAATGAAAGCCTTTAATGAAATCCTTTAATGAAAGCCATACGATCTTGGATGTTGGAAGGAAGCCAGGAGATAAGGGTACTGGAAACACCAAAGTTACATACCTTTTCGAACAACACTGAGTGGTTTACTCTGTCAAATACTTTCGCGAACTCAGTGTAGATCACACATATACAATACATGCAGGTAGAATTTCAGCTTAGAGATGAAGATCACGACAAGGTACTTGAATTTTTAACATTACCCAGATTCTTGAAAATATCAACAAAAAAACCAAAAAAAAACCATTCAGAATAAAAGGTTCCCAGCGCTCCGGTTAACTCAAATGCCCAAATCATTTTGCAATTAAAATTTTGAAATCATCAGCGTACAGAAGGCAGAGTGAGTTAAAGAGAGGTGGAATGTTGTCAATAAATAGAAGGAACAATAAACGACCAGGAATGGATTTTTTCGGAACTCCTAAAGTGGGAAATCGCGGAAGAGTTAGCAGAAGCAATTGCGAACACAAAAGTAAGAAGAAAACCAAGAAAGGACTCCAGAGCGACCATCCCTAGCTAGATTAGTAAGAAGTTTACATTTAAAACACACTTACTTTTGATGATCGATAGTGGAAGCAACATTAATACTGAATGACAATAATTTTGATACCGTAGACTTACCTTTAGTGAATCCATGCTGTTCTTTGGCTAACCAGGCGGGACGAGAGTGTACACTCAACTGTAAACTACTCTTTCGAGGAGTTTGCTAAAACAGAGCAAAATTGATGTGAACTGATGGCATGTACAGACGGGGGCGATTGCCCCTCTTTTGCCTAACAGTCTTGGAAAAAAAACCCCTCACTTTTGTACCTTCACAGTACTTCAATTGAAAATAAGGAAACTACGTGCCGAATTCCGGTTGTTGCCCCCTCTATTTTAAAATATTGTGCACGCCATGGGACCGTAATTAATTCACATCCCCAAGTTCCAAGTGGTCACATTAGTCATGTAAACACTATGATTTGATGTCTATGAAATCGCACTATGGAATCAAGTTTTTATAGTAAAACACTTGCATATGATAATGTTTTCGAATGTTTATCCGTAAAATGATTCACAATGATTCTTATATCAATATTTTCCGCTTAGAATTCAAGCTTTGGAATTGAAATACGCTGTCTATAGGATTTTAGCCAGGAAGGGAAAAAGCTGGTCACAATTTTGTAAATACTTCTATGAGATACGATCTGAATAGTTGCTCGCGACCCCAGCTGAATAAAATAATTTTTTAGATAAATTAAATTAACAACTAAATACAAGAAGAATGGATAACAAGATCAATATCTATTTGATAAATCTAGAAGCTACTAGATAGATGAAGCTGTATGATTTCAAAGTTCAGGCTCGAAAATGTTTCCCAGAATTCTATTCCTTTTCACGCCACAAGGACTGTCTGCATTCATGTTACCAACTGTTTCTTTCATTTTCCACAACTCATGTAAATAAAACAGATGAATTCTTTTTAATACACTGAAGCCGTCAAGAATCCTAATTTGAACGAAAGTTCCAACAATAAAACACCAAAAAAAAATGTGGAATTTAAAATCAGATCACTGAAAACTAAATAACACAAATACAGAAATAAACAAACAAAAATCATTCTTTTTTGAAAATTACATCATATATTTTTTTACTTCCTTGCTTTTTATGTTTACCTAATATCAATAAAGTGTATAATAATAATTATAATTAACTAAGCTCTTTTTTACTTTTTTTAAATCAATATTTAATATTTATTCATTTTTGTTGTTTTTTATGATTTACGTTTAATATATATAGAATCCTTCTATTACCCAATAAAAAAATCATGTTTTTTAAGTGGTCTAAAGAAAATATACATCAAGAAACAGCGAGTTTTTGTTTAATAGATATTCCTCTCATTCTCTTCTCTTTAGACCAATTATTTTTGTGTTTTATCTTGAAATTTTTTTCAAATGATTTTTTTCGCGTTTTTGTTTTGCTCTCATATGTATTTTATGCATATCATATGTGTCTGTTTGATTTATCATATTTTCAACTTTATATTCAAACGAACAACGAAGGCCTCAAAAAAAACTCTGTCGCGCACAAATAAATTCTTTGAATTAACTAATAGTTTTAATTGAACAGAAATAAATTTACGGAAATTCAAGAAAAGAAATTTCAAAGGATCCAGTCATTCGATCGAAGGAAAAACGTAAATTCTTTTCTTTGCATTCAATTATTACAATAATAATAATCATAGTAGTAGAAAAATAGTTGTAGACTGCATTGCTCGATCAAAACAACAACAATGTGTGGGTACCGTTTTTTCGAGAATTTATCTTTTCGTTTGTTTACATGAAATGCAGTTGCTTCTCCTTTTTTTTCGAAAAAAATATTTATACAGAACAAGTTTTCGTTTTAATAAAACAATATCAACAAATTCATATCATTCAAGTAATTCATAATATTATGTTCCGCTTTATATATTAATACAGACAAAGAACATTGGCAACATTTTATTTATTCACTGACTCGTTTTGTATATCATAATTTCAATAATAACAAAAATCAATCGCAGAAATTTTATTTTCAATTATTTCAAATTGTCTCACTCTCGAAAATACATATTACATTAATTTAATTAAAGTAAGAAGAAAAAACGAAATTATGGGGACTCTTGTGCTGTCATTTCTCTATGTTTCTGCTTTTCACATAAGTTATGTGGCTTTTCATTTACTCATTTCGTTTTGCTTTGTTTCTTTGTTTTTGCATCTGACAAGGAGTGCAATTGATGCAGTCACGACTTGAATAACAAAAAATAAAATTATAATTAATCCGTTACTTCTCATTCAAATTTTTTTCATACATTTTTTCTCCTTTTTCTAAGGACTTGCAGTTTATAGAGTCGAATAAAAATAAATTTCTAAGAATTAGCCTAATATACATATAATATTAATTAATAATAATAAAAAACATGACAATAACGCTTCTTCTTTCTTTCAGCTTATGTACAAACATAAAATACAAATTTAAAAATTTACTCTCTTCTCGCGTTTCTTAGCTTCTTCTACACTTCTTCTTTTTCTTCATCTACTAATTTGTCTTCGCTTCTGATACATCAACGATTCTAAAATTTAACGAAAAATCGAAACAGTATGTTTTCCTTCTGTTTTTATCAACGATCAAAACCCACCCCATCATTCGAAAACGATTCGATGCGGTAGTGAGGTTAAATTATGGTAAAACAGAGAAATTTTGATTTTGGCATTTTTTCATTAATATTATTTGCTGTTCTACAGACTTTTAAATTGCTTGTGTGAGCGCGTTTTACGGTGAAGCAAAACAATAGCGAAATTTACTTAGTACAAATTTTGAGGAACATTATGTAAGAATACTCAACTGACTGCACAACGTCAGTCTTACGTATCAATTCAAAATTTTGATTGTGCACATGTAAATAGTGGCGGCGGCATTTTTTTGGAAAAACACATTTCTACTTTTATTCACCCAAGTGACAATCATATCGAATGGCAGGTTTATTATCATTAAAGTTATCTTTCTGAACAAAGGCGAACACTAATGTCGGACATTTTTTTTTTCTCGAAAGAGACACTTTCCCAATAATTTAGAATATTTCATGATTGCCTACTTATATGCTTGCAGTTAGCAAAACCGAAATTTAACACAAACTTTATTCGGATACTTAACATCATTCATTCTTCGTTCATTACTATAGCTCAAATGCCATGCATTTGGTTTTGGTGTATATGTGTAGAGTTGTGTGAAGTGTTATGAGGGAATATGTTATACAGTTGTTGGTTTGGTGTTTTTAGATTGTTGCTTACTAAGCTGTTCAGTTTCATCTGCACGCAGATCATTCAGATATCCTAAGCGCATTTCGTGGTCTTCATTGCATAATTATTCATCATTATATTCAATAGCTTGCTAGTCGTTCGAAAATGCAAAAGTATGTATGTTTTGTATCTTTTTCATGAGGCGCGTAAATATCACACAGTTCTTTTCTTCCCTTAAATAAAGTTTATTTTTACACCAGACACTGTTTATTTAGCGCCGTTATTCAAGTGAATGAAATAATTCCAATCTATTTTCGACCTCTTACTCATGCTTGGCATTCTAAGACATCAGGTTATCAATAGTTTACTTTTGTAATAAATTTCAATATTTGCAGTTACTTTTACATGATTTTGTTTTTTACTTCCTCTAAGTTTGTGTGAATATTTCAAAAAATTATCTTATGGTGTCACATACATCTTTTCCTTCAACCTCACTGCTTTGTTTTTTTTTTCATCATTTTGTAGAGTTTTAATTAAATATATAAGATTGATTTCATTTATTTAAAATATCTTTGTTTTCTGGTTAGTTTTTTAATTTTCTATTTCATGTTATCTGGTTTACGATTTATATGATTTATCAATTACCTTTTATTTGATATTTGTATAATCTAGTTTGAATATAGTCTACAAACGTAATATCCACGCGTTTTAAAAAAAAATAATTTGGTATGAAATTACTAAACGAAATAGCTGCTTTCGGATTGAAGTGGTAAGTAAATCATACAAACAGAACCAAAAACACAACAACGTTCATACTATATTTCAGTTTCCCTCAGTCTCAAATCTATTTTGGTTAGTTCATACAACTTTATGTTCCCTAATAGTTTTAATTGCCATTTTCACGAAATAATTTGGCGGCCGAAAATGAAGCGCATGCTTTAAAAAAAAAATGTCCAAACATAAGTGTACCGGCAGATTGGAAAGAAATCAGGGGGAAAAATACAAAATTAAAATATTCTTTCGTATCAAGAAAAATTGCTTTATGTTCGTATTTACGGGGAAAACAGAGAAAAATTATGGAAAACATATTGAGAAAATTAAAGAAAAGTTGGAAGTTTTGAGCCGATCTACGTCGGTTGATAGAGATGTTTCCAGAATATTTTCGATTTACTTGGATCATAGCTACTATCATCCTTTCTTCTCTTTTCTTTTCATTCCCCTTATCTGCTTTATACATATATCCTTTTTGCTTGATGTTTGTTAAGATTTTTTTTTTGTTGATTATTTTTAGTTTAAATTTGCTGCAGTAGTTTCTTCTTGTTTAAAGTCTAAAATGTAATAAAGTGTTTTGTTGTCACCGTGATTTTCAATAATCGTCAGTAGTTCTCTGATAAATGATGATGTAGTCCAGGCGGAGAATTGCCCAAATTGCCATTTATAATAGGCGAGGATGTTCGATGCGATGATGAAGTTAAATTGCCACCGTTACGCCTACTTAAGCTGGGGCTTTTCGTGATACTGCCATTCATGTTCATATTGCCGAAATTGTCATTTGCCGACGAATCAGAGCCGATATTCTGTTGTAAGGGTGATTGTGTCGGTATACCGCTATTATTGCCACCTGATGATGTTAGCGTTTGGTCAAAGTCGTGTACGAGTCCTTTGATATGAGCGAGTTTTGCATGCAAGTAGTCGAATCTATTGGATGATTATGAAAAAAGGCAATTAATATTTGAAGAGTTTATGTGGAAAATATGTTTAACTTACCGTGCTTTAGCTTTTTGATGAGCCCGATCACGATTAGTCTTTTCATATTCATTTAGGATTTTCCGCCGTATTTCCTGCAAAAGAAGAAGCAAATTAACTTAAATATGACTTTATTATTTATTTATTATTGTCTAGATCAGGGGTGGGCAAACGGTCGATCGCGATCGACCGGTCGATCGCAGACAGTTCGACAGTCGATCGCAGACATTTTAAATAATTTACTTAGTTAATTTAAAATGTGAACTAAAACTTTAGTAGACGGTTTATTCAGTACATTTTTGAATGGACCTTTGTCTAATAGATCCAATCGGACAGTTCACGCAGTTTCAGTTCACACAAAAGCTCGCAGAGCATTGGTGGCGGAGAAGCCAAAGGGAAAAACCGAGATAGCTATGCTCTCGATTTGTTCAATTTGTAGATTTATATCATGGTAGAAAACTGCTTCACTAAATCTCGTATACATATACGGTTGTTTCATTTCCTTAAATCTCTCTGTTCTAAAGTATACACTTTATATTTTTGCTTCCCGCTATACACCTTGCTTGCATTTGCATTCGTCTCCCTGCTACCGAGGTAGTAAATTGTCGCACACAGCGCAACAAAAGTTAATCTCAATTTTAGATAATGTAAAATTTTAAATTCAAATCTTTTCACGCCAATTTAGTTTGTGCAGTTCATTCTTTCGAGCTAAACAGTGACATGTGGTGTTTGAATTTGAAAATTGAATTGTGTAAATGTCTTTTCAATAACAAAATCGATCGAAAATTGAAATTTTTGACATTCCTCCATATTCAAAATTTTCGCTTGAAAGAATGACCAGATAATGGAGACATGTCAAAATTTAGCTTCACGATTAACTCAGTACAAGCCTAAAGAATGAACTGCACATTCTAAATTGGCATGAAATGATTGGAGACATGTGGCAAAGCCATCTGCATTTTCAAAGCGAAGGCATCTTCCTAGCAATTTTCCACGCTTAAAAGTGAGTACAACTCTTGCTTATTTTAAAGTTAAATTTTCGCCGAAATAAATTTCACGTGAAAATTTGCATGAAAATTTAACATGAAATCGAAAACAGTACTAAGCTTTAAATGGCTCAGCTGAGGAAACTTTTTGTAAAGATTTCTAAGTCTTTTGCCTGAAATTATTGCATTTTTGGACACATTGGGAGAAAAACATGAACGATTGGAAGATCCAGCATGGGTAAAGACATTAGCATTTCTTACGGATTTTATGGGCCGTTGCAGCTCTCTTGATTTACAATTACAACGAAAAAAAAAATATTGTTGACTTCTTGAGTTCGGTAAATGTTTTTTAAGTAAAATTAAAACCTTTTGCTTCACAGTTATATAGGCAAAGTTTTTAAATATTTTCCATATTTAGGAAAACATTTTAAACTTACTGGTGAATGTAAAATGCGAAAAGCTGAAAGACACCCTTCAGTTCGCGAAAAAGTCCGGGGCCTTCGATGGCAACTTGGACTGAATTTTTGTTCTTCTGGCCCATTTATCTGGTATCACTATGGACCAATAGGTCTATGTGTGGCCTTGTGCCAACCGGTACAACCTAGCCTAACCTACTGGTGAATGTAATATTGAAATGTTTTGTTCTGAACTGGAAAATTTTAATCAAGAATTCGAGAAAATTCATCCGATTTTTGAATTTATTTCATTTCATTTTGGAGAATTCGATAACGAGGATATTTCATCAAATCTAGCTCATACTTTGCAATTGAATTCATCGGATCTAGAGTTAGAAATTTTAACAATAGCACGTGCAAATAAAAATTATTTTTGGATTTTATCACCATAAATGAGGATATTTGCATAATTTTGCTTCCATTTATCTATGTGAAGCAACGTTTTCTCAAATGAAAAACATCGAATCGCAACTTAGGAGTTCTCTGACTGATGACCACTTAATGGCATCTATTCGATAGTGCATCAGTGCTCTCAAGCCTAACTCTACAATACTTTTTGATGAAAAATTAATCCAAAATATTTATTAATAAAGTGTATTGCACAAAGTAGTAAATACAATGTATTTAATATATTAATATCAATAAAGATCTTAACTAAATTTTAATTTGTTTTTAATTTAACCCATTTTTCGAAGTCGATCGCGCATAAATTAAAAAAATTAATGTCGATCATACCAGTATTAAGTTTGCCCACCCCTGGTCTAGATCAACAGATACATATCCTCTTAAAGGTTAAAGAGAAATAAATTGAAAAATTTTGAAAAAAGAATAATGTTCAAAGCTTCGAAAAAGAAGATGAAAAAAGCAAAATCATACAAAAAGGAGTAAATGTTTAAAAATCATAATTTTTGTACTGACATAAAATTGGACAACAACAAAAGAAATAATTCATAAATTCATACACGGTACGCTTTTCTTGCACATCCGAGTAGATCAAATTTTGTTAATTTTGATCTCAACAACAATTTTGTTCAGATCAAATTTCGTGAAGTATTTTTTTTTTGTGGTTGTATTCAGTATACTTAACAAAATTTGATCTGCTCGGGTGTGCAAAAAACGCAACTATTGTAATATGGATGCTTGTAATATGGATGCACTTGCTCTTAAATTGATTTTAAAAATATATAATGAAGGCGGAAGACCAATATTTAGACAATTATGTTACCTATGCAAGCGAAAAATGGGAGAATAGAAATAGGTAAGTTCGCGTAAACTATATGTTGAAGGTAAATAAAGATCTGGTAAAACGTTCCAAATCACGATTGAAAAAACTGCACACTGGGGATAGAAGTCACCGAACCACTAATACGTTTAAAAAGGAAACATATGTCTCAGAATACTCTACGTGACAGGAAGGTAAAAGTTTCTAGGTTTGAATGTAAAGCCAAGTACGGAGATTCGATAAAGAAAAATTGGTAATGATAACACTGCCCTACTAAGTGCAAAAGCGGTATCTCAATGAAGTTTCGAGATAATTGAAGTTTTGTATAAGTAGTAATATTGATATAACTCTAATTACCTTAGTAATTTAAGGCAAAATTCAGATAGACAACTAGGAACTGGGTTCGTTTGGAGCTGGTGGAGGATTCTCCTTACTCCACTTTTCTCGGTGAGCGGATACATCGGGTATTTAGATTTAAAAAAAACTTTCTTAAGGTGTTTTCTATATTTTTTAAATGAGATACCATTAAAAGGATTAGTTCATTAGATGCGTATTGTTTTAAGCTTTCTAATGTTATAAAATTCAATTTTTCGATTTTTTTTTGAGATACCGCTTTTGCGCTTAGTAGAGCAGAACAGTAAAATCATAGGTACGGAAAAATTGAATAGAATTATTCACAACGGTGAAGTTATGTGTTAAAATTATTGCGACGGCAGTCAATAAATATCGTGCCAAATGTTTTTTTTTCAGAAAAGTAAAATTTATACAAAATATTTCCACGGCATAAGCAAAGATAGTGTTTAAAACTATAAAGTTTCCACAAAAACTGATTAAGACTGCTTCACTTTAGCGCAATTTCAAATTTTTTTTTTCCATTTTAAAACATCAAACATTTAAAAACCATCCGAACCATCCTACTTGGCTTAAGTTTAATGATAACTAGTAAAATATTTACTCTATTCAATTTTTTTATTTTATATTTATAATTTGTTTACTTTGTTCTCTGTACTCATTTTCCAAAAGCAACTAAAAAGTACTAATTTACGTAGTAAAAGTTCTGTCACAAAATTGAACGCGTTTGCGAAACCGTTATTCATACGTCGTTTTTGCAGTCGCTATTTTTAGAACCGTCAGACTGGAAAGATGAACGTGTAAAGATGGAGTGGAATGAAAACGAAAACTAGAGGTTCTTGCATTGTTGCGCCCATTGAAAATAAGGCGAAGATTTGTTTATCGTGCGATCCAAAGATTTAACAGAACCCAAAGTATTGGAGATCGACCCCGTTAAGCCCACGCCACACAAGCATGATTGGTAAGCAATATTCCAGAGTTTATAAGGGAGACGGACTGACTTTGTGGAAGCCCAGATTTGAATCCCTTGGACTAGAAAATGTGGGGAGAGTTATAGAGCATGGACTGCAGAAGACGAAACCTAAACATAGATAGCCTTAAATGAGTTTTAAGGAGTAGCTAATTTTCCATCAGAAACAGGGCATACTACCAAACAGATTTGAAAGTTTGTACGAGTTAAAAGCGACGGCTTTCAAAACTCTCTTTCAATTATAAAAAACACCCATATTCTCATTGGTGGTAAATACTTCCGGTAAAAAGAATGATATGTACGTATTTATGTTTGAAAAATCGACGATGCATTTTAAATTTCAACATTACATGACCATTATTTCGCAAATAAAGAAATTTATTTATGTGAAAAAATGCTATACTACCAAAACATATACTACTAACTTATTTCTAGAGATCAAAAATATTTAAAACTTACCCTATGAACCGATGGATTATTCTTATTCTCTTCCAATTCAAGGGCAAGCATCTTAAATTTCTTCGCTACACCTTCAACGGCCTGCAAAAGTTCCCGATATTCTGCATAGTTCCTTTCAAATTCAGCCTTATATTTTCGTCGTTGCTCCACCGAATCGATACTCTTGAATTCACTAAAGTCATATCGTTGACTTGAAGCCGGTACAATTGGTCTCCCGTGACTACTATTATCTACACCACCTCCTCCATTTCCATCCATCCCATTTCCACTACGCTTATCTATCGCACTACTTCTGCTATTGTTGCTGTTGCTGTGGCTCATGCTACCGCTGCCTTGGTTACCGATCAAATTTTCGTTACTATGACGATTCATTGGCGGATTTCGATCAGTCATTGATGGTGCCGTTCGTAGACCGTCACCGGGTGAAATGGCACCGCCATGATGGCCCATCATCACATTATTCATCGTATCGATCATCATATCACCACTACTACTCCCATCCATGCCACCATTGCTACCCAAACCCATTCCACCACCGCCTCCACCGCTGCCGAGCCTCGGTGACGACGAGGATATCGAAGATGAGGCCGATGATCCTTTTTGCCGACTATCAGACAGCCTATTGCCATTGTTCCCGCTATTATTGCAGTTGTCTCCTCCTCCTCCTCCGCCTCGATTCGAATTCGAGTACAATGGGGACGATTTATGGTGAGTGCTGCCACAATTGCTACTCAGTGTCGAATTGCTGCTACTACTGTTTTTGCTGCTACTATTGGTATTGTTGTTGTTGTTGTGGTTATTGGTGTTGTTGTTAATGTGGTGATGGCTACTTGACATAATGCTATGGTGGTGACTTGTATTATTCATATTACTATTGCTATGGCCGTTCAAATTCGTTTCATCGCGCGGCGATATAAGACGCGCTGCTTCCTTTCCCAGCACTGAATAACTTAAACTCATGGCATTTACTTCGGGCTCTGGATTTCTTACATTTGAACTATGGATTAGAAACAAATGGGAAGTTAGATAAAATCATTTATAAAGCCAATTGGGTTTTGAGAACTTAATACAAAAATGATAGATGTGTTATCAGAAAAATTCATAATCTACTATGCACGATCAAACCGCAATGCTTAAGCAGCTTGAACTCCATAGACAGAAATATCAATATTTCTTTCAAGTCTTGTTAGCAATTCTAATCATAATGGATGTTTAAATGGTAGTAAAACTTGTTTGTGTTCATAGGCATTAAATATAATATTATATTAAAAGATATTTCTGGGCGTATCCAAATCTCAAAAGATGTTTAAAACCCAAACCCGTTTCCATAGATATGTTAGCCTATATCACCAGATGATTAAAAAATTGGAAACTAGAAATATTAATAGAGTTTATTAACTATTTTGCTAAAATTACTTGCTATATATTTGTTAAAAAAAATAGCTTTCTTTCCCCATTTTTCTTCCATAACGTTTTCGGCTGCCACCAATAACTATTATTTGTATATTTGTCAATCATTTACAGCAAGTAGCAACAAAATTCATATATCATATGTACAGAATAAAATACATTTTTTGTAAATTTACAAGCTACCTTCCACCAACTATGACTCCAAATATTAATTAATCATCCCCTCAACACCATAAGTAACATTTCTCGTATGAAACAACAGTATACCCGGACAAACAACAAGAACCAGTGGTACACAATTCATTGACATTTTAACGAAATTCGTTTGTTAACAAAGTGACCATGTCTGCGTGAACAACAGTGGATATAAATAAAATATTCATTTTGGTTTACAAACCCATAGTAACTAGAGGAGCGCATATCATGATTTTCCCTAGATCTAGAATTGAAACTTGGCAAATCACGGGTATCCGGTCCACTTCGCCTGCTCCACCAATTTATTTGAAAATTAAAAAAAGAAAAATACAAAAATAATATACAGGTTGGTGTTCGTCATTCGAATGGTTTCATGAATATTTTCTGACTAAGTGTGTGTATCTTTTGCTCAGTTAATATTAATTCGATGTGCAGCAAATATTATTTTCGGGCATTTATGATATTTTTTGCTTTTCTAATATAAGTTACAAAGATGGTGCTAACCAATCATTTGTCATTAAGAGATTCAATTACTTCACCTACTTCAAATATGTATGTACTAAACTATCGACGACTTTGGGAAACAACTCACACCAAAAATACATCTTATACCCTCCCAAATAGGTACTAGGCATTAAGCTTATCAAAGAAAATATATTCTATTATACATATTTGCTGATTTGATTATTTGATACATATTGTGCATGGAATGTATGAAAGATACGACGATTGAAACACATCATGACGACAAATAGGATTTACGACATCGATTACTTCAGTTATAATTCAACTTACCTATTAACTCCATTATTCCTAATATGACTAATTCTTGTTTTCTTCGAAACTGGCTCCTCATAGAACCGATCCCGATCGAGACTAGGCCTTTTTACAGCTGGCGGCGGACTACCGTTATGCGTACTAGTCGGACTTTGTCCAGACGTTGAACTACCACCATCGGAACTAATTGGTGGTGTTAGATTTTGTGGTTTTCGTCTAAAATGTTTAAATATTTTAATTATTCGTAATATGTTCAATGTGATCATAGTACCTTTTGAGCATTTGTAATTCCTGTTCATTATAAAAAGGCCAGTCTTCATTTACATCGTTCCACATTTGCCGCTTTAAATTGTACGTATTATCCCTTAGTGTTGAAATTTCTTTTAGGATCACATTTATTGATGCTTTTTCTCGTTCCCGGATACCCTCTGAAAAAATTTATCGAAAATATATTTAATGGGTGTTTGCGAGTTTTAAATCGTATAATAAACTGAAATATATTGTAAAATAACTATTTTAGTAGGAATCATTAATTCCATAAATATATTAGTAAAACTTAAAAACGAAGCATTCGGCACATTTACATGAAATATTTTAACTCTAAAAGCATTTTTCTAGCTTTCAAAATCAAAGATTTTGGGTGAAAAAATCGGTTTTTTAGCAAAGTTTGGGTTTGATTAAATCAGTGGCAATAATTCTTCCTAACTCTACACATGATTTTAGCTATAAAAACAGCGGTTAAAACATGTAACTGTTAGGTGCTGTCAGCATTACTTGCATGTTGTAAGCATTATTGTATTACGTACGAAACAGATAGCACGTTAGCCAGCAATTTGTCGGTCGAGTGATTGATTACTGAAAATTGACCACATAATTGCGTTGATTGCTCTGATGATTTAAAATCGCCAGGAATTACTTGCAAACTTTATTGCATTTCTAATAAGATAGTCTAGACAGACTTCCAGCGAATAAGTTATATTGCAATGATAAAAAGCCTTAAGGTCAAGCTGTGTACTAACTAGTGTATATAATTGAAAATAAACGCATAATGACAAAAATCACAACAAAACGCGAAATTCTTGAGGTATAGTTCATTTCACAGCAATAAAAACATCGACGGTGGTCCTAGTTTACAGATTTGCTGATCTTTACTTTGATAATCGATTTTTTTTTCAATCTATTAGCAAGATCGTAACTAACGGTGGCTTTCGTTCCTTATTGCATTTAACATTAGAGTTTTTTAAATTGTATTTAGATGTATCGTGGTAAATGGCTTGTTGGCTTAGCGCTGCACAACAATCCAATGGTTCGTTCGCATCAGTCAGAAAAAATAGTTGAATGCGAAATAATTGAAGAAGAGTAAGATAATTACTACCGAAAAACAACTGTTAGATTTTCACATAGAAGACGGGGAGACTGAGTTGAATCATGATCACGGGTCTTTTGAGACTGTTACGGCCAATACATAAGCCTTTTTTAATAAAGTACTTGAAGATAACATACACCTTATTGATGATGATCCCAATAATAAAACCCTCGAAAATGTGAATTCAGACTCTGATGAAGAATTCATTTCAAAGAGTTAAGTACCTTAGTCCTGCAATAGATCTCAATCTGAAGCGAACACTGAAATACCCCAGAAAAAAAAACAATACACCTAAAAGAAGCATCCTAGTTGACAAGCATACTTCTATTGCTTCTCAGAAGAAGACTAAGAGATAGAGAGAGAGATCGTAAATGTTTAGGAAGAAAAGAACAGCTGCTCAAATTTGGGCTTTCTATGAACCATTAGCAAAACGAAAACCGAAAAAAAGATTTTTGTGTGACAAATAGGAAAGTGCTATAAAATGTGCTGATATTGACAAAACGGAACGAAGATATATTTTTGAAAATTTTCGAATAATATTGACATGGGGGAAGAAAAAATTCATGTGAACGGTACTGTTACATTATTCACGATAGAAGGAACGAGGGATATGCAAAAGGAAAAATCAAAAAGATCACTAGCACTTTTTAAAACTAAATAACAATAACATTAGAGTGTGATAAGCTATCGAAACACTCTAAAAATTGGAAAGTATACTGCGCTGAGTGGAGGTTATGAAACGAATAAACTTAGAATCTACTGGAAAACGCATGTGCGTTTAACGAAAGACGTCTATCGCTGGCAGAGCTTCTAGGCTCATTGGCGATAATGGATCCAAAAGACGCAGTACTCTAACAATTTCAGTAATTGGCTCTAAGTCAGTTTCAAAACGCACCAGTCGAAGTCAGTCACCTGCAAATTTTTATTCGGTGTACATCTTGCTTTTAGTGGACCCATGTCGAAGGAAAAAAAGCAATGGACAATCAAGCAGCATTATGCCAGCAAGTTTTGCCGCTACGGAGAAATTGGCCATGATTCGAAAAGTGTTTGGGTATGAAAGCCTGTCAAAAACTGTTGTCGTGAGGTGCGCAAATGCTTCAAGTGAAATATGTGCCTAATCTCAGACCGGCGGTTAGTTATTTGAATGATAGCAGACAAGATAGGAATCGACAAAATAACTCACTATCATTAACGAGAATTTGTAGATGAGAAAAATTTGTGCAAAGCTCGTCCCGAAAGTGTTGACTGACGACCAAAAGCAACACTGATGACCACAAGCAAAACTGTGTGATCGTTTGCAATGATCTTTCGAAGAGTGTTCTAAATGTTTTTAGACAATGCAATAATCTGCGACGAAACATTAATTTTCCAGCACAATCACGAGTCAAAGCGTCAAAGTTTCGAATCGCACACAACAGCGTCGCCACGACAAAAAAAGGCTCAAATAAACAAGTCGAAGACAAAACCTGTGCTCATTAGCTTCTTTGAGAGCAAGCATTATCCACTACGAATTTGTACCTGAGGGACAGATCATTAACGGCGATTCTTACGTGGAAGTCCTGAAATAGACTGAAGCAAAGGGTCAATCGAGTGAGAACAGCCATCGTCGCCAGTTGGAAATTGAATCGTAACAAGCACACGTCATGACAGGACACCTGCTTCGGCGTCAACAGCTACCTGGCACAGAACGGCATCGCAACCCTTCCCTAGCTCCCTACATTCCTTACTGGGCTGCGGCATACTTCTTTCTGCTCCCTAAGTTGAAGACAGCCCTTGAAGGTCGCCGCCGCGGTTTCGGAGTGGAAGTTAAATCGACGTAGACGCGATGCTTGAAGTACATTTCGAATATCGCCTACAAAAACGCGTCCCAAACATAGAAAACCCGCTGCGAAAAGGGTATCGCTGCCTTAGGATACTACTTCGAAGAATTTTAGTAGTTTCTAGGTATGCACACCGTTTAATACATTTTTTTTTGTGGAAGAATTTTATTTTTGAAATAAATAAAATGTGATCAGGATGAACTATTCTCTTTCAACTTAATCCTTATTGTGAACATTTTTTGTTTATTAAATTGAAAAGAAAGTTGTCTAACGAAAACTAGTAACACATACAAACAAACAAAAACCGATACTACTTAAAAACAGGAACATTACATTAAAATCTGAATAAGGGTAATCATGCTTTGACGAAATGGGCTCATTGAAAGCACAATTGTTGCGACAAAAATGGAGACATTAAATGCTGATATTCCTAATTCTATGACTCTTGGCTCAAATGTCTTTTTTTTAATATTAGGATAAAATACTCTATGAGAAGAGCTTCGTTCTCGTCTATTTCCAAGTGTGGTCAGTATAAAAAGACGATTCGTGTAAGGATACAATCGAAAGATTGTTTATTACGTAAATTTTTTTATCGAATACGAACGAAACATTAACTACCGCCATTTATATTCTACTGATAAATTTAATGCATCGTAGTTTCAGTTGACCAGTTTGATGTTTCTTTGCTATATCATTTTGTTTAGAGTGCGCTCATAGTTGGTAGTCAATTACAAAAATTATTTTTTGAAGAGGCAAGACATAAATAATCGATATTATATACATACTATAAATATTCCATGCATAAAAATTTGAACAAGCTTTAACATAGCTTAATACTAAAATAATACCTACCATTTTGCAGCCTTGCATACAGTTCTGGTTTTTTGTATGGTTTAAGTGCTAGCATGTGTATTAACCTATCCCTGCAATTCAAAATACATTTCAATTAATACAGTTCATTCAGAAACATTCAACTTTTACATACCTCAGTTTCTTCTTGGAAATATCAGGCATATGTCGACTACCAGTCCTTTGATTTCTTGGATTCATACCAGTTCCCGTCGTACTTCGCCTACTAGCACTATTCATCATCGAATTGCCACTACCAATACCGTTCGAGCCTCGACTACTATTGCTCCCATAATACGAACTGGATATACCGCTCGTACCGGATCCTGCGGCTGACGATAGGGCCGACGACAGTGATGACGCTGACGTCACATTACTATTATGATAACTCGAATGTAATTTCGACGATGAACTACTATTTAGACTACTATTTGACATATTATTAGAATTATTTGACAATAAGGACGATGCAGACGATGACGCCAACAACAGGGACGATGGCGCCGACGACTTCATGCTAGAACTGTGCAGTGGCGAAATGCATGACGTTGAATAGCCTGATGTGCCTGATGACGTTGATAGTGGTGACATTGTTGTTGTTGTCGGATTGCCTGTACTATATTGTTGGTGTTGGTGCGTTATTGATGAAGCAGCAGGATTAATTAGGTTTGTTGTCGCCGTTGAGGATGAAGACGATGACGTTGATAATAACGTTGTAGACGAACTTAATGGCGATTGAGATGATGCGCTACCACCTAGTGATGACAAGCCAGATGATGAGGATGTCAGCAATAGATCACGTTTGGATGGAATGTTTGCATGCCGACTACTTTTCAGTTTCACCTTACGTCCAATATCTGTTTGATTTGGTTTAATCTCGCGTGTGCTAAAAGAGAAAATGAATGATAGTTAGAATTTGTTTCTATTTCGAAATTTAAGGTAATTCACATAAACACGAAAGTACAACCACTGCACGTATTTTCATTAGATAAAAATGTTTAGCGTTCTCATATAATCTGACAATTTAAGTAATTTCACGATTTGCAAGACAGTATAATCCTTCCAATTGAACTTTCGTTTCTAAGCATTTCAGTTCGAAACTATTTTGAGCTAACTCCCAGGCAAAACGAATACATATTTTGCATAGTTCTGTCACAAGTGAAGACATTCGACCATAACTAATCTTGAAAATTCAATTAGCAACATAACAACAATGAAATACATTTCATACAAACAGTAACTATATTTTGAATACAAATAAAACAGAGCCCAACAAACCAGCGTTATAACATAGAATTTATGCAACGAAAATTCTCCATTCATAATATTCACTAGAATCATAGTGGTGGTGTGTCATTTGGCGAAATCGTTGGCGATACACGTGAATTTGCAGCAAATTGTGATAATTTTAGTGATAAGAGAAAAATCAATGAGTGCACGTTTTTTTTCGTATCTGGTAAAGGACACAAGGGTGAAACAATCAAATGAGGAGAAGCTATTTTAGACATTGAAAACGTGTATGGGTTGCTTTTAGTTTTCAACCAGAAGGTAAATTATTTGTAAGCAATAACGTTGGAGTTGGTCTGGTCAACATATTTGAAGAATAGTATTACGAAAAACTAATCCAACCATTTCAAAGCTCTCAAATTGAGTGAAAAACAGCAAAACAAAATATTGCTTCACTTCAACGTTGCAACATGCACGCCCACGCATTCAACTGCTAGCCAAAATGAGAAAAATAAATAGTCAAATCCAACAATACATTCCTCTTGCGCATTTCATTCATTTTATTTTTAACGCGAGACACATGTTTCGAGCATGATTCATCTGATTTGTAACGAAATACTCGTACATGCTGAGAGTTAGATACTTTAGGATACACTTTTGCAAACCCAAGTGGTGACGCTGTTCTTTTTCTTCGACGTCTTCAAGTTTTGGCCTTTAACAACTAATCGTTGCCATTAGATAAAACGAACAATTTATGAGCACTAAACACAATTCAGACTGTGTTTATGGCAAAATGCACCTCCTCATCTATAGGTGCATATAAAAACTCATCTATAAGTTAACCCGAAAAATGTCAAGGTGCAATTTTGCAGGCGGTCGTAGTCGTCGAGATAACGACAAGGGAACATATCGAGAGTAATTGTTCGCTCATCAAAAGCACTATAAAATTGCCTGCTAGATTTAAACACGATCATAAAAACACATTCATTAAACTAAAAATAGTCAAGATGCAAAAATTTATAAATGGCACACGTTGCGATGAGATATTTGCCAAAGAGTGAAAGTAGCTTTAGATATATTTTTTTTTAAATTATTTCTTCGTGCATCCAAGGAGAATACGCGAAAAATGAGGGAGGTTGAAATTGAATTTAAGTGGAGAATGGTGTTACATGGTAGATTTAATGAAATTTGAATGGTGAAAGTATGCACATTTGGCGAATGTTTACTCGAATCGATTATTGAAAAGACATTGGAATCGGAATAAATTTAGGAATTTCGAACGTAAGTTTTACGTAATTCATATAGGCAGTAAATCCTATTAACTTAATTAGAACGATTCAGACTTATTTCAATGATGCGTTGCTAATGTTATTTGTATTGTGCATTAAAATAGTTTCAAACAAACATTTTGTCTTTGGTGACAAATTTTAGATAAATTTAAAGTGTAGTTAAGTATATATTTGCCTTATCCAAACATGTCATTTTCAGCTATATTTAAAGCTAGAGTTGGAATGGACTGTGACCTCAGATGAGTTTCAATGTCAATACAACATAAAGTATCTGTAGCTGGGATTCGAAGGAGATCAAAATGACATCGAGTTGCCTTTCACTGTCGATTGTACAAACAGTAAAATAAATATTGTAAAACAGTAAAATAAGTATTACAAAAATTTATGATTTGAAATATGGAAGCGTTTGATCAAATCTTTCGCCCAGAAGTTTGAAATTTGAACGATCCAGTTAGTTTAAGCTTGCTTTTATGGAGATTATGTAACATGTCGAAATTTCGATTACAAATCTTTAGCCTTGACTGGAATTTCTCCCAGCACTGCCCACAAAGTCCATACATACACTTCATTGCACCACACCAACCGAAAATATACTGTTTAAGTAAGTACAAGTTGAGAATTTTTGAACGTTCCGTAAATGTGATTGCCCTAGCAGCTGGAAGCCCTAAAAATACTGAAAGCCATGAATAAAAATAAAAACGGACGAAAAAAGTAGGTCAGATCGGAATTTTCTCGAAAAATTAGACAAAAACATCTGCATCCAGCATTTTGAAACATGGCGCGAAAACTGTACAGCGATAGGTTTTTCGAGCATAAATTGCACCGAGAAAAGCCCTTTCTCAAAAGTCTTCACCGAGAAAAGTCCCTTTTAAGCAAAGAGAACATGTTAAAAGCTGACTCAAGTTCATAGAAGAAGTCGGCGAACGGAAATAAAAAAGCGTGCTATGGACTAGTTACGGTGCTATGGACTGGTCCTACTCCGGCTAGTTCCGGAACAGTTCGGAGTCAGAATAGGTTCAAAAGAGAGGATCGTCAAATATGACTACTAAGGATGGTCGAGTTAAAGCTTCATTTGGTAAATTTAGACGGCCGACAATTTATTAGCATTTATTTTTAAAATAATAAAAAATAATGGAACATGGCTGCAAGGACATAATAGTAAGGTGATATTTTTCTTGGAATGATATAGGAAATTATTTTGAAAAAAAGTAATGACGAGCTGTGTTACAAGTTTCATGACATGTAATATTACAACAACAAGAAGAAAACATGCAATCATCCGAAATGGTAGAAAAAGTTATTTGACGGCAAAAGGATCGAAATTATAAGGTCCGTTCCCGTACTACGATTAATTGCGATTAATCGCGATTAATTGCAATGAAGCTGTTCCCGTACTCCGTTTTACTGAAAACTGAAAATTTCCCCTCTTTCAGTAATTTCAGTAGGGTCTGAGCCACTGAAAAATACTGAAAAGTGTCAAACGGAGTAAATGTTTTCAAATGTGCGCGGCAAGCAACATATTTTTGGCGTAATGTTGCTATGAAGGTCCAATATTTTTGTGGCGATAATTTATTACCGCTTAGGATGACTTTATAATCACTATTGTTCTCCCAAAAACCGAAAACTGATACTTTCGGTTGTAAATTTTCAGGAAATACAATGAGAGCATTCCCGTACTTTTCATGAAATTCCCCACCACATGATTCAGGAAAATTCAGTAAAATTAAGTTACTGAAAGTACGGGAACAGACCTATAGTTTAACCAAGGTAGAGACCTCAGCCTTTAGGAGAAATTATGAACTGAAGTTAAGAGCAAGTCAAGAAGAGATTAGCTAGAGAAAAATGCGATTTAAAAAAAGAATTATGAGAAAAAGTCAAAAGCACTTAGTGATCATCCCGAGTAGGGACAGAACAAAATCTAATACGATACATATCAAGAAGAGCCTAAGAGCCGCAGCAAAATAAAGGCTATGCAACTAAATGATGCTTCTATTATTTTTATTCAATTTAAAAATAAATGAATTAAATTTTATAGTTACTACAATAATTCATTTCCTGATATGTAATATTATATACATATATAATATTATATACAATAACATAACCTTATGATAGTGCAATAAAGGATATATTTTTCGTTGATATGCCCCATCACTTATTTTAATTAAAAATATTTTCCGCAGAATTTTATTACCTTATTGATTGATGGATGTGTGTAATCTAATTAGCACGCGACTTTGCAACTTATGAGCGAGAAGAATTTCAGAAGGCTACGTCTGATTGAATACGTTTATTACGAACAACTATTTATCATTCTATTCCGGAGAGTGTTTTTTCAAAATAGAAGCAATTTTCTCACAACAAGAGCTGAATGAATGTATTTATAGCTAAATGAAATTCCAAACTCGAAAATTATTAGTGATTGAATAGACATAGAATACACAACTGAATAAGAAAGAAAGAAAAGTAAATAAATAAAAAAGAAAAATAAATGAATAAGAAAGAAAAATAAATGAATAAGAAAGAAAAATAAATGAATAAGAAAGAAAAATAAATAAATAAGAAAGAAAAATAAATGAATAAAAGAGAAAGAAAAACAAATGAATAAAAAGGGTAAATTAATGAGGAAAAAAACTCTTAAGAGGGAAGGAACTAATATTGCTAAGAAAAAAACAAATATTATTAAGGAAGGAACAAATGTTAATAAGAAATATTAATGAGAAACTAATAAGAGCAACAATAATTAAGAAAACACAAGAATTAAATTGATAAAATTAAAATAGAAGATCATTTGATAAAACAGATTAAAAAATTAGAAAGGTAGAAAAATTAATAAGATAGAAATATGAATAATGAAGAAAAATTAACAAAAAAAAATAAATAATAAAACGTTGAGAAAAATTTATAGAAAATGTAGAAAAACTAATAAAAAGTAAGAAAATTAATAAGAATGACAAATCAATAAGAAAGAAAGAAAAATATAGAATCCATTTTCGTACCATTGAAAAAGCTATAAATCAATTCAGTATATGAGCGAAAAAAACATGATGGAAAGAGATAGAACATCTTTGTTTTTTCTTGGGAATTTATAGTTTTATAGCTTATACATATTTTATTTGTTTTTTTTTTTTCTACTTGTATTTTTCCATATGTTTTAAAATGTTTTTGTGGTGAGATGAGATGTTGGAAATAGGCTTAGGTAAAGTAATTAATGTGAAATAGTTAGTGTACACTTTGAGTTTAGGCAGTCTAATTAGACCGAAACACGAGATTCAAAAATATAAATGAAATAATCTAAGTAATGTTAATTGAATGCTAAAACAAAATAGAAAATGAATCGTAGAAATGGCGTGTAGCAAGATTAAAATTAGTATTGAAGGTGCTTAAATTTTCATCGATTATTCTTTTATTTTAAATTTAAATAAATACAGTTTAAAAAAAATCCTCAAAAACAAATATCACAATTCATCTTTATCATGAATAGTTCTAGTAAAGATTAAGGTGACAATCGTCAGCTGAAATGAATTTACACCTTAATTTTTTTTTCTAAGAATAAATTTAAAATAAAAAACAAAATCAAAATTATTATATATTACAATATAATTATCACATAATATTTACAATATAATTTCTGAATGCTATCGTTGTTCAATTTTTGAATTTAATACTTTCAAAGAAAAGTTATCAAGAAAAACGGAAAAGCCATAATAATTTTCATAGAGAATTAAAAATTAATTAATAAAACGTACTATTCATGGTCTATTTATTGGTGGCTTTTGCTAGCCAATTTAATTAGAATGGGATTTCTAGTTCCATCTGAGATGAAGTAGCCGTGTGCGAATAGCGGCAAAACTCATATCGAGACTACGATAATATGCCTTCGCGAGATGATGATGATAGCCTGGAGTGGGTCCAGAGGTACCCTAGCACTGCGACCTCCTGGGTCTATTGTGCCTTCTTTGCGTTATGTCCTATAGGATGTACAGGCTTCTAATGAACCTGGATATGATCCTAGACGGGACATTTGTGATGTCCCTGATCGAAGGAAGAGCAGAGCCAAATAGCTCGAATCTTCTCGCTAGTGCTGGACAGACTGTGAGCAGATGTTCTACACACTCTGTCGTTTCCCCACTGTATCTGCAGCGGCCGTCCTGCTCCGCACCTATCCTGTGGAGGTACTTTTTGCATGGAAGGTGTCCTGTCAATGCTCCGCATAGGGCTCTTATGCCACTTTTGCGGAGAGCCACTGCTTCTTTTGCTCTTTTATTATCGAAGCCAAGGTATTTTTTTGAGTGTTTTAAGCCCTAAATATTAAGCCAGTAGTCTTCGATATTTTTCTTGCTCCATGTTTTAATTAACTTTTCCGTATCTGCCTTTGTAAAACCCCAGTACGGAGAAGGACCAATGAAGGGCATTTTTGCTCCTTTTTTGGCTCTGGTATCAGCTTCCTCGTTTCCTCGGTGCCCCTCATGGCCGGGGATCCATATCAACTCGAGGCTCTTTTGTGCCCCTATTTCATTTAGTGCCTCTCTCACCTCTAGGAGAATACCCGAATTTATTCGATCGCGATTTATAGCCATGAGAGCCGCTTGACTATCCGATAGGATCTTAATTCTGTCCCTTTTAGTATTCCTTATTTTTATAGTTTGTGAGGCTTTTAGTATGGCAGATAGTTCTGCTTATCCTATGAGTTACGCGCTTCTTGGTGGTGGCGCTCTTATCACGAATCACACTACTCTTTCAAGAAAACTCGTCATTACCAGTTCTTATAAAATTGTATATAAATTATTAGACTAGCAAGAGTGAGAGGTGCATAGTTAATACTAATGTTAGGTATTATTTACGACCCCTCATTCTGATGAAATTACTAACAATGATATAAGCAACTTGATATGTATGTTTCGTACCAGCCTCCTTGCACAAGGACGACAAAATAATTTTAATTGAATCGTCCAAAGAAGAAATTTTGTATTATTTTCTAAATGCTAAATGCATTAAAAACTATTTGGATGCCGCAGACTGATGAGCTGTGCGTTCATTCGATGGAGAGAAAAAGTTATTACTGACTGTGTTATTACCGAAGCTTATTAGATTTGTTAATTTAAGACGTAAAACCACTGGCTACCCTTGTTCAATTTCCTGAGATAGCATGGTTTCTTCCTGTCCACAAGTCAAATGTAACTTTTTTGCTTCCATTTTTCGAAATACTCTTTGCACACTTTTGCCCACCATAACTATTTCTGCTGAAATCACCGCAACACTTCTATCGACGCATTTATCAGGACACAAGAGGTTATTATCGAAGCCATTCATGAGCTAAAAACTGGCAAATGATCAGACCCTGACTTGGTTTCTACTTTCTTCGTGGTCCAATGTGCAGAGACCAATTTACCGCCCCCTTTGTACATGATTTTCAATAAATCCGTGCTTCTTGGTGTTTTCCCGTCCCTCGGGAAATCCTCATACCTTAAAACTATTTTCAAAAATGGTGATAAAAGATCAGTCGATTACTATAAACGAATCGCTATTCTATCTGTTATTTCCAAACTTTTTGAGAACCTAGTTTGGACCCTTTTCTCAATGAACAACAACATGGGGTTCGTAGAGATACACGAACTTTTATCAATCTGAAGTGCTCTCTGTGAATTGGAAAAAAAAAACCGAATTGACGTGGTCGATACGAACTATAGTAAGGCTTTCGACCGATTTAACTATAAACTCTGGTACCTTATATGTGCGATCGAGCTCAGTTTGTCAAAGTCTAAAGTCACTTATCCAAAAGCTTTTTCGCATAATCAATATTTTAATCTTCTTTATTCTCATTTGAACTAACCTAAAGTAAAAGTAGATTAAATAACGTGACTGCTACACAATTTCAATTGTATTTTTTATGTGTGGCCAAGATGTGGAACAATGTGTATTTTGAATTTAAACTGCATTGTTTATATGTTGAGCTTTTTATTCCTTAAAGTGCAACTCGTCTCCCTCTTACTACGTTCATATCTTATGTAAACTAATTATCATTCAGGTTGCGGAATTCAAAAAATTGTTCACCTTAATTTCAATCAATTATTTTTCCAATCTTAAATAAATCAATTTGAGCAAACTATAGTCTATAGCCTTATTATTATTAGTACATTATTAAATTAGTGCATTATTAAAATGAAGTGAAGGTTGTCCAACCGTACATTTCTACTGCTGCCACCCCACCATCATTGCCCAGTTGCTACTTTTGCTTGCCACTAGCCAATATGAAGATATATGTCTATAGTCGGTCGTGCCCCTCATAGAAGATATCACCCGATCGCGGTGAGAGCCTTATTAATAATTCCGAACATGTCATTGACACAGATATTCGCTGTACGCAACCGACAGAGCTCAGTCTTTGTTGGTGGTAGGTACTAGTGCTCTGAATATTTAACTGCCAAAGCTCTATAAAAATTTCATTAAAATGATCGACGGGTGAGGGAAGTTAAAATCGATAAATAAAATGATAAATGAATTCAATCTATGAATACAGCTTGTGAACAATGTATAGATAATCAGTGATCATTTGAAAGTAGTGATCGATTTTAAAGTTTTTATGCATAGGCGGAGGTAGAAACAGCAAAAATCCGAAGGCTTGCTAGCAAATTAATGGCTGCTGAAAATAGATTGAAGACTTTTAAGTTGTGATTCCAAAACAACACCATGACCTTTACTCTGAACCCACTAATTAAATCAGCAGAAAACTAGCCAAGTTGCTTTAACATCCGTATCACCGTCTCTTCGTCTCCCTCTGTTTGATTTACATTTATTATGCACACTTTTGCGGAAGCCTGAACCAGTCCGCAATTCATTTTTTCACGCAACAATTTGTTTCGCTAATCTATCGCCTCTCTAGCCAAGTTAGCTAGCCTGCCTGCTTGCTTGTTCGCCTGCTTGCCTGCCGGGTATTCTTTTTTATTCCAGTTTTCTGTGCTGTTGATATTTAGACCAGATCAAAAACTTAACGTGCACCCGAGCAACTCAAATCTTAAAAGTATTGCTGCAGCAAAATCAGCAACGCCAAAACCATTTCAAAACTAGTTTACTTCTCTCTGGTTCAGTTGTTCTGTTGAATGTTGCATTTTAAACAGATACCAGATATGTACTCAGATACTAGGCATGTACATATATTTATTTATTGCTAAATTGCTAATTCAACGATTCCGCGGCAGTATGATCAGGTACGGATTCGATTTGATGGCGATGATGGAAAGCGGACTTTTGTACTTGAGGCCAGGTACTTACTACAACAGAATTCGAGAGAAGGTAGTGTTAGACTAGTTTTTCTTGAGCCACACGTTCCAAACGAAATGAGAGACGCGTAACTGCATTTTCGCCGCCCCGATCGGCAATAAAGCATTGTGGAATGAATAAATATATATATATTATATAAATCGGTTTGGCTTCCGAATAAAAAGACCTCGATAAGGTTGTTATTTAACTAAGTTAATAGATATGCACATACACACGCAGCGGTTTGAAAAGATTGGGAGAGAGTGAATGGACAGACGACGGTTACTACTAGTGATTGTCATCGATTTCCATTTATTGCTTATTCCAGATGTTAGCAAGCACTGTATATTCACACCGGTAGTACTGAATTTCTATCAACTTCACCTAGCTTACAGAGAACAATATTTCGAAAGCCCATTTATTTTTTCAAATAAATCACAAAACATTTTTTTTATATAATCTATCAATATAATTCCGATCTGGCAACGCTGTGCCGTGCCTTTATATACTCCATTTTGTGCTTGCAATTACGATCACCAGCTGTGTTATTTTCTACGATGTAATTGCATTATGATAATGCATGGCAAGTTGATTTAATGGAAAAAAAAATGCTGATTGCTAGTCGTATTGAGCGTTATAAATATGAACGAAATTGTCCGATTTGAAAGCGGTAGAAATTGGAAAGATTTTCTTCTGAATTGATTTCTTGCATAACTGTAGTTTGGTATGCTTCATATGTTACTCTTAGGCGAGTAGATGTTTTGAACTGGATTTTCAAATGGTAGAAGTGACGATCGATTTTTGAAGAAGATATAAAAGCTTCGTAAAGGCATTTGAAAGAAATTGATTGCGCTTATCAACTGATAACTATTTGATATCAACATAAAAGCGACCTTAGGTTAGTGAAGAGGGCTGCCGGGAACGCGGCCAGCATTAGGCCACCAGTTTGGGCCCATTTGCCACCCTCATGAACAATCACACGCATTCACACTTACAGCCATGGCACTGGCGGTATTCGAACCCGCAGGCCCCGTAGCACGTCGCTTTTCGGCCTGACGCCTTAGCGAGCAGAGCTACCGGGCCCCGTGGTCCTTAACAACAAGTGCCCCTTTTTCATGAGAACTTGCATAGAAATGTAATTTATTTTAACATGATTTTCTTAAAATAAATCGTTCGACACTAAGCTAAGAAATAAAAGCAGCAGAAAAGCTTGCAAAAGAATATATAACCTTAAAAGTTATATGCCCCTCTTGGTCAAGCTGCGCTACTGATATTTTCGTATGAAAAACTGCTTCTGAGCCGATTATTTCGATAAATATTTTTTTTTGCATAAACAAGGCTTTCTGATAAATGCGTCAATAATACATTTAAAATCAATCTGAACCAAAATAAAAGTCACTGCTTAATTTTATCGCTTTCGTTGATCCCAGTGCAATCTAGCGATTCACTTTCGAATTGTGTCACAAGAACACCTTGGAGAAAAAGAACAAGCAAAATTAATATTTATTCATATGGAATGCGTTCATGCAACTTCATTGCCTCTTTCATTCAAGCAACGAAATAAAACATTTTATTGATTTATTACCTAGCTCATAGCCCTCTTTCTTTCTTTAATTTCAGCCACATTCCAGTTTCATTCTTACAAAAATTATGATAACTTATTCTGGTATATATAGTGTCGTATTATCACAGAATAATAAACGATTTATAAACAAACCAAAAACCCGGTTACATCAAACACATTCACACAAATATAGCGCGACAAATGAATAAGAAAATTACGTACTGTGCACGAAAAAAAAGATTGTTTATAAATCTCAGGTATTTTGCGAGATATAGAATGTGTAGTTTCGTAATTTCACCGAGAAAGTAAGACGTTTGTTGAAAAAGGGGATTCGCACAGAATTTAAATTGTCTACGAAAATAAATGCATCTTAACGTCGTCAATTGGACTATTTGATTGTGGGTTTTGAAAGTTTGAATTTATTTTTGTATTTTAATGACGTACATTTGAATCACTTGCAAAGATTAAATATTTGCTTTGGATATAATTGCGGATTTTTTGACAGTATGTAATGGAGACGTTTTCGTCGTTCTATGATGAAATGATTTTTAGACATTTTGTAATAGCATTGGCATTTGATCTGCCGTTTCGAGTATTTTTTTTATATTCTTGGACATCTTTTTTATTATGAGATAGTTTTACCAAAGAAGTACTTCCACTTCAACCCGGTTCTTAACGAAAAACTTAACGAAGTATGCAGCTAATTAAAATGTAAAATATTAAGAGTGTATTCCAATTCAAGTTGCTGATTCTCAACCTAGTTCACAGTAGTTTCTAAAAGGTAACGTTAGAAAAGAAATGTTCGATTTACCGACATTTTCATTATAGTATAAAAAAAGGATCGGATAGATCGCATTTGTCGTATCATACGAATTTCGAAATTAATATCGGAAATAGAAAGTTCCCTATGAAATTAATATGTAGAAATTGTGGTACTAAAAAAATTGAAATTATACTTGAAAATAGAAATTAAATTATTACTAAAACTTACGTTTGATTAGAAAACAGTGAAGGTTGTACAAAATGTTTAATATTTGAAACACTTAATTTTTTTAACTTTCGTCGTAGATTATGTTTGGCCTTTTCAGGATACGAGTTTTTGGCAGATTTTCAAAAGAAGCAGCATTGTTTGTTTACAAGTGTCAAAAACAGGAATGGATTCAATAGCGTCTGATGATTTGTACTATGGCAAAATATATAGATCAACGAGTTTGTTTGGAATTTTCTGCCGCAAACGAAATTGTTGACATTGTTGGAAGCCTTTGGCAAGTGTGTTACATCCAGAACATGAGCACTTATTTGTCGCATATCATAGCTGTGTTTAATGAGCGCTCTAGTTTGAGATATCTCAGCAAGATGAGTTTAATGAGCAATTTGGCGGCTCTAACTTGCCCGGAAATGCTCTGATTCGTGTTTCATGAGCCTGCTCTAAGTCGAACTGGAGCAATTTAGAGCACGATTTCTGCTGTTTGTCAACTGTTTCAGAACCGACTTTTAGCAAAAAATTGTGGCTGAAGCAGCGTTTTTTTTATTAGTGAACTGACAGGTTGAACTTCTGACAAGCAATCAACTTCGAGAATTCGACTTTGTTTGATAGCTGCTATATTCTAACTTGCCTCGAGTTGCTGTTTTTTTTCCAAAGTCATTATACACTACTTAACCTTAAGACAAAAACATATTTTATTAATTTTTATATTGACCGGTAAAATCAGATTTATGCTGGCAAAGTTCATTTTTCAACATTTTCAATGCACTTAAAATATTTCATAGTAATTACAGCAAATATGTCAAAATTTGCTAAAACTTCACATATACAAATGCAATTTTGTGTTTACGCTCGAGTTCAAAATGCGCAGCTTCATTTTTTAAATAGATTTGACTGTCAATAATATGTTAGTTGGAGTGACAAATAAATTAGTTCGAGTTGACAAATATGTTACTAAGGACTGTCAAATATATTATATTGTATGAAATTTTTTTGCTAGTTAGAAGATAGGTCCGAGAATCGAACCCTGCGGAAAACCAAATCGAGGGCAGAATACGGAAGAAGGAAAGTGCATATACGATGTAAGTACGAACTGAAAACCAAGAAAGAAGGGAATCAGAAATATTACAACACTTGAGCTTCGAGAGGAGAAGCTTGTGATCAACAGAATCAAATGATTTTGAAAAATCAGTATAAATAACATCAACTTTCTGCTGCTGATCCAAAGGAGAAGAAACCAAGTTGGTGAAGGTTATGAAGTTGAATGTGCAAGATTTGCCCTTGATGAAATCATGCTGGTCAGGAGCGAAAAAGAGATGGAAGATAGGAATAAGGTTACTGTAACCAGCTGTTCCGAGCGCTTTACCAGAGCAGAAAAGAAGGGACATTGGCTGATAGAAATGAATTTCAAATATGAATATATTCGCTTAACTTTCAATTATCAATGTAATTCAACTGTTTGCATTTTTTTTTAGTTTTTTTTTTGCAGCGCTATACTCTCATAAATTGGATGTTGGAGCTACCCGAAGAAAATAATTATTCAATTTGAAAGAAAATAATTATTCAATTTGAAAGAAAATAATTATCAATGAAGAGGCATATTTCCAATTTATTGTTTGTTAGGATGCAAAATTGTGTGCGGGTCCCGAAAATCCATGAAAGTTTGTCGAAAAGCGATGCATCCACAAATAGTACCTATTTGGTGCGGTGTTTGGGCTGACGGCGCTACATAAGACGGGAAAGAATTGGTTGTCCTCAAACATGATAAAGTCACGACAGAAGAACCGATGGGATTATTTTACTCTACACATAATTTCCAGGTCTTAACATTATACTCATAATAATAAACATAAACTATTACGTCAAATATTTGCGATCCATTGACAAATCACTTTCCAACCTCAATTTGGATCAACCTGTGGAACAAATCATTCAGTGAAATTTTTATAAGCAACTTACCATTTATTTTTCTGATTTTCCTCAGCCACAGCCATTCGGTGCTTCGTTGTCTCATACACATCATCGTTTGCGTGTATCCGTAACTTAAAAGGCAATGATCCTTGAACTTCTAATTGATTTTGTGTTTGCTTTATACATTCAAATGAACCTTCGATTTCATCAATCGAAAATCGAAATTGCTGACCCGATGATGGAAATGATATTACCTAAAAGCAGAAAAAAAGAAAATCATTAGTTTATTGTTTGTGAGAGTTATAAGTAGTGAATAAATAATTCAAAGATATGTAATCAATTCGAACAATATCAATCGATATGATTAAAGAGGCGATAATATTATAATTCAGTAATTGAGTACAATTGAACTAGCACTGACCACAGCTGAACGCTCCAATTGCATTGATTTTCATTTTAGTTTTTTTTTCTTTCGAATTGAACATTTCGGAACGAAATATTTATCTATCTGCACCTAATAAGAAGCAAAAGTACTAAATAATACACTACAATATGATGACTACAGACGCTTAATTTTACTGAGGTCAATTTTTATGCAATATCAAAATTCACGAATAAACATTGCGTAACGCTACTTTGATTATCACTTTTGTAAATAAATCTTCACAATATTTCAGTTTTCATTGCACACAATTTTATACCGAAATAATTCTCAAACTTGTGATTTTAATTCTCCATGGTTGACCACAGGTCAACCAAAACGTCGATAAGATTTTCGAAGAATCGCTGCCAAAAAAAAACCTCGAAAATAAACATTGAACAAGACTTCTAGTTGAACGCTAGACATCATATAGCTTTCTTGGCTCATATCAGCAATACCTCCACGCTTATGGAGGTAGATAGATAGACATATAAGCACTTATTCAAATCCGACCACCAAAATGTTATCAGTTTTGAAATACGAGTAGACGTTGTTCTTTTTTCCACAGTCAAGCGACAATTTGAGTTTAATTTATTCGTACACATATGTATGCTTTACTTGATTTAACCGGTGTCATTGTATTTATGGCTTGTGTATTTCAAATTGGTTCAATAAAATGTCTACTTACTGATAGACAACACTGTATGATGATATGAGGCTCGGTGTATTTTTCTGGTCGTGCTGATTTATATGTAAAAGTGCTAATCCAGCAAGTTGATAGCATTGCGACCAGGCAAACAGGCAGTCAGCCGCTTTTAGTGACTACTGGTGGCTTGTTGATAAGCAATTCAGACCGATTTGATGGAAAGGGTTCGATGAACTTGAGAATTTGTTAATGTTACTGTATGTCGATTGAAAGGAAATTAGGAAGAAAGTTAAGGGCGAAAATATTTAAATGGATTCCGAAATCCATGCAATATTTATCCAAATTACGTCATTTTTTTTTCAATTTGTCTAATTTTATTTTTAGCTGTCGTATTATTTTTTAATCGTTTTCAAAACGGCACACTTCAATTTATTTGGAATTGTTAATTTGCTTGCATCACACGCCAGAGGTCTATATGAAATTCATTAGTTCCGTCTGCGGTTGGATTTGTTTTTGCAAGAAGTACAGAATCGATTCATTGTTTCGAAACAGAATTGAGTTACAGATGATTCAAGATAGTTGAAGCAAAACAAATGTACATAATTTTTGAATCCTTTCATTTTTCTCTTTAGAAATTACAGGAGTACGTGTTTGCCATATTATGTTACGCGGTACAATTGGCATCATCGTAACGATTCACGTTTCGCGATCACTTCGTATATGTAAATACATCATTTTATGCTTTGACGTGTCACATAATTTAGACCATACTTTAGTGTTACGTATTTTATGCCTTTGTTTTTGCTTTTTTATCTTTAAGCATCAAAAAAAATTTACGATGGCACTAGTATAAAAAAACCCCCCAAGGTAGTTAGAATTATCAAAGCCCTCAACATCTACCATAGTCAATCTTTTCGACAAGACTTCCGAACATAAAGCATCAAGCACAAAAATTAAATGAAACTTAGTTGAAATTTTGCAACTTTTATTTGTTTGTTCTTTGAATTTTCGAGGCTTCGATCGCTGACAAAATTACTGTCAATCAGGCTATGCGCGATTACTTTTCATGCGTCGATGACTCTATCTATTTTAATCAACAAAACTCTTCTAGTTTTAAGGCAGTAGCCCGGAAAATTCCCATTGTCTCCCCAGTTCCAAGTTCCTTGATTTCGAACCCACGAGCTATTTGCGACCTTTTTGCCAAATACTTTTCGTCATTTTTTTACTCTTTACACCTAGTCACGGGTCACGTTCATGTTATTTCATCTTCCCTCTTCTTCAGTCACAACATTCATCTAGAAATTGAACCATTATTCGAGTGTCTTGATGTCAAGGCTGGTTTTAGTCCTCCTGGTTTCCCGTACCTGTTAGCCAAGTCACTTTCACCGTCCTCGTGTGTTCCTTTGTCTATTATATGTGTAAACACAGCTTCTTTTGCGGCTTCTTCCCAGTCAGTTGAAAATCTGCTAAGATTTCACTCATCCACAAGTCTGATGATTCAAAGCTACATTTCCAACTATCTTCCATTTCCCT
Source organism: Nemotelus pantherinus (assembly GCA_963978885.1). Classification (NCBI taxonomy): domain Eukaryota; kingdom Metazoa; phylum Arthropoda; class Insecta; order Diptera; family Stratiomyidae; genus Nemotelus; species Nemotelus pantherinus. The sequence goes on along the minus strand of OZ022263.1, from coordinate 210,814,460 downwards.
TCTTCTTTCTTTTAGTAAAGTTCTTAAAAGGGTTGTTCCCAACAGGCAGCTTCCTCCCCTCTATCCTTTCCTTGCTTCTGAGCAACATGGTTTCATACCTTACCTCTAATCTTATACCCTTCACTAAATTGATTGCTTCTACTTTAGACCCAACAGAAACAAGTGAACGTGATTCACACCGGTTTTTCAAAAAAATTTAATCCTGTTGACCACAGAATTCTTCTTGCAAGGCTTGGAGGTTTATTAGGGTGTCTGATCTTCTTTCGTATTGATTTTCAGTCTATATTTCTGATTGTACCAATGCATTCTCCATTCTTCTTTATGTCCGCTTTCCAGAGTTCCACAGGGTTCGATTTTTGGTCCATTATTATTTACTGCTTTTTATCGTCTTTCGTTTATTCATTCCCCATGCTCCTTGTTTGCTGACGACTTCAAAGTGGTTCAAGGGTAATTGAATTTACCGACGTCTACCTCCAGCTGCAAAGTGACCTTTGCACTCTGTGCGACAGGTAGTTTGAAAACTCACTTTGAATGTATCTAAATCTCATCATATGTCATACGTAAATTTCTCCCTTAATATCCCAATTCTCTGTGCGAATATTCTGTTTAAAGGGTTGAAAAACTAATTTTATTCACCGGTGTACAGTTAACTACTAGCCGATCGGCTTTTCGCCGGTGAAAGCCCTGAGGTGAATAGTTTTAACCGGTTAATCGCCGATTTTTAAAAAAAAACTCTGGAAAATTACTGAAACCATTAAAATTGGCAATGAGTTTTCATCATTTCAACGAAAAATGTGGTTAACGAAGATTTAAGAATTTCAAATAGCACTAATTTTCATAGAGTTCCACAATTCTATAGGCAGCCACCCTGGTCGGCACAGGAGATTTTCTATTGTTGACCACATCCCCGAAGAGAAGCCCTCGCTCTTAATGTCAGGACCAGGACCACATCAGGGCTGGATTCACAGATAAACAGAAAACTAACGTGTATCGATGTCTTGACACTGCACACGCTTATCCTGTGGACTCTCGTTTTAATCAGAAAGTCCGGGCCGGACACGACGGATGCAAATTTATCAGGATGTTGCCAAATGCACATGTCCGTTTTGTCCGCTTGCATCTGGCAACACCTTAGACGGGAAGTCTCCTGCGAATTATTTTCAACCACGAAGTATCGAACGGCGAAATACTTACCAAGGTATTCAAGGTCAAAGTTAGTCGAACGGTGAATCAATTTAACCGATTAACCGTCACCGATCTTTCCTTTCCTATTTTGTTACGGTTGTAGACAATTTTAAAGGGCTTGGTGTGTTCTTTGATCCGGAAGTCAAATTTGAATCGCCCATTGTGTATATAATCGACAAGGCCTCTAGTTTGTCCCATTTTATACTTAGATATTCCGCTCCTTTTACTTGCATCTCTACCTCTTTTCATCTATTTTTTTCACTTGTTCCTAGCATCCTAGAATATTGTTGTCAATTGTGGTCTCTCCGCCATAAATATCTAAATGATGCAGCAGAAAATGTCCTGCGTAGATTTACTTTCTAATAGTTGCTTAAATTCCACATTCTGATCGTCTACTCTTATATCAAATCTCTTCAATAGAGTTCCGACGAGTGTTCTTTGACGAATGATACTTTTCAAGCCATTCCATTGTTCCATGCTCTCCGATCTTGCCTATAAGCTTTGTTTACGAAATGATAAGTAGATCTTCGTTAATAGGATAGTATACAAACCGGATAAACATGAACTGACTTGGATTGAAATGAAATGGTAGGTTTTCGATGTGACCGGATCGACCGAATACAATTCAGCTAGTTCTACAATGGTGAAGTATGGTGCATTGGAAAGTCACATGCATGAACAGAACTTAAGTGGGCTTCAAATTTTTCAATCCCTAAATCCCTCGATCCGGGATTTTTAATGACAACGTCAATCCGATCCGAAAAAATTTCCTGATCGGATCGACTAATCCAAATCAATCCGGTACGGGTATACAATACGAATTTACTAATCTTAATCCACTTTCAAAGTACACTGTAGACGTAGCTTGTTTCCTCTACCCTTCGCGCACACTGAGGCTTAATTTAGCTCGGTTCTTTTCCACTAAAATCTAAAATCAAAATATTATTTCTAGAAACTTCTCATCATGCTTGATTAATTTTATTATATTTTTTTTTCTATATTATCTTTTATGTATTGATTTAAATTGTTGAAGTTTGAAATATGTATCTTACAAGTTCTATGCATGGTTAATTTCCTTAATCTTTTATTGGTTTTTTCAAGTAATCCTATTTTCGTATTTGGTTATTAGCCTGTTGATTTGAATAAATCAATAAATATGTTAATGAGTCAGATTCAAATGTTTCATTTGCATCTTAGAATTATATGTTTCATCTCTATTTTATGGAGTCATTAGCTCTGCATAGAATCCAAACATCCCCCGATAATACCAAATTCTGTTTTTTTTTGCACAAACAAAAAATTTGCATTATCTTGACCACTTTGAAAAAATATACACAGTGCGCTATTTGAAAAACATCGCACCATCCCTGACCGTCAGAAATACTCCTGGAAATAGTACTTAATCAATGCGTCAAACTTAAAATTCGCACAGCTACATATACCTTCTTATTTTACCATCAAAACGCTATCATTATTTCATTCTACTCGTCTGGCGTTTTTAATTCTATCTAATCTTTGTATTTTTCGCTCATTTAGAAATGACTTTGCACAGCTTTTTGTTATTTTCGTCACGAAATCAGAACTTGTTTATATACTTTGGCTTTGGTGTTGTTTTTGTTGAGGAGTTTTATTACTGACTGCTGTCGTAGCTAAAATCATGCTGCTAAATGCGATTGCATTCTTTGCTTGTGACAGGCTTTTGTTGTTCACTTTCTATACGTTTATAAGCATATAAATGCATTTTGCTCGCGCCGAAGGGAAAGAAAATAACTTTTAATCTTGTCATATGCCAGCCTGCATGTTATTCTACTCTTACTGCTGTGGCTGCTGCTGCTGTTGCATCGACGTTGTCTATATGCATGTTTTGTTGTTTTCATAACGAGTTATGTAACGACCTTTCAAAGAGTTGTGTTCTGTCGTTGAATAAACATAACACGAACGAATGATTTGTTTTTTTTTCTCTCTCTCTCGCGCGAAAAGATGAAAAGTGAGAGACACGAGCAACAAAATGTATCTTTTACGGACAACAAAATACCTTTTCGATTGAAATTACTTTACATTTTATGAATTTTAGAAAGTAAAATGAACAACAACAGTCATAACGAAATAAGCTATTAACAGCCTGACTGTCCCAGTTTCTTAGCTCTAGGCTAAATGGTAATTTGTGTCAGATTGTATTTGACTGCCCTGCCCTGTTTGCCCGCCACCCAATCTTTATTATCTTTTCTGGCCTTTCTCTATCTGTAATGTTTCGTCGAGACAGCACATTGAAGAAAAAAATATCAACAAAAATATGATTTTCCGGTTTCGTGGAATACTGTAACGGACTAAGAAGAATTCTTTAAACGTAGCCCTCGTTTTTTTCTGTTTGCGAATATGTTAAGTGACCTGCCAGACTGGGGGGACAACTTTAAGAATTATGGTTTCGGGTTAAATAAACGAAAATCGAAAAGATGTCTGTTGCGAATTGTTAATGCTGCTAATCAAATTAACGTACTCCATTATGGCAACTTTCAATTTTCATATGCTGAATATTTGTGATACTTTCTTGGAAACTATGATGCCGGTGAATTCGTAAAATATGTTTTTTGCATAAATGTTTTGATAAAGAGTTTGGAGACCAGTTTTTAGAATTCAGGTGTTTCTATCGAAAAATGGTTATTGGGGATTGATCAGAATTGAATTGGAAAATAGTACTGAAAAAACTAAGAAATTCAATGATTAGCATAAAACAATGCTTCCAAGTTTCTTCATTCATAGTGCTTTAGAACGGTTCGTTCGACAGTTTAATAAAGTGTTTTTTTTTTTGTTATTTAAAATCCTTTATTTGAACTGTTCTTTTGATCAATACTTTTTCGTTTCAAGGTATCGAACAAGAGGGGATGAAATCACATATTATAAATACGAAAATATTAAATTCACCTTACGCTTTTTCTTTTACTTCTTTAAGATTTTCATGGGTGTAATTTACTGATTAATAATGAGCGGAACAGCAATTATGAATGATGTAGATATCCGTCTAGCTCATCAAGAGGAGAACTTAAGCCAGCTTAGAAGTGGGTGGAAGCTCTGAGCCTGCAGGTTTTCTTTGATCTCGCCTGGTTATAGGTGATAGGGATAAGACCTCGAATCAACACGTTAAGATTGTTTCCTTCAGGAAGAAAGTACGTACGACGTCGTACCTTCTCCTCAGTTATGCATTTCGGTGTCCAAGGTGACCAAGAGGTGTAGCCAGAATTACCTGGACGCCAAAGTAGGCACGTATGGTTAACTCGTAGCTAATTTTCATGGTATGGTATGGTTTTGAAATATGTGTGATTGACCACAAATCTAGACAGCTCTGATTCGTGGTCTAGAATAACGGTTAGGTATTTTGTTAAATTGAATAATCACTAATATTTTGGAGAGTAATCTCAGTGCGTCTCAGGACGTAGCTTATTTTTTTTTATACATTTCACTTTATTCTCGTTCAAAATATGTTTTTGAAACATTCTGTGTTTCAATATCAGAACAGAGAGATTTAAAAGAATGAAACAAGCGTATACATATACGAAATTTAGTGAAACAATTTCACTACAAAGATAAAATCTATAAATTGAACAAATCGCGAGAATTACTACCTCCGATTTCCCCTTTGGTTTCTCCGCTACTGTAGTTCTATGAGCTTTTGGTTCTTACTTGTCAAATTCGCGTACACATGTCCTACTATCTTTATCTTTCTGGTTGCGGAGGAGAATACTGTCAAATTTACTCATAGTCCAATAGTTTTCCTTCACTACCACTCACGCTCAGAATCAGGCAAATTACTTCAATTCTCACCGCTGTTTTCATTTCCTTATATCTCTCTCTTCTGAGGCTTCAATCCTAAAGTATCTCTGTTTTTTCAAACTCTTTTACAAAGTCTCCTTTCTTAGCTTTCTTGAATTTTCGGAGCTTTTCTCATAAATTCTTCCACGGATTTCTCTCAATTCTCAATTTATCGCACGAAAATCGACAGCCTTCAGCTCTCAACAAGCTCAAACTGGGACTCTGATCTGTGAAGTATGTTTCAGGTTTTGAAGAAAATATATTAGTTAGCTTGTAACCATTAGATCACATAGCCACAATAGAGGCCCGTCGTGAAAAACTTTTACATCCTGTACTTTTTTTAATTTTATTTTCATAATTTATTTACTCTGTTCTCCATACTCAATTTTCAAAAGCAACACCAAAACTGTAAGCACCAATATACGAGGCACAGCGTAAGAGGTTAGTTTCTAGCCAGCGTACCAACTCCGTTTATGTATACGGACCAAAATTCCAGTGATCTAACCTTAGATTGTGTTGTTAATCAGACTGGAAAGTTGGAAGAAATCGCATGGAACAGAACGAAATGCAAGATAAGATTCTCAACTAAATACTCAGGCTAGATTTTTCGTTGCTAACATACGGCTAACTCTCGCAAAAAATACTAACGCAATCTCAGGTTACTTTGACAGATAATGCATTGCGTAAATGGAGACGCAATTTCCAGGTCAAAGTGGTTTTTTGGGAAAATGGAATAAGTTGCCACGCTAGTTAGGCACTAACTCCTTACGCTGTGGACGAGGTCTGTTCAAGAAGTACCGGACCTCAATTTTTGTTTGCCAGACAATTGAAACTAGAGGGGCGGAGCTTGGTGAGGAGATGTGCTCATGCCTAGTGCGCATGCTCAATTTTTTGTAGGTCTCTATCTCAAACCTGTCCTTGATAGTACTGCCATATTAGGGAATTTAACCCTAGATTTAGGGATATTTTAAAAACTTCAAGGGACAAACAGGGAAAAAATATTCAGGGTTTTGTTTAGGGCATTCTGAAATTTGATAATGCATTTTTCCGGAACGGATGTTACAATAAATATTAATCTTGCAAAATAGATATAAGAAAATGCAAAATACAAAATATCAATCTTCAATCATTCCAATAAGCGGATATTGGTGATCCTGTTTCCAAATTGATATTTCTACTTTAACGATTGACGGAAGAGGCCGCGATTCATGATTAATGATCATTTAACATAATTCATGATTAATGATCATTTAACCGTTCTCGCTCTATCGTTGTTTGATGTGTAGTGCACTTAACACGGGGATATCCCAAAATATCGAAATATAATTTATTATAAATTATAACAATATTATAATAATAAATTATTAATCAACCGATGAAATATGCCCATGGTACGATCTGTCTTTCTCGCGACTCCGTCGATAATAAACCTTTCGGGACTAATTTTTTCTGAGTGATAACTTAACGCACCCAGGAAAAAATTAGTCCCGAAAGATTAGGATGAGTGGGAGAAAGTTTCACCTCACCATAAAAAAGTTTGCTTTATGTGACGGCAGTCTTACACATACAAAAATTTACATTTAAATAACCTGGTTTTTGAGAATGCCGAAAAATTTCCCAGAAATGACGTCACTATGGCTACTTAGGGTAATTTTAGGGATAAATAGGAATTGTCTGGGTGTAAGCCGCAGCGCCTAACTGGCAGCACTGGTCCTTGGTAGTATGTTCATGATAGTGTGTGTCGTCGGATTTTTCTTTTTTTTACAAATTACTGAACACAATTGAGTGGTGTTACTGCATTAAATTTTGTTTAAAGCTTGGAGATTCACAAGTAGAAACAATACCTAAAATCAAACAAGTCTTTGGAAATGAAGCAATGAATAGCACTCGGATAAAGGAATGGTAAAACCGCTTCAAAGATACCCGGTGTTCACTAGAGAATGGAGCACGTTCTGGGAGGCCCTCAATATCCAGAAAAGATGGTGTCATCATTCCAATAAGCACCCTGGTGATGCAGAACCGTCGAATCACAATCAAAGAACTAGGAGGAGAGGTGGGGGCTAGTATTGGATCCATTCTATTTTGACGGACGATTTGGCTCTCAGAAGGATGTCATCAACAAAGTTCGTGCAAAAACAACTTCGTCTTGAGATCATGAGATGAGCAATGAACCAAACTTTCTGAACGCTGTAACTACTGGTGATGGGTCCTGGGTTTATGGATATGACCCAGAAATTAAGTTCCAGTCAACACAATGGAAGCATTCGTCATCCCCGAGGCCCAAAAATCATCCAAAGATCATACTGAACGTCTTTTTTGACTCTACTAGGATCGTATATCACGAGAATGCACGAGAATGCATCCTATGGGACTGCAATCACCAAGGAATACTACCAAAGGGTTCTGCGCCACCTTCGTGACGCAAACGGCCGAAACTGCGGCAGCGGGATATTGACAGCTCCATCATAATAACGCTCCCGCGCCCATTCTTCACACTTGATTCAGAGTTTCTTGGCAAAACACAACATACCACTGGTTCGTCAACCTCCCTACTCTCCTGACATGGCTCCCTGTAACTTCTAGCTTTTCCCCCAAGCTGAAAATGCCTCTGAAAGGGACCAGATTACTGACCAGAAAGAATATCATGGAGAATGCAACGAACCAACTGCGCACCATACCAAAGGAGAAGTACCAATGATGTTTGCAACAGTGGCAGAAGCGTTGGGAGAAGTGTGTGGTAACCCCAAGGGGCTACTTTGAAGGGGATTAGTGTTAAAGTATTATAACACAATTGATTTTATGAATAAATGTCCGATACTTTTTGAACAGACCTCGTGGATTAATTATGGCGGGTTTATTTTCGATTTTTTTAAAAAAAATTGATTTAGTAATTTTTTTTTAAATTGATAGAGTAATTTTTTTAATTTGAATATCAGTTTTACTTTCAACAGTCAATTAAAAAATTGAAATATGAAAGAAAAATTGAGCTTTGTCAATTTAATTATTTTTTAAAAACATTTCATAAAAACTAATTCATTTAAGAATTATTATTAAGCTTCCTGCATATACATAGTTCAGTCCAGGTCATTTAATATTTTCATTGAAAGTTAATATTTATGCCAGACGCTAAATTGATATCAGCTTATCGAATATAATCCAAGCATCAAATGATTTTACTTATGTACTTAATTAACTCTTGTAAAAATACATATTACGATCATTTTAAACAAACATCAATAGTCTTTAAAAAAACAATACTGATTGAACAAGATTAAATCAGATATTATAAAAAAAATTAAAAAAAAACTTCAAATTCATTCGATAAAACAGTTATTCACATAATTTGGTTTTGTTAAATTGACGTGATAGCTGTAATTTCAAACACTCCACCTGAATCGAAATGCACATTTCGCGATCGATTAGGTGGTTATAAAAACAACATATGAAATATTGCCGAATACAAATTTGATAAGATAACCTTGGAACATTGTTAAAAATTGATTGCAGATGTTATGACACTTTGTTTTGAAAATATAATAGATAGCGAAAAGTTGAAGTTATTTTTTTGATTTGGTCGGCTAGTTGATCAAAAGAATATGATTTTTCTCAATAAAAGATTTCGAAATGAGTCGATAGAGGCAGACAACAATAAATGTTTTAATTTAAAGACCCATTGTTTCTTTGGAAGTTAGATTTATTTCAATTTCTAAAGGATATCAATATCTTGTGTGTAGGAAAGATACTTCAGCATATGTAGACCGATAGATACTGAAGAAGAGGACAGATTATCCTCAAAAATTAAATTAAAATATTTGGCTTTGAAAGCTATTAAAATTGGATCAATCTGAATTAATGCAAAAATAATTTTTACAATACTAAATATTACTACAGATATGCAAAAATTATATAAATTATACGGAAATAATTTGAATGGATTTGATAATTGTCTTTTTTTGTTAAATAGAAATTTATAGAGAAGTAGAACATTATATAGAAATTAAGGTGCAGCTTGACACGGATGGTTGAAAAATGCGAAATATATGAAAATTATTCTTACGATCAAGGTGGTATTGGGTAGGTAATAGTTTTTTGAAACTCCCAGAATTTTTGCAAATAGTAGGTAAATTATTTTCTACTTTTTTTGAATACTATTAACGAGGACAATCCGTACAATTTCGGTACACATTCAATAGACAACAGTCAAGCCAATAATTTTTTCCGAGTTAGATTCAGAATTTTTCCCAGTCAAAAACACAATTATTGGAGACAAATTTACAATTTTGTGAGTTAAATACCTATATCCTCCAGACAATATCATATTTTTTTGAAATTAAATTCATAGATTTCTGCATCGAGTCCTTATATCCAACGATATTAGGTTAGGTTAGTTAGGCCACCAGTCTGGGCCCATTTGCCACCCTCATAGGCAATCACACGCATTCACACTTACAGCCATGGTACTGGCGGGATTCGAACCCGCAGGCCCCGTAGCACGCCGCTTTTCGGCCTGACGCCTTAGCGAGCAAAGCTACCGGGCCCCCTATCCAACGATATTAGTCGATCCCTCTGGTTTGATAAGCGTTCGAGCCGATATACATTGTCTATGCTAATTTATAGACAAGAAGGGAACCGTGATTACAAAATAATAGCCTTTATGAGTCGCAAACGAACAAGAATGAATTACCAAAACACACTTTTAAGTGTTAATACTCATCAAAAGTAGGCCGATGGTTATTGTTTGGAGGTCTAGCGCACGTGTGATACATTATGATTTAATAAAGCCTGGCTCAACGATCACAGCAGAAATATACTTCAACCAAACGGCACGAAATTATGCAATAACACAAAGAAAATCATCCTAGATCTATCTTATTGCATGATCATACTAGACCACACACACCACAAATGACTGTGGAAAAACTACAGGAATCGCAGTTAAAATTTCTTCATCGTCCTCCATATTCACTAGACAAGTATATAGTATATAGACAAGTATATAGACAATATGGGTCCGTACTTTGAAGAACTACATAATTCCTTACATTAGCAAGTTATCAACTAACTTTGGGTTTTTCCTACGAATTTACTGTAAGAGATCCAATAAATTGGTATTCACAGTAATTTGTAAATTGGAAGGTATATCGTAGCTTTGGCCACCAAATAAAATGGCTGTGCTGACTCAAATTGCTTCAAAATTATTCTGCTGTGATCAAAGACAAAAGACTTACACTTATAGCGCAATGTGCATTGAATGGGTTAGAAAAAGAGAACAAATACATTCTCTTAGAATGTGATGCTTCTTGTAAAACTCTAGTTTTCCCACTATTGATAAATTTGACAGTATTTTTCTTTTTATCTCGAAATTTCAACTTCAGATCAACACCGTGCACAAAGCTCAACATCAATCAAAACAATTATATTTTCGTGTTTATTACGAAAAGAGTGTTTAATTTTTCAACTGGTGAAACACATTTGATAAACATAACAGAAACTCTCCGTTATTCCCATTGAATTGTGATACGCGAAAATTCGAGATATTATTTATGAAATTGGTACTCAACAGCTAGAACCCTACAAATAACCAAATTTTCAACACAGAAATCACTTTTATGCTTATAACGGTAGATAGTAAAATCGCATTAGCACTTTGACTGTTGCATGAAAAATGATTATGCTGGAAAATGTCTTTGTTAACATATAAATATGTTCATGAATATTTGAGCAAATAATCTGATTTCACCTGCATTAGATGTTATTTTCTTCCGTTATATCATATCTTTTTTTTAAATTATTCTATTCCAACACGCAATTTCATACATCCAACAAATAACTACCAAGAATAAATATTATAGAAACAAAGCTTTGACCTCAACGTCTCGTCCTCGTCGCTTCATCACAACGTACCTCGCCGTGCGATCTAACCTTGACTTCACTGATAATTACCTTCGCACTGTAATGATAAAGTTTACAATCAATTAAGTCCCCGCAGTGTGTAGTAATAAATTCAATGTACATCTGACTGCACATTGCCTGTCATTATTCTTGTTTTCATTCAAATTCCGCAACACTTCGATTTCACTCTTCTCATTTAACTAATTCTAATTACCAACATTGCGCTAACAAATGCGATGCAGTTATAATAGTACGTAGTAGTAGCAACAACAGTAGCAGTAACATTAGAGCTAATACTGCCACTACTACTACTACAACTAGAATGAAACATGTATAGAAAAAAACTATTAAAAGATCGTTATTATTTTGAACTTGAATAAATGCCATGACATTGTACGTTATAGGCATTTTATGAGTATAGGACTGTTCGCGCATGTATATTTGAAAATGCATCTGAGAAATGTCTCGATCGACTAAAAATTTTTCTTATATGGCTGTAAAAATAGATTGCGAGCAATAGAAGTTTAAGTAGAAGTGTGTAGTAGATTTTGTAGTGAAAATTTCCTTTAAACAAACAACTCGTTATTTCCACATGATTTCATTTCACGATCATTATTATGATGTCATAATTACTTCTGTTTTCCTCTCATTTCGGATCAGGCGTTTTTGTTGTAGTTGTTGCTGCTGCTGTGCAAGTCAATTGAAGGCTGCACGCAAGAAAATCATGCTAAATTTACATTAAGGCGGTATTCCGGTTTTTCACGCGATAATCATTCATTATTTCAATATGAATTTTAATACATAAAAATAAATACTCAATGGATATGGTTTTATTTTGCGTTTATTGCAGGATTTAAACTTTAGAAAAAACTTGGATTTAAAAAAAAAAGTTGAAAATTGTTGTTGCTATGAGGGCTTGAAGTTGACCTTTGAAAATCAATCTTGGCAGGATTGCGTCCGTTTGAATTATCTGAAATTAGCAAATTAGGTGTCATTTTACTCAGGAAAATACCCGTTACAAGATGAACTACGCTTATCAATATCCAATTATTCGTTAAAAAATGGCAGCTGATAACAAATTTTTTTTCTAATTTTTCCTTTTTTTTTTTAGTTTTTTTATTAAAAATTATAGTTAATTGTTTTGTATCATCACAATCGTAGTTCAGCTTTTTCCTTAAATCATAGCAAATAATTTGATATATCGCTCATTAAATTCTGTAAGACCGTTTTCGAGAAATCTTGTCAAGAAGTTGAGAAAAGATGGTTTTGAGAAAATCGCGTTTAAAGTTTTATCTCAAACACTCTCGCCTCAAGCGTGCCGGGGATTTTCCAGAGATGATAGTGGTGGAAATGCGAATAACTTCAAAACGAAAACAGATACTGCGATAAAATTTTAAAGCAAGATTATATGATCATAGTGGAATAAGAAAATGCAAAAAAAAAATTTTCGATTTTTTCAAACCGAAAAACCGGAATACCCCCTTAAGCGAATTAAAGTGCAACGGAACGGTAAATATTATAGAATTTGTCTGGAGGTCAGTCAGGTGAGTTGTTATACCATTTTGTCAAAAATGTTGTTGAATCAAAATGGTAGGGCTTAAAGAGAAAACGTTGTTAAACACTTCTGATACAAAATTAACTATTTTTAGTATCATTTCTTTAGCAGTCGATGATTTTATTACCAATCACTTTTCAAACAATTCCGATCGCTTTTCAGAAAACATAGTAGTGCACTACAATTCCGTGTCACCGCGTCCACTTCTCTGTTTGCCTTTAAAGGAACCCTCCATTTTAAATTCTTCAATTGCCGGTTTTACAGCTCCTTCTGATAATTTTATTTTTTTCGCAATTGTATTCACTCTTTTCTTTGGATGCTCCGTGAAAAGTTTGAAAATTATACTCCGTGTATTTTCGTTTTCATTCATTTTTACCGTATTAATATTTAAACTTTTGAAGACCATGCCGACGCAAAAGGCAAATAATGACGTTTAGATTTAGACAAATATAAATCATATGGTTTCTGTCAAAATACCTTGCAGGCAAAAAAACATTGGACGAAATTTAAATGTTCAAGCCTTTATTTAAGACAAAAAATAAATAATAAAAGAAACAAAGAGAGAACAAAAAAAAATTGAGAGAAATAGGACAAGAAAGTGTGAGGAAATATGACAAGAAAGAGTGAGGAAATATGACAAAAAAGAGTGAGAGAAGTAAGAAAAGGGAGAGATATAAGAAAAAAAAGAGTAAGAGATATAAGAAAAGAAAGAGTGAGAGATATAAGAAAGAAAGAGTGAGAGATATAAGAAAGAAAGAGTGAGAGATATAATAAAAAATAGAGTGATAGGAGTAAGAAAAGCAAGCGAGAAAAATAAAGAGTGAGCGAAACATGAGAAACAGTGAGAGATGTAAAAAAAGACAGAGTGAAAGATATAAAAAAAAAAGAGAAGTAAGAGAAGAAAGAGAGAGATAAGTAAGAAAAGAAAGAGAGAGAAGTAAGAAAAGAAAGAGTGCGAGAAGTAAGAAAAGAAATAGTGAGAGAAGTAAGAAAAGAAATATTGAGAAGAGAAAGAGTGAGCGGAATAGGACAAGAAAGAGTGAGATTAATATGACAAGAGTGAGAGAAGAAAAAAAAGAAAGAGTGAGAGAAGTAAAAAAAGAGAGCGAGAGAAGTATAAAAAGAAAGAGTGAGAGATATAAGAAAAGAAAGAGTGAGAGATATAAGAAAAGAAAGAGTGTGAGATACAAGAAAAGTAAAGTGAGAAGATTAAGAAAAGAAAGAGATAGAGACGTAAAAAAATATTCAATGAGGGAAGTAAGAAAAGAAAGAGCCAGAGAAGCAAAAAAAGGGTGAGAAAGTAAGAAAAAAGAGAATTAGTCAAATATGCGAGAAGAGAAGAGTTTATCTTAATCTCACTGGCACAAAAAAGAGAGCGAAGTGTGTGAGAGAAAAAGCGACAGTATTAGGTCAAGAAAGATCGACAGTAATAGGGCAAGAAAAACGGATAATAATATGACAAAAAAGAGAGAGAAATAGGACCAAAAAAAATCGACAAATTATTGAAATAAAAACTTCCATACTAGAACCAACCTTTCAGACGATATTAAGATATAAGACTGTATTAGAAAATGATCATTAGGTTGAGCGAATACAAAGAATATTTTATAAACTGACCAATGAAAGTTCAAATTCCAACCAAATATATATTTCAAGGGACAGTAGTAGATTGTGTTTATTTAATAGAAATTCACATCTGGTAGCTAACTTTTGGACAAACTTTTATTTTGAATTAAAAAAAGAACGAATTTTTGAAAACCTCATGACCTTTTCTAACCAATTTAAATCACCTATAAATTAGATTTGATTGAAATTCATTCAATCCGAAAAAAAAATTGAGCGAGTATATCAGTTGTAATCAAACTTTCACTAACCATGTCAGCACATGGATTAGATGCTCCATCATCTAGTGTTGCTACTTCACTACTTGACTAGTAAAATCTCTTTTCTTTGCAATTTGGAATCTATATACATCCGATTTCTCATTGATCAGCTATCATTGTAACATATTTTATGATGAGGGTCAGTGTGACAGGTTTTTAATTCAATTCGATTGATCACACTTGCATTTAAGCACTCTACTATGATACTGACCAATGAATGTCTCGTGTATTACTCTACCGATTTATATGTATCCATAAAGATACTTTCTGAATCTATACCTGTCACTGGCCTAAGATATTCCCAGAAACATAAAATAATTCGAAATTTGTGCTTATCATAACGCCAGAAAAAACTTCTGAATGTTAAATAAAACAAACAATCTTTCCGTCCTCCACATCTCTTCACTCGGACAAAACAAACAAACATGACACCACGAAATTTATCAACAGTATTTATAAACAAACGTGTTATTACGATTGAGCAATAAATAATGAATACATATCTTTTTCAAGATGCAACTACCCATAAATTATATGAATGAGTTTTCAAAATACACGAGCAATAAGCGAACGATAGTCAGTTAGTACTAGATGGTCGATTTCATGTTGAACAAGAAAAACATGTATACAAAACAGGCAATAGTTGTTGATTCAATGTTTAGTTTGACTATTTTACTGATAGAGAGGTCGAGGAGCTGGAAAGATTTTCGAAAAACTTTCACAGAACTCTGCCTACTACTTGAAAGATATTAATTTTGATGATGTTGTCGATGTCGATGTTGAAGCACGTTGCAATGCTTTTTCAATGTCATTGAAAGTAAATTCTTGAGAATGTGTCTGATAACTATGACAACAATAATGCTTATTACAAGAAACATAATGATAGGAGTTGACAGCAATAGCAACAATAAAATCAATTATAATTTATGTGATTGCTATGAAATCAGATATGAGAGCATTGATAAATGGCAAAATTTGGACAAAGGCACGTGATGACGACTGTATTTTGCAAAAACAATTATTTTTTTATCAAAAATAATTATCAAATAATTTTTTCATCAAAAAATTCCTAGAATAAAAAAATCTAAAAAGTCACTGAATTTCAATAGAATACTATTTCGATAAAATCCAAATGTTCACAACCTTTTCCAAAGTAAAAATCTAAAAATTTGATGAATCACATTAATGTGCAGTGCCATCAGAGCCAGACACTAAACTAGATTTAATTTTAATAGTACCGACCTACACCAATTCACAATAAATTAATTTTAGAAGAATTCGAGATAGTTTGATTTGTTTTTTTTTTTTTTAACGAAACGAAAATTTTTATATTTTTATAGCAGTGTGATAATTATTTATTGCATTGTAATTCATTTTATTATATTGACAAGAATTCGAATGACTGACAATTATTCTTCCAGCAGCATATCCCAATTTACAAATAACGATTTGATAAGATGTATCATTCAATTTTCTGCGATATGTTGACCATAAAAAATGCAGACTTGTCATTTAAAGCCTAGAATACAGCTCTTAACATTATTTATAACAGAATATACCCCAGCAATGAAAACTTTCTGAAAATAACTGTAAACCTTTTCATACATTTATCGCAACTTACCATACTCTATACAAGACTCTATTCATAGATATTCTTGGAATAAAAAAATTTCCTAATGGAACTTGTTTTGTCATCTAACATTTTCATAAACTACAACAATGACCACTCTACACAACTTTCGCTAAGTGAACGAACGTATCATAGGAACACCTGAAACTATCTTTCTAATGGAAAAATTCTTCAAGTACTCTACTCTATTCCTACTTACAACGAAGGAAAAGTGCCTACATCTTTTCCAGAGATAGTGAAATGAATGAATTTACTATGACCCTGAAAGTCAATACTTCGTTTTTTTTGTGTGTGTTTTCGTTTGATGCTTTTTCTTCGTTTTTTTTTCTAGTAATTTTCTCAAGGTAACTTGAAAGCCGTTTCGACCTTTTTTTTAGGTCCCTCAGCATACACGCTTTTAGCAATGGTTGAGCAGTTCAGTTGCATCCATACAGATACTAAGATACAAAACAAAAAAACTATAACGAAATCTGCATGTTACACTTGAGTGTTTGCGTAATTTTGGATATAAAAGAGCAACAACAAGAAGAGATATAAGTAAATCACGTAACCATTTTGCTTATGAGTATATGGTGGAGCAGCAACGATGTTATGATGCTGAACTGAGTTCGTACCTTGTATGTAATTTCGAATTTTTTTCTTCGTTTTTTTTACTATTCGTGATTGAAATATCTGGCTTATAATTTACAAAATTATAATTGATATCTATTTGTAATGAGCTAGTCGTGAGTTGGATGACGAAAGCATAAATTTATGATTGTAGACTTGTCAGAGGAGTAGTGATAAAATTGACGTTTGTGGATATAATGATGGTTTTACGATTTTTTTAGATTCAAAGATTTGAGCTGAAGTCAGCTAACTTAGCACTTAATTATAAATTTTGAAGACGAAAATCTCCTTCCTGGTAAAGTCCTGCATTACAGCCGTAATATTGCTTCAGTCAACAAGCTACATATATCACTTTGAAACTGAAGATTTTCAGATTCCTCATTTAGTATTGAATAATTTGTCTCCTGTTTCGTCGTTGTGAATTTGAAGAGGTCGGTTGATCACTTGCATTTTTAAAGAGACTTATCACCTCAGGGGCAGCGGAGACTCTATCCTCGGGCCTGACCTCTGGAACGTCGTTTATAATGGACTGCTGCATCTGAAAATGCCAATGGATGTATTTCTGGTAGATGATGCTGATGACGTGGCAGCGATAATCACTTCCAGGTCAATCCAGTTCGTTCAATTCAGGCTTAACCAAGCCATGAGGAGGGTGGACGACCGACCATGGCCTACAGTTGGCGCTGTCGAAGGCAGAAATTGTCATGCTGACGAAGCGGAGGATACCAACTGTCATCATGTCTGTGGGTTCGGCAGAGGTCCAGGCCAGTAAGTCTGAGACCACAGCCGTAAGATTAATGAAAAAAAGAAGGACCAAGATAGAACAAGAGCACTAGCGCAGGCACATAGGCGAACACACAAACTTTGGCAACAACGGTGGAGGACAAGCAAGTTCAGCAAGATCAAAAGTTCTTCTGGACTTATGGATCAGCCGTAGTCACGAAGAGGTAAACATTTACCTGTGCCAATTCCTAGCGAGTCACGGTTATTTCAAAAGGTACCTTAACAGAACGAGTTAGGTGGACACATCGTGCTGTCGGTACTGTGTGGATAAGTACGATGATTCGCAAGTTCAAGGAGCAACTTCGAGTTTACGGTTGGCTTGGCCACGTCAGAGTCGATCGTGAAAACAAAGCTGCGAGGAGAGGGTTGCCTTACTGGTCCACTAGTTTTGGTTGCTTCTGAAGTAAGTTGGTACTGATAGGTGAGCAAGGACGACTGGGTTGAAGTAGTGCGAGAGCAGATTTCGACCCGGACCTTTCGTGGCCTGTAGATGGGCTTTCTTACTAAGTAAAAACCTTACAAGTCCCGTAGTTTTTGAGCCCGGGTATTTTTTGAAGATTTTTTGTCAACCTACAACTAAAAAAAAGCTATGACTACGGTAGACAAGTTTTAAATATTTTACTTTGCTGTCAAAATCAGCTGACTGCTTTTACATAAACTGAGTTCAATCCGCTTACTGTTGTGACTGAGTTAATGACATTGTATCAATGCTACTGGGTTTATGATTGAATTGCTTCAGTTTAAGAAATAATTTAATAATTGCGAATTTCTGAAGAAATCAAAATAGCTTGTTAACTTTGATTTTAAACAACCAGATTTGGTACCGCCTACTAAGCTTAAAAATTAAAACAGATAATCGATTACCTTCGGCGTTAAAAGAAACGAGAAGACTGTTTCTGCGATTGTCTAAATACTAAATTAATGGCTTGCAAATTATAACCTGTAAGAATGATATCACAACAAGAACAGAACTTAGAAAAAATATCTTGGATATTTCTTTCTCGTTTATTTTACACAATTTTATTTCAATTCACAATCAACAGATAAAATCAAATTACATGTTGACACCTAAATCTAGTTTGGAAGTCGAGATAGAGTCTAGCTCTGAAGCTTTGTGCTTCCACAGTAGTTTTAGCAAAGCGGAGTGCTAATTATTGGAAGACTGCGAAAAGGGCACTGTAAAACTTTCTGAGGACTGTGTGTAGCGTGAGTGATAGCGAAATTGTATGTCCTCAAAAGTAGGATAGTTTGCGATGCTGGGGCATAATTTAAGCAGGAAACAAGGGTTCGCGTTGGACTTATTCGATTGCTTTGCGATCATATTCATACTGTGGAGACCAGACATCATATGCATATTCTAAGATATTTGGCAAAATAAAAGAGGATTGAAAGGTGGCGAATCATTCAGACGATCTTTGACCGAAGCTGGACATAAGATGTATAAAACAAATCCGAGTTGGTCATCAAAAGTGACTCCAAGCTCCCTGACATCCGTGGGAGAATGCAGTATGTGGCCATTTAGCTATAAACTAGTGTATTCGCTTTCTGGTAAAAAAAACTATTACGTGACATTTTTATTAATGTCCGAAGAACATTAGTATTAAAATCACTTTGGCAAAAATTTATATTTCTGTATATATCATCAAAAAAATTCAGTGACTATTTCTCGGAAACGCGCCATCCGAATGAGCTGAATCTTTCAGGGATACATTTGTGTATATGTAGAATAGGTCCAGGTCTCACCAAATGTTTGTTATCTTTAACTCTTTGGTGGCGGTGGCCATTCTAATGAAATTTTGAATATCCCTACAATTCTATCGGCAAATAATTTCCAATAAAACTAAGTTTGCGAAATGAATTTCGAACGTATTTTAAATATGAACGTGATAGCATTTTGGAAATGTTTAACCCTATGTGTGCGCTAAATGTCTAAAGTGAGATCGAGGAATTTTGAAAATTTTTGAATAGCTATAACTTTTCAAAGAGCGATTAGATCTTTATCATTGATGTTACTAAGTTATAGACTAATGACGTTTTTTTTATAAACATGCTGGCATCCCTGCAGCTACGACAGGCCTTGAAAGTGAAACCCCTGAAATCATCGAGCCTCCTGAAAAATTTTCGTTTTTTAGAATAAAGGCAACTCATATATAAATCCTATGCTTTGTTTACAAAGCCAGAATAAGAGTTTTGAAATTCCATATCGGACAGGAACGGTAACCCTTCCCCAATTTAATTATATTTTTAGCACGAGAACCAACTACCCGATAATCAGATACAACTCAAATCCACAGAATGTATTGGTTTTGAGTAGAACTAAGTGTTATAGAAGCGATTTAGAAATATAAGCAACCCTATGCCAGTGGTGCCATCTTGAAAAAAAAAACACTTACAAAAAAAAATGCTTTTTGACCTATAAATTCTGATTCAGTCACCAAATTTTTATGAAATTCACCCAGTAGCTGAACCTTACTCTAAGACAAATCAGTTAGAAGTTCAGTTGAAAAATTAGGTTGCAGCTGCTAGATATGATAATTTTAGAGTCTTGAAATTTGAAAATTTGCACAGCAAAATAAAGCCTTTTTGCCTTATAGCTTCCACTTCAGTCATGAAATCAAAACGAAATTCATATGGTAAAAGGACCTTATTGCTGACAATATTCAGTAGGAATCTGGTTGAAACACCATGATAGGGTCGCCATCTATGGTTTTATTTTGTATTTTTTGCAATATCTTTAGCATCGATTTTATCATGAAATTTCCAAATGATAATTATCTTGTAGTGACCATAAACAACAACTGTTATGATTGCGGGAATTTGGGAATTTTTGAGCATGATAACACTTAATTTCTTTTTACCCCTATAGCTTCGAATCATTGAATCGAAACAA
Organism: Nemotelus pantherinus; assembly: GCA_963978885.1. Classification (NCBI taxonomy): domain Eukaryota; kingdom Metazoa; phylum Arthropoda; class Insecta; order Diptera; family Stratiomyidae; genus Nemotelus; species Nemotelus pantherinus. The sequence continues at coordinate 210,794,226 of OZ022263.1, read as the reverse complement.
AATTTAAGTTGACTTCAAAGTGAAGCAAATTTGATACATTTTTTTCGTTGGTACCAGAAAAAGGGTAGCCAGCACGAGGCGTTTTTGCCATTTTCGTATAAATAAATGCTAACAAATAATTATTCCTATCACGAAAATCATCAATGAAAATAAGTAACTAGTGTTTTAATTTTTTAAGTTCTGGAAATTTTTCAGATGGCAGCCCCAAACATCTTTATATCCCTGTAACTTTCAATGAAGTCATCGGATGAAAACGAGATACCTAGGGTAGGTTAATTTTAACGGGAAGTAGTTGTGGTAGACTTTTAGTTGCAGTGTCAGTTGCAAACAGGTCGGCTGTTATAAAGCTGATAGAATATACACTAAAAGTCAATACGATTTCTCTACTGCTCATCGAACATTAGCGTTTCTAGCGGTTCTGGTGTGCTAGATTTTTTTTAAATATTTAGCACTGTTGCAAAAAGTTTAAGGTCATCGGCGTAAAAATAACATTCACATGAAAAAATGGCGGCAAATCATTCACATAAAATAAGAAAAGAATCTAGAATAGATCCTTGTGGAACCTCAGTGTAAATCGATTAGATAGGTAGGACTTGTATAACACAAAGGTAAAACTCTAGTCAGAATAAGAAAATAGAAAAAAAAATCCAAGTTCCTATGATTTCGCCAGAAGAAAATTCGAATGTCTTTGAAAAGTCTATGTGTGTAGATGGCGTTTACATCAAACCGCTCGTCAAGTGATTTGGCAACGTCATTTGTGAAGTATTATTTTGTGGACGAAATCCATTCTGTTCACGCTAATTCCCATATTCTTTGGGAATTATATCATGAATATGTTGCTCCAAAGAAGCTGGAAGAAGTGATATGGGACCGGCAATTGGTAGCACAAGAAAGATCTTCACCAGATGTAGGAGTAATTGGAAGTGACCGAATGCCATGAAGCTCAACTGGAATATCGTTTGTCAAATGCAGAAAGAGGGTCGAAAAATATTCGAGTGTTGGAAATTTGGTCTTCGAATTTGAGACTATGAGGTGACAGCTAAGTCGTGCGTAGTTGTTTATAGTGGGTTCAAAATGATATAAGGTTACCCGTCTACTGTGAGGAGTCTGTTTGTGATAAATGAGAACTGTAAGCATTTTTGTAACAGACTTCAATTTATGATAGAAATCAACGTCGATTGGATGAACCAGATCGCTTCAATTTTTCTCGGCACCTGTTCTTGAAGTAGAATTATTAAACCAAGGAGGTTGGTTTTGTCGTTCACGACATAGAAATAGAGAAAAAATAGCTCTTGATATTCTGTAGAAATTTTTGACTGAATCTTTATAGGGTAACAGTGACAGGATATCGGGCCAATCGAAAGACCTTAAAAGAAAGTACGAGACGTCATAGTCACCGCGAAAAAGTTGTATTTAGGCCGTTGAGATAAGGAATCTGAGTTCAAGAGGGGAATATGGATCAAAGCTTCTATAGGAGGAGGAAGCAAGCCAACTTCTTTATTTGGAAAAGGAGATGGCAATATTAGAGAAGATCTAAAATTTGATACAAATAATTGCGAAGAGAAGGTGCACAGTTGTTCATAAAAACGCTTAAGGGGGGAGATACATGTAACTGCTAAAACAAAAACGATTTTTTTTATTGCATCAAAGTGTTTGAAATACTCTTAAAATATACCAAAAAAAGTTTTGAAGCGATATTCGTATTAGTTCTCGAGTTATAGCCAGTTATAGACAGCGCGGCGTTCCCCAGGTCGGTGGAGCCTTAGAACTTTAAACGCGTTTTTCTCAAAGTAGTACTTTTTCAATTTCCGTACAAGATATCGCAAAAAATATTGAACCTATTCGGCTCAAATTTATATCACATTTACAAAAGAGCATTATCTCATCGTTGAACCTACATTTTCTTGTAATTTCGGAAAAATAATTAGTTTACCAATGTTTAAAACGTGATTTTTTTGAAAAAAAATCGATTTTTTTTTAAAATCTAATATTAATGTAAAAATTTGATTTTTTTTTCTAAATTTTATTGGTTCACCTATGAATTATAGATCTCATTAGCATATTTTTTTTTCTCTGAACGTTGCAAGTTACTCGGAAAAGGCGTTAAGTTGTACGAGGCTGTTTTTGATGTGTTTTTTTCATTTGCTCGCATCGCCTCCATTTTGTGTTAAAAAGTTATTAAAAAAATATTTTCATTTACTATAAGATATGTACTTTGAGGATTTAATATTAAAAATTTTCTGAATAAACAATATATATATTTTAAGTCAATCTGAAATTAACAATTTCTTTTCCATTTTACATGTATTTCCCCCCTTAAGTTGGCGAAAGTGATTGGCTAAGTGTTGTGACTTAGGTTCAGGCAGCCCTGGAAAGGAAGGCCAATGAATGTTTGGAAGGTTTAAGTCCCCACAAATTATGAATTTGGAGTTTGGGAAAGAAGACATGATAGTATCATTAAAGGACTTGTATTCGCCACAGACTTTGACACTACTAACACAAGAAAAGCAGACGCAAGAAACATAAATGCAATCATAACCGTTTTTTTTCTATGCAGATAGAAACACAATCGAACAAAATGTTTAATTAGCAAGATATAACATGGATGGAAAGCGAGTTTTTCACAGACATGAATAATCCACCACCCCAAGCTATTCCGACTGATAACGTCAAAATCGACAGGCTTACGTTTGAATTTCTCAAGAAAGTTTTGGCAATTAAGGTCCTCAAAACACCAATGACGATCAATTGCTTTATGAGAATTTTTAAATACATCCAAAATGAAATGTTTTGTCACTTTTATAGATGCATGAAATTTCTGATGTATAAATGAGAACATGCCTATATATTCAGTTGGACAGAAAGTAAGAACATATGTGCTTGCACAAATATGTTTTTGATCTACTACTTTCAAGAACGCAGTTGATTTTATCGAACAGTCAGCAAATAGACATCTTTTTCTCCTCATTAAAAACATGTAAGATATGTAGTTCAAAATTATGGAGCATTAAACAAATGTTTTTGAATAACTCTTTTGATGATATGCAACATTTATAATTAATATGCTGCAACGTAAATATTGATTTGAGCCAACCAAAATAACTCTATACAAAGCCAGCCTTACAAGCTCAGAATGTTTTGCCAAAAATCTATCGTCAATCAAAAGTTGTGTCAAACAACAATCAAACATACATAAACAATAGAAATTCACCCAAAAACTTCTATCCTCAATATTCACACGGTACAATCCAATAATGGAAAAAAAACCCTCCACGTTCTAGCTAAGCCACTCGAAATTAATTTGCGTACTCTTTTATAGACACAACCTGTGGAATGTGTAACTAGCCGAAAAATGAAACCTATTCAATTACAGCGTCAACGACGACAGCAACAAGATCTCATTCCACAACCAAGTTGCTGATCATTCAAACAAAACACTTTTTCATCAAACATCAAATCTAGGTCACAATTTTCATTCACATTAGACCGTCTGCGCGAAGCTTAGTAGACAAACTTTGCCTGGCTGCCCATAGTATTTGCTCTTAATAAGCCGTTCGCGATCACACCGGTCACCGACCATATGTGGAAAAGTATTCCATTTTCGGCGACTCTCAAATGAATTTATATAATGATATAGAGGTCAGGCGTAGTCGGAATTGTCGTTGGCCTGATGACCATCATTATTCAGACGAACGGAATAAAGAAAAACTGAATAAACATCCAACCAGAACCAATCTGAATCGCAAGCTAATGCTGAAATCCAAACTGTTACATTCAGCTTCTGACAATCGCCTATTTTGTATGTTATTTATTTGAAAGATTCTTTCAATTTCCGGCTTGCTGAAAGCTCAATGAAGTGTGATGGAGTCGAATTCTAAAAACAGAAAAAAACAAACAACAGGGTCCCGTTTCATACAACCAAAGTTTCGTTTCAGATCCGTAGTGAATGATTCGGAAGATCTGTGAATGAAATCGGCTAGCCACATACTCTGCCCAGATCGTCCACTAGATACCACACACTTAATCACGCACCGGCCCATACATGGAGCTTAGATGTATCTGGGGAAAATTACACCTTACTTAGCACAGGTGACATTGCCCTGTTTTTTTTCTGTGTCTTCTGCATACTTTTCCTTCTCGTCGGGTTTCTTCGAAATAATTTCTCTTCGCATTTCTTTTCGTTTCGTTGATGTTCGAATGTAGAGATAAAAAAAACATTTTTGTTTGATGATTTTGCTGGCCAACAATGCGTTTAGCTTACTTAGCTTAATGTTCGCAGCTTGACTGATATCTTTGCCGTATTGCCTGGTTCGTTAACGTGCTGCTGGTTATTGCTGTGTTATTTCTTAGCTTCGATTCATTTGTTTTTCTACTTTTCTTTTGTTCTCGGTACGTAACTAGCACTTGGTATGGTGTATTGGTCATTATATGATTTTGTCATAAGTAACGGGAAGTGATATTTTTGAGGATTTGAAGAGAAAAGTTTTTCGCATGAATTTTATGATTGTTATTTTTACACCGAACTTAACGAGGCGAGAATGAGGAATATGTTGGTGTTTTGAATGAGGAATAGGTAGTGGTAGTTGGTGTTTTCACTTAAAATCAAGAATAATTATTTGTTGATTTTAGGTGATGGAAGTTATTTTATCTGGACATAACAATTAGTTTAAGAATTCTTTTGACGATGAATTTCGATATGAATATATGTATATGTTTAGAGAATCGCGATGTTTTACTTTAGCACTGATGTAAATAAACCCATGTATGGAATCCGCCTTGAAGACTCCCTTACAACAGTCTTACGTTGACATGTTGACCATCTAAATCACTATCAAAACGATATTAGCAAATTTATATTTTTCAATCTAATTTCAAAACTCCATACAAAAGCACTAGTTACAGCTACAATCCGACTGTTGCATATATTTCATTCCAAGTATACTTTAATTCAAGGTTTGAAATATGGCTCTGAATCACTTTGATTACCTTCAAGTTTGTTTTTTGAGTCATTCATACTAACGATGGGGGCCTAGGCATTGAAGCTTAACGAAATGTAAACTGAATTATTTTATTGTTGGTAGCGGAGTTTTTATAAATATTTAAAGAAGATGAGACGTGGAAATTGAGGCGTACAATGAGATGACAATTTTATTTTATTGAAACTGTTACGTTCGAAGTTTAAGAAACATTAGAAAAATATTTATACTAGATGGGTATAAGTATTTGTAAGGGTCAAATATCCACATATTTCTGATATTATATGGAAATACAGCGGAGGGTGATGTCATCCCTGTAAAATTAGAGTGAAATGAGCAATGCTTTGCCAAAAATTTAGAGGTTCTTGGAAATAGGAAAGATATATCATTGAAAAAGGTTGGCTTCTCTTAAGGTGGCTTGATGGTCTAAACAGAAAGTATGCAACAGGTCTTCCAACCTCTGGCAAATTCCTTATCTGGCTCTGTTACTTCACCGATCGAACATAGTTCATAGTGAATATCCATGTTATTTCCTACTTTTTCCTAGCTTTTGTCCATAACACGCAGTGTCTACTGTTCCGCAAAACGTCAGTACAGGCACAGTAAAGGATGCAGTGACGGTAAACGAAGAAAAGCTTAAAGAGACCTGCAGAAAAATTTGATAAAAAAAGAGGAGCAGATGGTAATTCCAACATGGCTTTTAAAGGAATAATACGAAGAAGACCGGATGTTTTCGTGAAGGAATTTTCAGAAATACTTGGATGACGAAATATTACCAGAAGTAATGGAAGTAATAAGAAGGCGACAAACCTTGCTGAACCTCGATCCAAAACCTCATGGTCCATATTGAACCTGGATCTTACGGCAGAGTATGCATACTGGATAAGATTCTTGGCTGCATCATCACTAATAGATTGCTTCTATTAATCGTGGAAGAAAAGTGCACCCTTTCTGAATGTTAATACGATTTTAGAAATTCATCGGACTATTATTGACGCAGTTGAACAAGTGCTGAAAATCGCATTTGACGCTACAGTTGGGGAAAGATGGAGATGGAGCAGGAAGAAGCATATTGCTGCCACATTTGACATTCGAAACGGCTTCATTTCAATCAAATTGCTGCCTAAGGTACTCTCTAAATATAATATATATAATAACGACCAATATCTAAGACAAAGAACTGGTATACGAAACTGATATGAAAACTGTGAGATTTACGCCGGTGTGCCGCAGAACTCGATACGTGGTCCACTCTTATAAAACAACAGATGTGTCGAAATGCTTAGATTCCCGTCGCTATCTGGGTGCATTATCGTTAGATTTGCCGATGAAAGCCTTAGTGGACGTAACTTAATATTTACAATAAATTGAAGCTGTGGATAGCACCTCTCTTGCTTAAGTGAAAATTTGGCTTGAGACAGCTCACTTTAGCCTCGCTCAACCCAGGGAAACGCCAACAAGGAGTATTTATTACTATCCGGAATCAAGTAGATTAAGTAGTCAGAATCGGATCGCTAGTCATCAACGAAATACATTGAGGGGTTCACTACAACATGCTGTTCGAAAAATTCACATAAAGAATCATTCATTCACGAATTTACGCTTTACAGTACAATTTCGTAATGTACAACAAAAGCAATAGATAGAATGCTCTCCAAAGACGCAGAAGTACCAAACAAAAAAGCATGCAGAAAACGAACTTCTTTGCCTTAAAGTATTCATAAAAAACAGTATGCGATGGAAGTATAAAGCTGTCGATATACGATTACTCAACTAATAGTCAAAACGCAATAATTAATTTTTCTGGCCATCATTACTGGCTATTGTCTTTTAGCAGCACATGCTATGAAAATGGGACTCCTTACCAGCGACACCTGTAGTATGTGTCAAGAGCCAGGGATCTCAGAAACAATACAGCATCTTCTGTGTCACTGCTCGGCACGGTGAGCACCGGCTGGTAGGTCTCTCGTACGCGGCTGAGCAAAAGCTGAAGGACATCCTTCAGTTCGTGAAAAAGGCCGCTTGGACTGAACTTTCTTTCTCGTTGTCCATTTAACTGGTATCGCTATGGACCAATAGGTCTATGTGTGACCTTGTGCCAGCCAGATCTGGAAAACTCGATCAAGTGCTGAAAAATACCAGAGATATCAGCTAGAATTTTCGCGAATTGATAGCATTCCCCTATAAAAGCCGCGGTGGAACATAAGCGAGAAATTCAGTTGAAAATGAATAGCAGTGAGATAAAAATTTAAAACAGTGAAATATAAGTGAACATTATTGAGACAAAAAGTGAGAAAAAAAACAGGAACATTAAAGTTAAAAAATGGGAAAATAATAGACAGTGAAAATCGTAAAATTTTCTGGACTTGAAAGAACTGAGCTATAAACATTGTTCTGGAGATTGGTTCTGGAGATGTCACCGGAGGAACGGAGGAGTCCAATCGGATCACATTTGCGACTCTCTCCATGAGCATTTCGGTGATCGCTTTAGCAAATCCAACCGCATCAACTAGCAGCAATCTTCCAACGCAATTTGACCCCGGAGCAGTAATGAAGTCTCCTCCATTTCAAATTTACTTCGGAACGCCTGCTTCGGCAAACCGTTCTCCGAGAGAAAAATACTTTGAGATGTAGATGCTTCAGCGGCGAGAATATGGCGATAGGAGGCTTGAGACACTGGAAAACTCGAGCTACAGATGCACCTTATCTATGCACCACTCTACCTTCTTTTACTTCTGCAATGCTCTCTTAAAAGATGCATGAGCCACCATCTTCAGTAGACAAACATCTTCCGAATGTTGCGTCCAAAAAGACATAGTTCGGCCGAAAGTTCTCGAGTAAAGCATAGTACTGAGTTCGATTTCACGTTAAATTTTCGTACAAAATTTCACGTGAAATCTGTTTCGGCTTGAAAATAAGCAAGAGTGGTACTCTGTTCTTAGCATGAAAAGTTGCTTTGAAGTTGCTTTCGCGTTGAAAACGTAGATGGCACTGAAACATGTCTCCAATTATTTCACGCCAATTTAGTTTGTGCAGTTCATTCTTTCGAGCTAAAAAGTGACATTTGGTGTTTCAATTTGAAAATGGAGCAGTGCAAATGTCTTTCCAATAAGAAAATCGATCGAAAAGTTAAATTCTTGACATTTTATCCCTCAGAAATTACCAGTGTCTCTGCTTTTCTCCATTGCCAAAATTTTCGCTCGAAAGAATGACCAGATAATGGAGACATGTCAAAATTTAGCTTCACGATTAACTCAGTACCAGCCTTAAGCGACTAAAAACGGACGAAAGCCAAAATGTTCAACTCTTCGGTTTTTGCTTTTTTTGAAAAAGGTTCTGCACAGCTGTCGTTTGAACCACCGTGATTCTGCTTTGAAGGGACTACAGATTATGCTCCAGCAGAGCATCACTTCTACCAGCCCTTCGAAAGTATCTCCTCGAATGCTCCAGGTGGGAGCTAGACGGTTTGACTCATTCCCGGTAAAGTTTTCTGATCTTTGGAATGGGTTTCAAAAAAGTGAGTTTTGTAAAAGTTTCTAAACATGGAGCGCGATGCAGAAGGTGAAACTAACGAAAATAAAGGCTCCGAGAATGCGCTGATTCAAATTCTGACGCTGATTCAAAAAAAAAACGCGGAGCACTAGACATCAGGACTTCGTTAGACGGACAAGTTTGAGAAGAGCACGCAGCAGTCAATGAAGCTAACAAGTAACAGGACAAATATCGACCGATCTGAAAAAAGACCTTAAAAATCTTAACCGATCACATGACTAACAAATCAGATGCTTTGAAGAAAGAACAAACAATATGAAGGGAAGTAGAAGCAGTAATATAAAAAGTCGAAAAAATATTGAAAGATTAGGAGCACACCGAAATATCGGTAACCAGCACACCAGTATCAAACCAAAAATACCACTTCGAGAAAATTAAAAGTCCCGACATTCAGTGGGCAAACAACTTGGAGCATCTACGAAATCCAGTTCGAAACTACCACAAAAAGCAGCATTTGGAACCAGCGAGAAAGACGTATACCCTGATTCTAGCGCTACGAAACCAGTAGTCGAAGTCCTTTAAAAAATTATATTTGAGCTACACACGAACTTCGCAGGTTTGACCAATGCACTAGATATGACGATCATCTGAAGCAGATCTGTAGGTCGAAGCTTCGTAACAGAATGCAGAAGCCACGGGAAACTCTTGAGCGATTGGCGCAAGAAATTGAAAGGCTGGCAATATTAGTCTAACCAGCATACCACCCAAAATCGGAGTGATACAGCCACAGAAACGTTCACAAGCGTATTGCAAGATCGAGGAGCTCCAGCCGGCAGTTCAACTAGTAGAAAAGCGGGAATAACTGTGAAAGTGAAATATGGAAAGAACGTACGAAAAGTGCAGATGTGAGTGCGTCGACACAAAATAATTATATATTATTTGGAAGTGTCGAATAATAAAGAATGTTTTTTTTTAATTCTTCTAAGTTTCATGGGATAATTTCTATAAAAAGGTATTACAGGGTTTTCCCCTCAGGATCTAACAATTTCGTATTTCATTCATGTGTCCACCGCATGTACGTTTGCAGCGATGGATTCTGTGAAGCCAGTTTTCCACCACCCTTAGCGGGCACTTAGCGCACACGAAGGGTTAAACATTTCCAAAGCACTATCATATCCATGTTTGAAACACGTTCTAAATTCATTTTGCATGCTTGGCTTTTTGAAAATATTTTGTTAATAGAATTATAGCGATACTAAAAATATCACTAAAATGGCCGCCGGCGCCGAAGGGTTAAAGATAACCAAAACGTAATGCGAGCTGAGCTATTTCTCTTATATGTATCCTAAAAATTTCAACGCAATTGGATTTCGCGTTCACGAGAAACGGTAGTTTTTCGACGACTTATGTTCTCATTGAAAAATCCTACACATCGCTGCTCCTGACCTAAAGCAGATTTATAATTCATCTGAATTTAGCAGATTTTTAATTGAACTACACTGAATTACGGTACCTATGCGTACCTGCGGATAGGTACCTATGAGAAAATGTGGCCTTATTTAAAAAAAATTTTGATTGCTTAACTTGGCGGATAAATTGAAGTAGAAAAGAATTACACTTTCGATGAAAAACAATCATTCAAAATCTATCAAAATATATTGGTCTAGACATGTTCCATAGATTACACGAACAGAAGTCGTAGAAATATATCGCCTCATACACACTACCACTTCTTTCCTACCGTCTAATCGGATTACAACGTCTTAAAACGATACTCGCTCATACCACTTGATTACGCTTCAACACTAAGTCTTAATTTAAATCCTCCAATTAATTCATCGATTTGACGTCGAAACAAATGATATGTGTAAGTAAATCATAAACATCATCTTACGCCATATTATCTGATAATCTGTGGACGAAGATCTATAAATTGGGTTTCGATTGAGCTTTCTTTTGAAAAAAAAACGTGGCAAAGAACATAACCAGCAAAAATTAATAGTGGAAGCAAAAAGCAAATATGAACTTCACGTGTCTTGGAATATTTCGACGAGTTCATCATTTAACATACCTTACGATTCAAAAGTTTTTCAAATTCACTTTTTAAATACATAGATACATAGTTGATCTCGTAGAGAGAAACGATCTGTCTGCCTTTCACCCTTCGTCAGAAAAAAATTCGCATCAAAACCATACGACGATGCATTGGGTAACTTGATTGCAACAGTTTTGCAATTAAGTGGTACTTGACCTTAGCTGCACGAAAATATGCAAAAAAAAACAACGAAATTCCAAACAATCCATTTGCTGAATGTGTGTGTGTACGAGCTGCATACTTGCATATAAACTGCACAGATAATTATGTCCGAAAATTCAAAACGAATTCTACTTGCTTCTCCTCAAAATCACTACAATTTCTTGCCTGCATTCCCCTCTCCATTCCAATCTGATCATCGTTTTAAGATAGGCATTAGTGAGTGTAATCACAGTTTTTATTCAACCTCTATTCCCCCCCGAGTTCACCTTTCGCTTCTTGTTCGTCGCAATATTCCACCAATCCGCACCAAATCAGCACTAGAGTATGTTATAACATTTTCAATTAAAAACTCTTTCAAAAAGAAACATTGCGGAATGCGCGCAGAAAAAAAAACGAACAACTTGCAACCGGTTCGTTGCGTTTTTCCTACAAAGCCAAGTTAGCAATGTTTTGTAGCAATGGCGGTGGCCATTGCTTTTTTATTTCTTCAGCGCAATCAGATGTTTTTTTTTCGTATTTTCTTAAATATAAAATCAGCTTGAACTACTTTCACTTTTCGGTTTAGCAAAAGTATCGAAATGCACACACACACACACACACAAAACACAAGTAACCGAATCGAATGTGATGAGTGGTTGAGAGCAGTGGCGAAGAAGGGGAGGATGATGGATGCAGTGACGATGTACATAAGTTGAGTGCGCTTCGAAATCGAAGGGAATTATGCATTATAATGTGCTGTAGATCGAGCGATTTGATTAAGTAATAGAAAGGTTTAACGGATCATTTGAGAGTGAGATATGCATTTCATCTTGCGATATCTTTTGTACCAATCAAGGTTTTTTCAAGGAAATGTGTGCAAGATTAAGGGAATTTTATGATTTTTTTGTAGTAAAAATGATTTCATTGGAAAATTTCGCTCGAGTCATATCCGCAGCTTCTATTGTCCCAACTCCACCAGGATATTAACTTTACAATCAATCTATTGTACCTGAAAAATGAAACCATGAAAAAAACCATTCTTCGACTCTTTAACGAATTCAATGCCGTTACGCAATTCCTTTACGAACTTGGCAATCAACCTCTCATTTCGGGCTCACAAAAACTATTTGCCAACACGCGCTTGCCGCCATACATTCAAGAGGAAGCCAATCATCGATATTTCCATAGAAAATGCCTGCGAAATTGAGAAATAAGCGCCCAAGGTGGGGATGACATTAAACTGAAACATGAAAAATTACCTTCGATTAATATCGAACAAATATATTTATGCGTGGCGACAGCAGAGAATGTAGTTAACACGTCGAAGAGGAGAGTTTTAAAAAAGATTTCCGCTTTAAACTGTGTCACCCAACCAGCCAACACCTCTGCCAAATCGTCATTATTAACTGCCAGACTTTTCCTCCCCCAGCGACAGATAGTCTTCTGCAGCATTTTATGTGACTCGTATGGATGCCGACGCTGCCAATATTGCTGTCGCTGGGTGGTTGCAAATTTTTCGCTATGGCCCCAAAACACCACGCGTTAAATTGTCGATTTTTTCTCAATGCTCGATTCGACCTAAATACTTTAACATATTACTGCTGTTCGCTGAATTGTCGCAGTTTGATCGTGGACCTGCCAAAGACTAGCAGGCTTTCTACCTATCGTTGAAAAAGATAGTTGAAATTTTTCGTTCATGCGATGTATCTCTGTAAACTCAAAGTATTAAAGCGATTACTCTAATTGCAAATGACGATTATGAGGAATAGATAGATTTTTATGGAGATTATGCTAACGAGCTTGTTATTCGTGGTTTTCGATTTGCAGAAATGCTATAGTCGATTGTAAATGTTGCCTATACTGAGATTAGACGATGAGTTGTTCAAATAAGCTTCTTTGCTGCGAATATGCGATAAAGATGGCTAGATTGAGAGGAGTATGTGGAAAATACAAACGTACAGAATAGCTTTCGCGAGTTTGCACATAAATTGTGTTGGTGTAGCTGAGCGCAAGATTGATGATACTTTCGATATCATTTATTTATGATCAATGGAGAGAATAAAAAACGTTAGCACATCTATATGAAATTTCGATTTCTTAACCTCAATCTAGTGCGAATAAATTGACGACGAGGCGGTAATAGAGTGAAGTTGATGAAAGAAGTGAAATTTTTCCTAGTTCTACATGTTGCTGAATTATTTATAATTTTTGAAATGAAGTAGGTACATACTTTTTGGGAGTTGTTTTAGTGGTTATCCGTAAAACAAAAACAATATGATTCGTCTTTGAATGCTCAGTTGGCTGCGATGGTTGAAACAGTCTTAATCTCTAGCTTATGCTGAAGTTTAAGGTATGTTAGTATTTTCATAAGATCCCTAGTGAGAGTCTTTGCTTTAGTTTAACCTTCTCCTGCGAAGCAATACAATGACTCACAGAATATTCCATGTACATTTAACTTGCTCCCTTAAATAAATAATCATGATTCCATTATGATAGCATTTACACAATTCACCAATAATAAGTCAGTTAATTGCGCATCAATTCAATAAAAAAAAACAGCTCGAAGATAAGAAATAATTCTTAAAAACCAATAGAAAACTAAAAAACTAATTCCTTTAAAAACTAATAAACCGTGAATAGGCTAGACTATAGTGTATTTGAATACACTAGTAATTCTTTACTAATTTTCATAAAGTAAGAATACTTTATTTCAAAAAAAAATAATAAAAACACATCTAAATTTCATTGTAAATTTTTAATTTTAAAAAATTATCAATAAAAGTTGCAGATGATGTATTGCTTATAAGTTCTAAATCGCAACTATACAAATTTAGAAATGATAGCCAACATTACAGTTTATTGCTTCGAAAACTAAGTTTTACGCGTAAGGTGGTAGAGATACACTTTAAAGCTGATGAGACGGCCATCAATCTTGACAAGAATATGAAAATCTTTGGAGTAGTAATCGACGATAATCTAAGTTGCATTCCTCACATATACCATTTTCGAGTCAAAATTTTAGATTTTTTATCCCAATTCATAATATTTTCGAGTCTAATTCGTATTTTTTCAAATCAAATTCGTACATTTTCGGTACCAATTGATCAGTTTTCGAGTCAAATTTATAATATTCTTTGAGTCAAATTCATAATTTTTCAAGTCAAATGCATAATTTTTTTCCGAATCAAACTCAAATTAAAAATTCATAACTTTTTTATATTTGTAATTTTTTCGAATTAAATTTATACACTCTCAAGGTAAGTCTATATTTTGCGCATCGAATTCATAAATTATGATCTTGATGTACAAAAATTCATTTAAAAAAAAAACTACGAATTTGACTCGAAAAAATTACGAATTTGATCCGATATGAATTTGATTAAAAAAAATTATCAATTCGATTGGAAAAAAATTGTGAATTTGATTCGAAAAAATTATGAATTTGACTGGAAAAAAATTATGAATATTACTCGAAAACGTATGAATATTATTCGAAAACTTAGGAATTGGTATCGTTAATTTATAAATATGATTTGAAAAAATTTAAATCATACTTGAATATATTATTAATTTGTACCAAAAATCTATGAATTTGACTCGAAAATGGTATACATTTAGCGGAACATTGATCTTAGCCATAAACATAGAAGGGAACAGAGAAAGGCGGTAGAAGAACTGGAAGAAGCACCAGCCCTGAAAATCCACACAGTCAGTAGGGCATGTTATGTGCCCGAATGAGAAGGTGGGTAGAGGTGATACGTTGCTACTGGTGTATGGGCTACGAAGGTTGAACCTGTTGATGCTAAGCCCGGGCTCTACTCGAACATACCGAAGAACCGGCGTTGGCGAATCCAATCCCGATGTCACCATGGCATTGGAAGAACTGGTGGCCCTCGTGAGTTAATGGGGAGTAATAGGAGACTACACATGTAGTGGTTATAAATATATCACCTTCTACATAACTAGGAGAAGAAAAAAGGCTAAAGAGCAGTGATATGGTAGCGTCGATAAATCTGATCTTGGAGGAAGATCCACTCATTAGAGCGCCAGTAACCCGTGAAGCAGTCGAAGGTACTGTTTCTGGTGCCATGAGCTTGATCCGCAACTGCATCAATGTTCCTACAATAACCCTTCCGTGGAAAGCGGCAACCTTACTGGTATAACGATGAGATCGCTGAGCTTCGATGCATCAATTTGGCGTGCAGGTTCAACTCAGGGCACAGTCCACACGATAGCAAAAAAGGAATTAGCCAGAGCCATCTAGAGGAGAAAGCGCTACAAATGGCAGGATGTTTGCGAGGAAGTCACTTTAGACCCGTGGCAAGAG
The DNA here is from genome assembly GCA_963978885.1 of Nemotelus pantherinus. Classification (NCBI taxonomy): domain Eukaryota; kingdom Metazoa; phylum Arthropoda; class Insecta; order Diptera; family Stratiomyidae; genus Nemotelus; species Nemotelus pantherinus. The sequence goes on along the minus strand of OZ022263.1, from coordinate 210,779,195 downwards.
GTGTACAAATTGATTACCCGCAGGCTCGGTTGTATGCGGTCTAGTGATCCCAGGGATTTGGCAGCCCTGGAACTCGGTGTTCCCTGCGCATTCGCCAAGGACAGATTATCGTCCACTGAGGGGACGTTCCTTTCTTTACGGAAGAGTGGATCGCTGCAACGTATACAATGAAAAATAGGAAGAGACGAGAGAAACTGCATGATAAGAGTGATAGCTCAATTAGTGTAAGCAAGCTATGCTACAGTAAGCAAAAATGATGTTGCGGGTGACAATCAATACTTAAAAATTTCAAAAAGCGTTATAATTTTTTTTAATCACAACGACAGGAATTTATTATGTGTGGAAGTTGACTTATAAGGCTCGCTTCACACGAGCTACTCGGTGTCTGACTATTGAATCTCCAGCCACTGTCGGGGCATAAAACTTACACAGAGCTACAGTGTCCTATACTCCAACAGTGGCTGGAGAATCAGAGGCCGTACACCGAGTAACTCGTGTGAATCGAACCTTAGAATATACTTAAGTCTATACACATCTCCACAATAAATAATCCGAGTAGCGTCAAATCGGACGAATTTGGAGGCCAAATCGCAATATAGTGTCGTTAAAACCAGTTTTCAGTAAATCATTGGTTTCATGAAAAGTATGGCATACAGCGCCATCCTGTTTGAAACCCAAAACGACCCGATCTACGGTGCTCAATTTAAAAAAAATAAAAATAAAAAAAAAACAGTCTTAGCGTGTGCCATTAGCTCTTAAGGTGCGTACACATAGAGCTAACGACAGTTCGGCCGAATATTGGTCCGAAACAATTGGCGTTGGCCGTCCCGTCTACACAGGAAGTGATTGGGTCCAATGGCTTGGGACCAAGGTGATGGTTGCGGTTCGGGTTTTTGTAGTCTGGGTCTATTCGATTCCGAACGCGATATAACTTTATTAGCAAAGCTATTTTGCTGTTCCATTTCATTACATACGCACTATACGAACATAGCCTACCACAACACATCATAAATGACACGCATACACTAAATGACAGCTAACCCGAACAACCGTCCACTTTAGAACGGAAAACCAAGGACAATCTTTCGCCAAAACTTGAATGTTACCGCTGATAGAGCGGACGACAACCAAGGCCAGCGATTTCGTTGGTTTATGTCAATAAAAGATTTAAAATCAAATAGCTCATTATGAGTAATTTATCTTTTAGAATTGCATGAAGTGAGTTCAGATGACCCAAACGGGAAGTTTCTGATATCCCAAGGACTTTTTTTTTATGTCCCAGGGCTATTTCTTATGTCCCCGGGATATTTCTTATGTCCCAGGGAGGTTTCTTATGAAGAGTAGAACGAAGGTCTAATCTACATTTCGCTAGTGCTAGGCTATCACCTCAACAGCAGTCGCCTCGCTCCTTACCTATCCTGTGGAGGTGCTTTTTGGTGCACCCTTTCTCTCAAATTTGACCGAACTATCACTGGTCAATCTAAAAAGGGTAGTGCGGTTTATGATAGGAATCAGATGATTTCCCGAAGTTATTGACTAGGGGCAGAGAAAAATTACTGAGGCACTGACTCGTAAAAACGCCCACACCGTAATGCAAAGCTCTACAGTTTAAACCTAACAGCTGTCTGTCCATGGAGACCTAGGACAGTCTTGCTACCGCACAGGATGATTCTTTGGTCCAGGACTTCTTATTTTCGAAGTATTTTTGGTTGCTGGCTGATTTGATACTGAGGAATATCGCTAGGAATAAAACAACTTAATCTATTCTAATGCCCTGATTTAATCATTATTTTGTTGCTCAATCGAAAAAAAATTATCTTTACGCTTGAAGATTCTACCATCAAATTCTTTTTTATGCTATATATTGTTACCACTAAACTAACAACACTAGTTTAATCAAATTCACGTGTTGGCTCAATTCAAATGCGCAAACTCTCCACTGGTCATGCTAATGAGTTCTGGTTTCACCAAACTCTTTAAAATTCTGATCTAAGGCAATCGCTCGAATTCCCAACTTAGAACCTAGACGAAAGATTGAAAATCAGGCGAACTCAAAACACAACAATGTGAGAATTCGCTTACGTTAAGAAACGTGTGCCATAAATAACAAAACAGCATGATCAACAGTTTTTTCACCTGGAGCAGCGGCGTTCGAATCCAAATATTTTAGTCAAATGTTGGAATAACATGGTACAGAATGAATAATTTCAAGTAATTCAGTTAAACAAACAGACAATGTGTGGAGACGATGTCAGATAGTCTCGGGCACGCGCCTCCTGTTTTTTCAGAATCTTTAGAAATGTGCTCTTTCGGTGGTAAGTTATGCAAAATAATACCGAGTTTTCGTAAGGCTGAGAGGAGTTTTCGTAAGGCTGAGAGGAGTTGTCTTATGTTGTTCGGACAGTAAATATCACAGAGTTTTGTATGTTTATCAATTTCATTAAAAGTCTATCCAAAATTGCATTCTATTTGAAAATATTGAACGCATAAACATATACGTGCAAAGCATTCAACAATCTTATGACCTTCACTACATTTTTCGTTTACAGAAAATATCTTGGCTTGTTGTCATACGAATTCGTGTCGTCCATTTTTCAGAGTTCATCTGACCAAATCGATTCATTGTGCTCGGTGAACCTCCAGAATCGTTCGTCCACTTGCGCATGCAACAGCCGAACGAATTTGTACGATTCCAATTTCATCTTTAATATGCAATGTGGTATCTATTTTCGTATTGTGGGATGCATGCAATAACGGCTAAAACCACGATTACAGGCCCTCGCTCCACTTTATCAGTGTCATCGTCATCAACAGCAGCTTCAGCGGCAGTGCGTTGCTGATGCATCTCATGTAGGAAATACTATTTTTAAACCTGTATCTAAGAAGAGCACGGAAGACACGATGAGTTGCTTATATTTATGGATAGCAGATCAGATTTTGATCGCATTCGCTGATGAAGCAATTTTCTTATTGCAGTCAGTTTTTAGCAACAATGAGGAATGTTCAACGAATGGATGGATGGATGGATATACGATGAGCAGATGCATGAGCTAAATTATAGAAGATAAACTCCATTATTATTAGATAAACTGCAACTATGTATGTGAAAAAATGGTTTCAATGACGCTGGTCAGGTTTTGTGTATGGGGGTTACGATTTCCGGCAATGAGACTCTTACATGGCTGAAGCAACGAAGCTGTCGTCTTGAATACAACGAATTTGACAAAACACATGATAATCAAAGACTAGTTTTAACCACTTTCAATCACGGAAGTTGATTTACAAACTCAAGAGCAATTTAAATCCACCCACAAACTGTTTTAATTCGGTTATTCAAGAGCCGAAAATATATACAAACAGCATTTGTAAACTACTTTCTAGGATATGTCCTTCAAATATTTTTCCTGCTAATTCTATGGCTTATGCAAAATCTTCCATCAACTTTCTTCTCAAGTCTGACGTCTATCACTGCCCAATCAAGCTTCGTACAAAGACATTTCTACACAAGATAAATTTTCCCATTTGGAGGCTTATTTCACTTGTCACACATAATTTAATTTTCAAAAAGCCTTGCGTGGGTGATTCAGGCAGTTTCACATCAGCCTTCATTGAAATTAATAGAAAAGGACACTACTGACAGTAAACACTAAGTCACTTCCAACACATCCAAAATTTCAATGGCGACATCCTTGACCTCCCTCTCTTCACTAGTCGATATAAATTTGGAAACTTCAAGACTTTACGGAGTCAAAAGAGCCGACAATTCATCATTTTTGGCATCCTAGAACGATAGCCACTGCCTGCCTGCCTCATGTTCGTTTGACATTTGCTATATGCCTCCTGAACTGACATGGACTGAGCCGACGGACGGAGAAGAAAGCCATCACTTAGCGCCACTTTCATTGCAGAGGTACTTGACTTGTTCATGGAATATCTTGTGTTTCATCGACACTTTTTTGGTTCATTCTAGTCGGCAATCTATTTTTAGATCAATTTATATCTAGGGTGATTCCGTTTCGGGATGAATATTCTATTTTTGGTTTTAGCTTTTCATTCATTCGGTTGGGGTTTTGTTGGAATGATGAGGAGTCTTTGTTGTTGTCGTTTCCTGTAGAGTACATAGGTTGATGACGATGATTGTGATTATATTTTGAGGGAAATAAACGTTCTTGAATAGACAGGGAATGGTAGTATGAGGTCATGTGTTGCTGATGTTTGACGTTTTCATCATGGCTCCATACTGCAAGAATAATGAATACTTTGACGGATAATTCTTGTAGGCGGTGGATTTGGAAATGTCAAAGAGAGATCATCAAATTTTAGGCTGAAATATTGAATGTTTATTCTCTGATGGCGGAAGTGAGTCAATTTTGGCTGACTTTTGAATTAATATTCGCATTTACAGAACTAAAAGTGTACAATTTATAAAATTTATAAAAAAAATGCTCTGAATACTGACAATCAGGCTTCATTTATCTTAACGCATGAAAGATTAGTGTTGGGCCGATAAATCGATCACTCATAGTTTTTTTTTTTTTATAGTGAATGAAAAATCACAGCACTACATATTCAAAATCACAGCGAGCGGAATGCTAGCGAAAACCAAAGTCACAGTCAAGAATGTCATAAAAAACGAAAACACAAAAAAAAAATTAAAGCGATCGAAATCACTGTGTGCAGAGCCAACAAAATCACAACGAACGAAGTCACAGAGTACGAAAGCTGTGATTCTCACCACTGTGAATTAGCACGCTATCATTCCACTTTTTTATTTTGTAAAAAAAAATTGCAATGGGCCAATTTTTCGATTATTGACAAAATATCTCCAAAACTATACATTTGACGTGAACGAACATCAGTCGTGTACGAAATGAATGATGATAAAATGTTCTACATTTTACGTGTCAGAAATTTTTTCTCTTCGATTTTTGATTTCCTCTTATATATCTGATGCTTCAATTTGATGGGCATAGGCGTGCATAGGACTTTGAAAAAGAGGGAGCAAAAACCCATTTGCAGCACACATTTTTCGATTATCAGTCAAGTAACTGTGAATGGCACAATTAAGGTGTGAGACTGGGGAATGTGAAATAATATTTTTTTCATAGTAGCCATGCAATAAAGATGGTACTGACCCCCTTTGCCCCCACCTGCGCACGGTACTGCTAATGCGTCTTATTTCCATCTGAGATTTTTGTCGATTGTTCGCATGTTGGTGTGAAACAGGGTTAAGAAGTTTCATGAATGAGAAAACATCAGTAGATGCGCGTGATAAGTGTCGAAAAATTAACGTGAATCCATGGAACTAGGTTTTTTTGGAGGTAGTGTTTCGCAGTTCTGACTCCACTTCTCTGGGCGAGAGATCTTTCAGCCACTAAAAGCTTGCCATTTCAGTAGATTGCATCTAATGCGAATAGTCTACACTATTGTGTAAGTCTTTTCATATGCAGGTAGGTCAGGATTCTAGGGTTATTCGGGAATTTTTCGTGAGTAGTGCACCTTATTTGGTCGTCGAATATCAGTCCTCAGTATTTTGCGGTTCGTTGCCGTTTTATTTCTTATCCGCTTACTATAAATTTTGTAAAATTGATTTTCTTGTGCGTGTGATAAAAATTGCCTGGGTTTATTTTGGTCTTTTATTTGTGGAAGTAGTCCAAAAGCGTATTGACGGAGGATTGTAAGGTTGAAGTGACGATGTCTGTTTATTGGGATGTGAGGAAGTATCGTCTCTGAACTGGACTATTATTGAAATGGGTAATTTAAGGATATCTGCATTGTGCAAGAATGAAGATAGAGATGATTCTTGCGGGACTCCAGCTTCTACGGTCCTCTGTGAGGACAAATGTTTTTCCATTCTTATACGAATAATTTTGCACTTTTTTGTGATGTTCTAAGCTGGATTAGAGGTAAAGAGATATGGGATACATGCATTTTGAACATCATTCCTGTCAACCAAGCCGACAGATTTTCTATAGTTAAGACCAGTTCGGATGTGTTGGACCACATTCGCTGGCGAAAGTTCTGTGGAGAGAAATAGCATGAAGTCGATTTAACCCAAAAAAATAAGGGTCGGTCAATATTTATATGATTGAAAGTTTTGTTCGCCAGATATTACAGCAAAAGAAAATGCAGATACCTTAATTATTGTAAATACTACCATGTTCTTTGAGGTTACGCTTGAGATGGTTATTGTAGTTGGGGTTACTTCTTGATTCGCTTTGATAGGTCTTTGCATGACTTTTATAAACATGGAAAAGTCAAAGTTTCTTTAGCAAAATTTTCCTCTATCGATGCTGTTATTACAACGGATGCGGTAAATTCACCTTTCTTCGAGTTATGAGCGATTGCGATACAAAAGCAGCGTTGTTCATGCAAGGAAAAACGACCTTCTGCCAGACTCTTATGAGGAGACCATATGTTGGTGAAGTATTCAAGAATACGAATGTCACCCAGAAGATTTAGCTTCTAACCAACGGTTGCTAATCGGACTGTACAATTCCATGAATGAGACTTTGCTGAACTTCCATATTTCGTACAAGAAATCAGCTTTTGAACATAGTTCGAACATTGCTGCTTTACCACAATCTACAATTTTTAGGCAGCATATGGCGAGAGCCTGTAATATTTTGGGATCCAAAATATTCTGTCTACTTTAGAATATTTTTTGAAAACAAAAAATACTGACATTAAGCTTATGATCACTCTATTATCTTCTGCTAGATCTGCTTTTTTGAATCTAGAATCCGGTAATTCAACAAATTAATGGCAAAGAATTTGTGAGTGAAAAAAGGGAAGACTTTGTTGTCCGGAGATGTAACTGAAGCTGCACGAAAAGTTGCAATTATATGGAGAGAAAAAAAAAAACAAGATAGAAAAGTGCGAGTTAGGTCTTGAAACCGAGCTGGAGGTAAGTTTCTCATCTATTTGATGGGAATCAAATCCATCCCCATGGAAGATGCTATAGTAGTCAATGAACAGCAGAAGTCTTCAAGTTAGTTGCTGCAAAAATGTGAATTTTGTTTTAAACGCCCATTTTCATAGTCCTGTCGCGTCATAACCGCTGACAAGTACAAACACTTTCATAAATAATATGTCGGATATTTTACCTTTTTTAATCCACCGAGAACACACCTATTTTTTCAATCATCGAGAACAATTGGGGTCAAATTGACCCCAGCTACTTTTGAACGTTTATAGAATCGCCGCCACTGAAGATTTTCATTTGAAAAAATTTGTAGGTATATATTGAGACCTCTTTTAGTAGTTCTTATGCATTAGAAGTGCCCTAAATGTCCTTAACATACCTAAAAAAATTCGCGAAAAAAAACAGTTTTATCGAAAATCAGCTTTTTTACAAAAAAATCGTAACTTTGTCAATTTTCAATATTTTTGGCTAAAAATTTAGGGGGATACACTCAAGGTATGACAAAGTCATAAAAAAAATTAGCCTTATAGTGACCCTTGAAAAAAAATATTTATTTTGCTTATTTACGGTGTCGATTGTGAGGATTTTAATATTTGCACTTTTAAAAAAAATCATAACTTTGTCAGTTTTATATTTTGAGCTAAAAACGTATATGGATACTCTCAAGACATAGTAGAATAATTTAAAAAATTACCCCTATGTAAAAGGTTGTAAAAAAAGGTGTAATCTTCTGAATAATCAGACTCTGATTGCTCCGAGTCATGGTCGTCTTCGGAGGAATCACTGTCGCCAAAATTGTTATCGTTGTCTTCAGCTAACAAATTGTTGCGTACACTAGAACGCAGATTATACGTCATATTGATAAAAACAAAAAATAAAAGCACTTGCAAACTTATTTTTTGGCTTTTTTAAATTAATCTATCGATTTATTAAGTAAAAAAAATTGGATTTTTACCTCAAAATTGACGCCGAGTACATATGGGGTCATAAGGCTTCTCAACGACGAAAACACAAAAAAATTTGATATTAATTTTTAAAAATTTAAAAAAGTAAGTCCCACAGCAAGTAGGTCAGATAAGTCTGAGATTCAGGTTCAGCTATCCAAAACACATAAATATGCCCAATATCAAAACATTTTTAAGTCATTTTTCATAAAAAAAAAAAACTGAAAATGACAATTTTTTTACAAATTTCGTTGCCAAGTCTCAGAATCATGTTCAGCAATAAAAAAAAACATAGATATGCCAAATACAAAAATACGATAAAATATCTTGTTTTAATGTCTACTCAATAAAATCGAATTTTTAAAAATGTATCAGGTGGTGATTTTAGTAATCTCAAGGATTTCAAAATGTTTTGGGTGACAATTTCGAATTTCTTAATTAGACTTGTCATTCGGTCCTTATTTGAGTTTTTTTTTGAAAACGCTTAATTTAATGGTACCTTACAGGTATAACTTAGAAAATTTAAAGATCATTTTGCTCACCCCACTGTTTCCATCGATCTGTATTGTTGGTTGTGTGTTGTGTTTGCCCTGAAAATATGGAAAAAAGAAGACACGTTAAATTTTGGTACTCCAAGAATTCATAAATTTTGATATATTATTAGATAAATTTTCATTGTTAAGCTTCTAAAATACTAAATAAAATAATTTGTCATTGATTCGATTAACCATTTTCAACATTCTTCAATATATTTTTTTATTATTAGAATTTTCGTCAATTTGGTTATTAAATTCATCGGTGATTTAATACCAGTGTCGGGCAATACCTAGAGACAGACTAGAAATTATGAAAGGTTAGTTTTTGGAATTTTTTAATTTTAGCATGTCAAAATAAACACAAAAATCAACATCGTTCAAAAAATAAGAAAAACAAGCAAGAGACCATACGTTTTTTGTGTATCTTTGATGTTCATTTAAATTATTGATTGGATTCCGTTTCAAAAAAAATATTGTTTAATAAGAAATTGATTTATCTTAATCACTAACATATCAGTCTCTCATTATCCCTAATTGCTAATCAATCAAAGTCGCGCTATCTACCACAAACATCACAAGCACACTTCACTGGACAATCAAAATCAATTACTTAATATAACAGTTCCCGGAAGTGCGGATAAATCAAAGCATATAAAAACGGTCAAATGCAATAACGCAACAGGAAACTTATCCATTTTAATTTTTGACAGAGACACTGGGCTTCCCCCCGGGCGACAATCAATTTAATCAAAATTATATACAATCTACAACAAATACAATTCATACTTTTAAAATTAAAACTTAAATTAAATACCACAAACCTAATCTTTCACCTACCGTAACGACGCATTTGTCCGCGTCTGAAGACCTCATTCTTCACAATGTCTGTGCAATGCCCACAGCATCCTAAAAACAATATGTACTGACTATTATGATGATGATGACTTAACTGGCATTGCAGCTTGCAGACAATAATCGCCCATCATCGCGATACAGTCAAAGATCAGATCGTGATGGAGCAATCAAAAGCGAACATAGGTCGACCCCGACTAAATCAGTCAGATCGATGAGTTCTTTTCGAGGTGGACTTGAAACATTTTAAGATTGATTTTGGGGTTAAGTAACCTGACAGACTGAAATTCGAGACAAGATACATATTCATTGTGCAAACAAATTTTTATTACTGATGTTGTCTCTTCCTTGAGCTTAGTGCACGAATAAATGAAATATTTCGAAAGTAACACAATTAGTTTTGGAAGTGCAATTGCTTTGTCCATACTGTCAAAACATGTATCCGAGTTTGATGATCTAAACAAACTTTTCCTCGGCTTCTATACCACAATATTGCTGATCAGCAGCTGAGATAGTTTATAGATTTCATCATCAAAAGTGTACACCTTGACATTTAAATTTTTCTGAAGGAGATTTTTCTGGTTTTAGTTTTCGAGTATATAGTAGCTATAAGACTCTACCATTTTGCGTATACCCACAATTTATTCAAAGCTTCGAAATAAGATACATATATCAATGTGTGTATGTATAGCGACTTAAGATACATGAATACAAATATATATCTCTATCTATCCGCCAAGGACAACGAATTTAAAACAAAGTTGCCTGAAATGTAGCAAGCAACAGTTAACCGCATTTTTTTTTAAACAGTTACAGAATTAAACTTAAATGCTAATGTTACGGAATCTTAATAAGTATTGCGCTTAATATACGATAAACTAGGTTAATTTGAATATTTTGGCTCATTATCAGTCGAATAGAAAAGTATAATAATTTTTAATTGGGAGTTGGTAGGTTAGTTGAACGCTTGGTAATGTTTTAATGAATTGTGTAAGAATATTTTTGGGGGTCTAGCCATCAGCTACTTTATGGCAGCAGTTAGCTATCAACGCAGTAATTAATGAGAATAGCTTGAAGAATTATTAATCAGTTCTTTGTCTTTGGCCATACTTAACTCAATTTTGTTGACTGATGTTTTTGTTTGTTGTATAGATACCGCTTTGAACAAAGATAATAAATTTCTACTAAGCGTCGTGTAAAAATTTACACTTATTTTTATTTATTTTAAACAGTTTAAAACACATATTTAGCGCGAAAAAATTTTCCATTAGATTATACGACGGAATCGGATCGAATATTTATTTCACCGTGCAATTTACATATTCATGTCACGATTTGTAACATTTAAATTGACCATTCGTTGATTGTGCGCTTCTTGAAGTGCAAAAGAAAGTTTCGGCTTTCAGTTTCTTTTTTGATACATTTTCGTGGAATCTGAATTATTTTCAGTAAGACATTTTCATATTTACTAACTTTTCAAATATATTTGCAGATTTAAGAGGTCAATTGGATTTTGTGGTTGAGTTGCTCTCCCAGATGCTGGTGGATATTTTAGTTTAGAATTTTTTTCGATACGTGTGGTCTGCCTACGAGAAACCTGGAAATTGGGTACTCTGCCTTAGCCCTGTGTTATAAATCATAATGTTGATTATAAACTTTCAAATTGGTGAAATGGTATTCTTATAAGAATCTATTTCGTAGAGATGGGTATAAATGAGTGAAGTAATCAAGATGAGTCAATAAATCGCACTCAACTCGTGTGTTGACACACTCTATTCTCAAGTGAGTTGCCTCAGAAAAACTTCTTTACTTGTTGTGATCAAGGGTTGATCCCTGTGGCCGACACTTTTGTGTACGCACAGAAGAGGTTGGTAACACATGAGTGGGGTAACATAAATGAGGCAATCAATTTAAGTAAATTATGAGCTTGTTGCTTTTGGCCAACATTTATATATACACAGAGGAACGAGTCAATCAATGAACCTCAGCAATCATTTGCGTGGAGTGTTCCGTTTCTGAATCCTTCACTAAGCTTTAGCACAGAATTGGAACGGATTTTGGTTTGAATTCCATAGAGTGTAAAGTAAACTTCTAAGCAATTCGACACCGTGCGAGAATGGTGATCGACAAACGTTGTGGTCGCGGAAGAGCATAATATCCATGAACTTTATGGGTTGAATACGATATAAGCTTTCTTTCTGTGGACTTTCGTAAATTGTTTTTACAGATTTGCGATTTTTAACTCTTTGGCGAGGATGAGAATTTTAGTGAATTTGTACATTTCTATGAAAGAAAAAAAAATATCCAAAAAATCATTATTCAAAATGAAAGTTGATGTTTATTACTTGTTTTGTTTTAGAAGCTTTAACCCTATGTAACCCTATGTGTGCCTAAAAGTAAACAAATATTTTTTAAATTTCGAGTTGTGATAACTTGATGCAGTCAACAGATTATTACAAAATTTACAGGACATTGACAAATAAGTGCATACAAAGGTGATACTTTGAGTAGGTAGAGAATAACAGTTCTAATCTACTTAAGAGGAGGAGGAGGAGGAGGATGAGGAGAAATTAGAGGAGTAAATGAGAAGAGAAGGAGGAATTAGAGGAGTAAATAAGAGGAGGAGGAATAAGAGGAGTGAATAAAAGGAATAAATAAGAAGAGGAGGAGCACGATGACGTCGTAAAGGAAGAAGAGGATGACGTCGTAAAGGAAGAAGAGGATGACGTCGTAAAGGAAGAAGAGGATGACGTTGCAAATGAAGAAGAGGATGACGTCGCAAATGAAGAAGAGGATGACGTCGCAAATGAAGAAGAGGATGCCGTCAGCAATTATCGGGCCGCACATTCCGTGTATGACGTAAGCGATGATCTTCGAACTGATAAACAGCTCAACAGGGCTGTTTATCAGCTCAACCAACTGGGTTGTTTATCAGCTCAACAGGGCCGTTTATCAACTTAACTGGGCTGTTTATCAGTTCGAAGATAATCGCTTACGTCATCCTCTTTCACATTTGTGACGTCATAGTGCTCCTCCTCTTAATTACTCCTCTTATTCCTCCTCCTGTTATTTACTCCTCTTATTTACTCCTCTCATTCCTCCTCTTATTTACTCCTCTTCCTCTTATTTACTCCTTTTATTCCTCCTCCTTCTCTTATTCACTCCTCTACTTCCTCCCTCTCCTTTTTAGTGGATTAGCTCATCGAAATGAAGCAACAGTAAGCAAACCATTACTTCTTTGGAAGAACTTTGAAGAAAGGATAAGCGTCGTAAGACCTCAGCGAGGTATCGCTGCTCCAGAAACGAATGAATGCCAAATATATTTACAAAAAACTTATCAAGATAGAACAGCATATCCGTTTATCTTGGGCTGAAAAGAACCAAGAATGTCCTCGGCTCTTTAAGATAATGTTGAACACACTACGGTTTTGTTTGCACTTATGTTTCCAGTGAATGGATATTTTCGAAGCGTGGATATCTGCTCAACGGCTTAGTTCACAGCCAGTGTCAAAAATAATATTTCTGAATGCTGATTCATAAGTAAAACATAAGTAATATCTGAAAACGCGTTGTTTAGCTTATTTTGTACAATAAAGTTGTGATTATTTCATACTTTCCAATTCAAAATAAAAATAACTCCGAGGGCTAAGGTATTCGAGTAATAAAGAGAGAAGAAAAGTAGTAGGTAGAGAATTTTCAGGCGGCAATAGACAAGCACTTCGAAAGCAAAGATAGCAAATATTTTTTCACTGGATTAAAAACCTATGACAAATGTAAGAAGTCCATTGAATTATGCAGAACAATATATTGTTCCAAATTATTTAAATCAGAATTTTTATAAACTAGGCTCAAAATTTTTCACCCGTCCATGGAAATTAAATAATAGGCTGGAAACTGGTCATGGACGCCACTGAAAGAATAGGGAAATATTTTATCTTAACAGGACAAGTTGCCAACCGAATAGTTTTGGGACCGTTGAAACTGGGGTTATGCTGTGGTTTGTGCAATCTATAAATCTAAAAAATGTGACATAAGATGATGCGAACTGTTGCCTCTTGTTACGGGAAAAGGGACACTCAGATGACTTTATGCAACACAGATGTGTAGTTGTTATTGAAAATAAGGGTTTCTAATTTTAAGCAACAACTTTTTTTTTCCTTTTCAATGTTGGAAAAAATATTTTGAGCATTTATTTGATCACCCATAAAACTTATATTGATTTTTTTATTGCTTGTAAGTGATCATGCTTTCGCAAAATATAATAAAATTGTGATCCTCAACAATAAACATTCTATTTTGAGCACATTCCTATAAAGTTAAGTCAAAAAAAAACATTGAGACATGTGGATCGTATGTGGAATGTATTATTTTATAACAGGCCATTTACCGTCAATATTTCTGATTGTTTCAATGCATTAACAATGAAAAAATGAGTATTTTTTCAGTGTGAATTAAATTTTACATGCTGAAAAACAGTTGTACAATGCGCCAATATTGGAAAAAAAACTCTTTGTTACGATCGCTTATGTTCTAATCTTTTCACCCAGATGTCGATCATTAATGAATCAATAATAATAAATGTAAATATTTGACAGCAATCGATTTAATGATTTTTTTCGAGCAAATCAAACTAAATATATCAAATTGTCAAAATTTGTTGTTAGACTCGTACTATTCATTTCCACAATATCTGTTATAATTATATATCTTTCCAATCATCAAAGATTCATACATTTTGCTGCTGTTATTCTAAATCGAATCACAATCTCGTTCGATCTTGCATCAAGTCATTCAAGTAATCTCACAACACAAGTACGATTGAATTACTTAAGTGTGAGTAACCAAAACAAAGACCACAACCAACCTTCAAAGTACATGTCAAATGACAAAATTAACAGCAAATACAAACAACCAGTCTATTATGTGTTGTATTGATTTAAGATGATATTATTGTTATCGACAGAGCATTTTTTTTTTTATATTGACATAAATATGAAGTAAAAGCATCAGAAGATTCAGTTCAAATTCTCATTGTTGCACGTTCTGCAGCAGACCAGATCTAGAGTTACACAACAAAGCTGCTTGAAGTGTTTATTTAGTGAGCAGTTTTTTTTTTTAAATTCAAGGCTGTTCGATTTGTAAGCAAGTTTAAGGCGGTTTAAGTCATAATAAAAATGAGCATAAAATTATTATTTCCTAAACCTAATCATTACCTCAACTAATCTTTTTAATTTCAGCCAAAGCCTACCAGACCACACATACATACGTCAAACTATAAAGACTCAGATTTTTTTTATGACAGTAGGGAAGAACAATTGTGCAATGTAAACTTTGAATAACGGTGCCTTGGGCCGGTATTAGATAGTACAGGTGCTAAGTATTTGATATATATAAAGACCGTAATTTACGTGTTATTTGAATCGAAGTCAGACATATCCAAAGTTGTTAATACCCCCAGACAGGCAGGTGCTGGCTCTTAGTTTATATAGTAAATTGCCGCAAATGTTTTATTTTTTAATTTCATTGCTTATGTCTGCATATTTTACTACTGATATTATGTTAAAAATAGAAATAGATTAATGCCAAATGAATAACCGAACAAAATGCAATATGGAAATATATAATGATTATCTTTCCCCAAAAAAACTTTTCAGTAAATATTATTGAAAACTTGTATTTTTATCTTAACATCGCAATAGATAAAAATGTCTATTTTCGAATGAAATTTTTTTAAAATACGGGGATCAAGAAAAAAATTACTTTGTATTTTTTTGGTTTCATTTAATTTTCACAATCCATCCCGGTCTAATCAGCAAAAAGTTGCCTTATCGATTTTATGCGTGTTTTTTTTTTCATTTCGAGAACGCAAAAAACTTACTGGCAAGATACAATAAATTAATAATAATTTGTGCAGCAGATCGGATGTTTTATTGGCAAAAGAGTGACATTTTTTCATTTTTATTTACCTATCTGGAGTCGTTGTTTAGTAATGTCAGAACGGATTGGAAAATTTTATTAACGAGCTATTTTCGTCGTTTTGTTTCGTCAGTTTTAGTATATATTATGTCGTGAATTTGGCACTGAAGTATTCATATTTTATTGAGCTACATTTTGCCTACTGAGGAATCATCTTTCTTATTTGCGTCATGATTTATGTTTTTTTTTGTGGATAGAGAATATGATGGGTTTGCACAACTCCTGCGATATTTGCTCTATATACTAAATGTGCTTTGTGGATGGCTTTAGTGGTGCAGCTTCCACCGCATTGGATTAATTCAGCCGCAATTTCGTCAATGCCCGGCGCTCTATCCAATCCTGCCCCATTTGTTTTCAATGCTACCTTACCCTAAACAAGTCTCTATAGAGGCCTGAAAAACATAGTTTTTTTTCAGCCATGCAGCCCTTTAAGGGGACATAGCACCTTCAAATTTTTCATAAATCGATTTTTCTTTTTTGATTGAATATGTTAGAATGAAGCTTTAAAAACATGATTTTAATAATATAAAATTGAAATTATAAAAAAAAATGGTATGGCCATATATAGCGAAGCGCGCCAAGGTCATTTTTTCTATGATTTTCCTTCACTTCGCTATACCGCTACATCGGCTTAGGCTAGAGTGTAGAGAAAGATAAGTGAGTCAACTCCTTCAAAAGAAGCAAAAAAAAGTTAACATCGGCAAAAAAAAAACAAAAAAATTAGCTGAAAAAAATGCTTCTAAAAAAAGTGTTCAAACTAAAAAAAAAAGTCCGAAAAAAGTTCAACTGACACTAAAATTAATGAAACATTTGTCAACACATTATGGCCTACATATTCGACGAAATAATTATTCAGTTAAAAACATGCGCAAGGAAATTTGGGCAGAATATTCGCAACAAATTTCAACTGATGAGAACCCTCAACACTCTTATTGTCCTATTGGAGAAAAGACTTGGTGTCACTGGCGCAAGGCGGTGGCAGCTGGTAGTAATACTTTAAAAAATTTCAAGCAGCCTCCACCTTTAGATGATGAGGTACAAGCAATTTTAAAGTCTATTTATGAAGGCTTATCATCAAAAGATTTATAAAAGCGCTGCTTGGGCAATTTTACGCAGAATAATAACGAAAGCTATAATTCTTGTATTTGAAATTTTTCGGAAACATACTTTTGTGGAAAAAATATCATAATATGGCTGCAAATATTTTTGCATGTACATTAATGAAGGATTTATGGCTATCTTGAAAATAATGCAAGTCATGGGAATTACAATTGGCCCATGTGCACTGAAACATCCAGAAAATAGAGATGGTGCAAGAATCAATCAGGCGGAAAAACACTCGATTGAGGCATCTAAAGAGGTCAGAACTGCTCGAAGGGAGCAAAAATCTTTGGAAGAGGAGGAGTATGAGCAAGAAGAAGGTATATTGTATGGTCCAGGCATCGCAGATTAATTTTCGGTAAGATTTATTACAAAAAATATTGAATTTTAACTTTAAACGCGATTTTCTCGAAACAACGTTTTTCAATTTAGCGTGCATGATTAAGAAAAAAAAATATTATGCAATCGTTCTGAAATTTTAACACGTTAATATGCACATGTTTATGCTTAAAAAAACGCCGCCATTTTGTTATTTTTCAACCAAATTTTTTTTTTAGCTCATTCCAAGGCTGCTTTGACGCTGATCAAAACCGCGTTTTGGTTTTTTTTTCAGACTTTCCTGAGGGCAGTTATCTTACACTCCAGTTTTTTTTGGAGTATTTTCCAAAAAGTTTTAGCAGACGACAGGGGGCCATAAAATATTTTTAACAATTTTGTTTATGTAGTCTAAGACAAATAAAGTATGTATGTGTAAAAAGTTTCATTAGGATATGTCTTTTTATACAATTAAAAACTAGTCTTTGAAAAAAAAACATTTTTTTTTCAATTTGAAGGTGCTTTGGCCCCTTAAAATATCGAGCCAATCCCTCTCTTAATCTAACTATCTTCGGCGATGATATTGCCGATTTTGTCGTTACAGAGGATCCTTTTGTCCTGAATTTCAGGTGTTAAACTTTTCACTACTTCGTAAACTCGTCTAGTTTTATTAATCGTCAAGTTTTCTTTAATGTTTTGCTATCTGGGGTAGATCTTGTGATTAATATCAAATTCATCAGCTGAACAGCTTTATTTTCGAAACTAACTGGTCGACTTGGAATTTATTTATTTGCGTTTGCAATATTTATTCGTAATTGAAATTTCATATCTAATGCGGTAAGAGCTTACTTCAGAATTGAAACAAACTGCTGCATTATAAGATCTTCTTTCCAGATAATCATTCGTGATATGATCAGATAAGATTATACGAATGTTGATACAAAAGTAATGAGTTATGCATAGATAAGATTTTTACACGTCAATACAACTTTTTAGTTATTTTATGGTGAGATCTAGATAGATCGAATATTTCTAAAGTTTTTAATCTTTTGCATTCTCTTAAACACACTTCTTATGTTCACCACACTCAATACACGCGTCACATGATCGAGCGCAATAAAAATGGTGAAAATACCATTCAAACTACTAAAAATAACCTGTACAACGTTTTCCCAGAGAAAACTTGTATAATTAACGTTAATCCGCTCAAACGTTTCATATTTACATTAATCATAAGTGCAGTCAGTCAGTTAGACGACCCCGGTCATCGTCGTAACCATCATGCAAGTGTTAGCCATCATTATCTAACTTTACGGCTAGAGTGTGGATTGAAGTGGATTATGTGCTTTTACTTATCTATCTGTATCTCTGAAAGTAGATTGCTTGGGAACCGGCATGTAATTCAAGTGCTCTAAAACACGACCAAACAACATCATCTACTACACAGGCCAATGTAGTCGAATAAACTCTATAGGCTGGTTGGTGCTGAGATACAGCAGCCGCCGCTCTATAGCACCACCAGCATTAAATCAACATCATCAAGTCGGGACGCAATAATGCGGAATTTCATAATTTCCCGGAAGAAGTTCCGTCTCTCTCTGTGTAACCGACTGCTGCCGCTGCAACAAAATCAGCAGCAGGTTTCTTCTATAGGCCGCCTGGGCTACTAAGCTCCGGATCTGCGGCGGTAGCTTGGCTAGCTACGTCAATAATGTTGGTGGTATCTAACTGTTCGGCTTGCAGTGATATCTTTACCGGATTGGAAACATTCCTCAGGTGGATTACCTTTTACCTGACGTGATGTCGAGTTTGTTTACGTGGACTACGTGCGAGTGAAGGGAGAGCTTAGTAAATTACCATTTTTTTTCTCCTATAGGACTTTTAGCTGAACGTCTAACGCAAGGTAGCATGTGGTATTTGCATTTATTACTGTTGGATGTTTGACCGAGAGCTTGGATTAATAATTGTGTGACTGTTTATATTGAACAACACAAGGTTGTCGGCCTTTTGTAGTTTTTGTAGTTTGTTGAAGTTTTTGATGGGCATTTTCCATTTCGGCTCTTTTATGATTTTTATCTTATCAAATGCCAGGCTGAAAATACTTATGTTAACGAGATAGCATTTTTTGATTTATAAACGATCAACTGACAGGCATGAGAAATAGTCGTGAGGGCCGTAAAAGCGAACCCATACGAAAATCATGAAAATTTGGAGACAAAATAGCGATCAAAAATAATTAGTAGAGGTGTACTTAGCGTTGTTGCGATTCGATACACTCAGACGCAAATATAAGGTTCGAATTTCGTTGGATACGATGACTATACTATATGGCCAAATACCATCGAAATAAAGTTCATCGAAATTACAAAAAATTAGCCTCTTCATATATGCATATTATATACAGTCTCCACTTAAGGATTTTCCGAGTTTGTGTGGAATTCAATCAAAATTTAATCCATACAATTTTGAAAGAAAGAATATGTACTAAGTAAAAACTTGGAGCTAGGACGCGACAAATGGAGTTTACTATTATTTTTTTATGCAGATTGCAGATTTTTAATACTTTGCGGTTGAAGTATTTTTTCTACAATATTATCTTTATTTATCACTAAGGATGTTTGGTTAGGAGGCTGTCAATTGGAAAATCTTGCTGAAAGTCTTATGCAAGCGACACACTCTCCTTCCTATCCATTTTACTCTGGGAACCATTATTTTCCTTTGATCAACTGTACAATTCCTCTCGATTCGATATGGGATATGGGATGGCTCCCCAAGAGAGACCCTTCTCTTTCTCGCGAGAATCGGATACAGGCACATGAGACGGAGAACAATCTCCTCTTCATCCTTTGAGCCACAGCTCCGACGGAAATCGTAGAACTCTAATCCCAACCATCTTTACCCAATGGCTAGTTTGACCGATGACATCGGTATATCTATAGTGAAAGAGAATAAGACCCCTGATAGCAACTCCTGATTTTGTTAGCCAAATCATTAGCTTCTTCTTAGCCTTAGCTTCTCTTCTAGCTCTTTTTCGTTTTGCTGGAGATCTGTCTATATTTCAACCATCTGAAACTCTGACGGCATTTTAACCTAATGTTCCATTTACCTTCTCCCTTGTTTTCGTAACGTACTTGAAAGAGTTTTTATAATCCCTTCTTATCCCTTATCCGCTTCTTGATCCTCAGCCTCACTTTATGCTTTAGGGTGAGAGGATGGTTCCCCAAGAGGGTCCTATGGACCAAGAAATTTTTGCCACTGATTTATGATGGGTCGCTCAGGAGCGCCAATCAAAAAGAGCAACTCTTTTGAAAGAGCTATGTGAGCGATCATTTAGAACTGCTCTGCATACTTTATACCTTCACTTTAGTGGCAAGAGCGATATTGCGGAGCTACTCGAGCAAATAGAACTTATGCAAATACACACGGCAATACTTCATTGGACGAAATCTAGACTATTTTAACGGCGGAACATGAACATATGAACTATCGTATTGCACAGAGGAAAGAGTCAGCTCCGTGTGAATGAAGAATGAATGATAACACGGAGCTAGCACTGTGTGCAGTGCGAATAGAGGGAGAATGATGAGTATGAATGATGGTACAGGGCGAATGATAAAAAACGATAAAATATGCATACTGATTGTGGTTATTGATGGTGATATTTTGTGAGACTCGTTTAGCATGGATATACTTTTTTCACGAGTCTTTGTGCGTTTTTTTCGCCGTATGGAGGCTATTAGGCGGTGGATTTAATAGGTAGATTTGGTTCTTTGAAGACTGTGCTGAATTTTTTGACAATTAAAAAATTAGAAGGTCTCATAATGAGTAGAAAGTCAAAAGACACTGTGAGTTTATTTAGGATTTTCTATCGATTCTGGTAGTTTTCACTCGTCATTTTTACTAATGTTCGAAGATGAGTAGAACGCAAATATGACTATTTCTCAGGAACGCGCCATCTGATTGAGCTGAAATTTTCAGGATACATTTGTGCCCACATCAAATAGGTCCAAGTATCACCAATTGTAAATTATTTTTAACCCTTTGACGCCAGAGGCCACTTAAGTGATATTTTAAGTATCCTTATAATTATTTTAACAAATTATTTTCGAAAATATATAATTTTGCTAAATGTATTTCCAACGTCTTTCAAAAATAGATATAATGTTTTGGGAATTTACAACCCTATTTGTGCGCTAAGTGCCTAAAATAAGATCGAGAAAATTTGAACAACTTTGAATTACGATACCTTTTGATAAAATTATCAAATCATTACAAAACTTAGAGGACATATTTATATTGTAAAGTTGTGGACGCACTTAGGTTTTGATGAACGTGCTGGCAACCTTGCAGCTGCGTCAAGCACTGAAAGTGAAAACCTTCGAATTACCGACCCTCCTGAATTTTTTTTTGTAGACAAAAAAGGAACTCATATATCAATTTTCTAGCCATTATGGCTAGCAAGTAGCCAGTGATACGAAACCTCTGCTCAAGGGCTCGAAGAATATCTGTCAAATTGGAATCATTTTGTATGTCCAGCATTACCAGCAGGACGACTGGTCTGGTTTGATGACATGCCTCCTCCGCTTTGCTGCAGCCCCAACAACCTCTGAGATGGCATAAATTGTTCAATGAAAACCCATTTCGAGTCTCCATTTTCATTATGGAAATTTTTTACAAGTAGTTAGTTAATGATCAGTTTTTCGCTTCGCTTCACTTTGTCCCTGATTTGACTCAGATACTACGCACATTTTACTCATAGCTCGGCTGACCAACCATATCTAGATTCAAAGTAGTGAACGCATCGCTCACTGATGATGAATAAGTTCTTCGAGAATATAAGGTTGATGGCATGAAGAAATCTTGCTGAGTGTCAAGAACGTTGGAATTACGTTAGTTTTTTAACAATTTTTTGCCACGAAGACTTCAGTCACAACACTGTGAAAGGATTAGTGAAACTAATTTGCAAAAATGAGCGAAATTGACTCACTGACGGGTCCAATTTTTTTTTGTTTTTGTTTTGGCAGAAGCTATCCTTTTTAGGCCGAAAGAAATTACTTCATATTTGTCAGCCATCTTTGGTTTTCTACGTAGGTACGCGCCGAGAACCAAACAAGCAGTACGAATGTAACAGTGAGATCCCTAAAACTACAGTTCTCAATGTGTTAGACAAAGTGGCCGACTTGTTGCCTGTCTCGAAAAACCACAATAACATCGTAAAAACTATTTTGAAGTTTTCTAAGCTTTTTAATTCGAAAGCTATTGGTTCCACGTGAAGTTTTTGTGTAGAAATAATAAAAAACATTTCAGAAAAAACTGATTTTGTTACCTTTATTTTTTCGCGCACTTTTGACACTGTGATCTCATGCAAAAAATTCCTGAACATCAATTTGGCATTGGGATATGGAGGTTTTCTTTCTGTTCTGAAGTGGTAATAAAAATTGCTCCAAGTTTTTTATAATCAGGCAATATCGTGTCAGCGTTAATGGAATAGATTCTGTCAAATGGATAGTGACACCAGGAGTGCCACAAGGTTCTGTCACTGGACCAATTTTCTTACTATATTCACTGCTGATTCGACCATCCTAGCGGGCCCAAGTCCTCCAATATGCCAACAACACTCTCTTATTTGCGTCGGGCAAAGACCCGATCAATACTACTTGGCAGAACTAAGTCTTCAATTTAAGGAATGGGGCAATGAAACAGAAGTAAGAGACAACTCTGCGTATTTTACAGTCCACTTCAATCCTTCTAAGTATAGAGTTCCCAAACTAAAAAACTCACTACCTCGTTTAGAACTTCTAAGATTACTCCTAATTTATCGCTAGGTTAAGAATGTACAATAATAACCGAAACCAAAGTAGATCCACATGAACGTCATTTCAACAAATTCAAACTTCCTTCATTGAATATACTTGTCCAACATGCCCCTAACTGGGCCAGAAATATTACATTAAGCATTAATCGAATGCATCAAAAATCCAATTACATACATCATATCACATCATTCATGCTTATTTTCCATTTAATTTTCCGTGAAAATTTTAATAGTCATACACGGACCACTAAAACAACTGACAGCATCTGCTCCTCTAAGTTCCAACATTTGCTCCGCTTTTCAGCATCATAAAATACACCGCAACGAATACACACTATAGTTATGACTTTATTTACAATCCGAAAGTTTGTAATAAAAATTCATTAAGGCATAGGATAGATCGTTCTCTGTATCTAGTAGGCTCGTCAAATTTTATTTGCAGCACGAATTTAGTCACTAACATAATTTTCGCACGGAAATTTCTTCTTAACTGACTGCTATACGATTATGATGGGAGCGTGTAAGGTAGCCAACCATCAGACATTGGAACAATGATGAATGTGACCTGAATCTATGGGCATATTTCTGTAGAGTTGCATGGAGATAAGTGGAGAATAGGAAATATTATCTATGCATTATTGTCGACATTTTCTCGGAATTCAATGAAATATTATGGAGATGACTTTAAATCGTTGGTTAATTAGTACCTGTGTGCGAAATACGTAGCTATGGCGACTAAATTTGCAGTGCTTGATGTTGGGTTGAAAGAAAATGATGAAAGAGATTTAAGATGATTCATTTGAAGTTTCGATTCTTATTTGAATACACATTTGAACCAATATGTCTGCCTATTGGTTAACATTTGTACATCGATCATGGCCAGTTTTGTTTTAACTTTTTCGGAAATCCGATAAGAAAACTATTTTGATGGCTTCGAAAATCAACACACTCCTAAACGTCATTTTTGATAAGCCTCATTAAACACGCGTGGCTTATCTTTCAAATTCACGTTCGTCCATTAATTCGACTATCTCAAGGTGAACTACTAGCTAATTAAGACACATACAACTACGATACATTTTCTTCGTTTCGTTAGATTTCAGCACCTAACTAAGTCCATTAGCGTTTATCTTAGACAGGAATCCATTTGACGATTAATGTCTAGACAACAATCATCATCGCAAACCAACAAAAGTTCATACTTCACCTTTAAATTACATTGACGTATGTATACTTCAATCGAGTAATTTTAGTGAATTTCCCCTTCAATCATTGCCAAATTGACGTTTTTGCATCGCGACCTTCATGCTTTTGCGCATTCAATAACCTAAGGTTATTCATCAGATTTCACCATTCACTTTGCTTCCACAAAACTCTAATACTACTTAATATATATACAAGCATATCTGAAGCCGCCAACATTTTCGACAAGCTCTTTATGCATATAAGATCCAAAAGAAACAGAAACAGCACAGCACAAACAGACCAACCTACACATGGCTTCATTTTGATATTACGAGCGTGCTGAATATTTGTAAGTGTTATTACTCGTCTAGTATTGCTTCATCGCAGAGATGAAAAATGACAGTAGTGAAAAATGTTGATGCATGCCATGTTATAGCGCTTTGGAGTGATGAATCATGTGAAGCAGTGCGAAAAGCTAGTTACGTGTGGAATGCATGCAAATATATATAAAGGTCGAGCCATGAGTCGAGAGGTGGTTCCGAAGCATGTGTGACATACCGTGCACGTGATTACTGCTACAATATCATTACTGCTATCAAGCTGGGTCGTTAAATTCTAGTTTATTTTTTTTTTAAATGTGGACAAGTTTAATGGAATTTATTGTGATATTTCCAGGAGTATGGAAAATATTTTCAAAAAATTTGAATGTTAGGAACTGGAACTGCTATTATTTGGGTTCAACGGAAACGTATTAATGAAATCAAAATATTGCAGTCAGGGGAAAAATTTGATCTAGTCACTTGTCAGCTCCGCAAAATGGTATCCATTAAAAATTCATATTTTGATTTCCCATTGCATCATCTAGAAACATGCCACACATAATACTTTCATTTGATAATTTGAGAATTTTGGACATAAACATAAAGCAAGTAAAAGCAACAATTGCCTTCTCCTCAAAGTTTTCGAAAGCCTTAGACCTCCATGTTACGGAGATCTAAGATTTTCGAACAACCTCAAACCCTTTCGACACCACAAAATGCGTACACGTTCCATAGAGTAGTAGCTCTTGAAATATTAAAAGCACTCCATTACAAGGAGTACGTTTTGGGGAGCCTTTTTGGAAATTGAAGGCGTTTTCAATAATGTGCAAGAAAGTCTCCGCGTAATCAACGGTTGTAGCCTGATCCGATAACATGCCCATCATAGTCTCAGGTAGGTTTCCCGCATACTCTTGGCCAGCTCATCGAGTATGCTCAGGAGCTGATTAAAGAGCGGGCAAACACCATGGGCCTTAGTCTCAATTCCGAAAAAACTTCACTTATACTGCTCACGAGAAAACCGAAGATTTCTGAGATATAACCAATGAGGTTGGGCGGGACTAGATAAAGCCTCAAGTGCCACACAAAGTACTAGGACTTTATTCTGGACAGTAAGCTCACCTGGGACGTGAGTCAAGAGAAAAAGAACAAAGAAGGTAGCAACGTGGTTTACGCCTGCAAGAGGATATTGGGTGAGACTTAATGCATAATCCTGTTCTAGCGCACTTAATCCACACGGCGATATAAAGGTCGATCCTTGGTCTGGTTGCCGGCAATGGATAAAATCATCTTTGCTGATATGGCGATCAGAGTTCGGCGATGGGCGGCTCCCTGTACTACAGGTGCCTTAAACACAGCTCCTTCATCTGCGTTAAACGTCCTGCTTGATTTTCCTCCGTTTGAGTTCTTTGTTAGAGGCGCTGCCGCAAAATCTGCTGTGACGCTTAAGGGATCGGACCACTACTAGTCAAGATCCTTTGGCCACAGTAGTATTACTTCGTCCTCACTTTTTGCTTCAAATGAACATATCAAGCGACCGATGGGCAGGAATGGAACCAGCAAATCAGCACAGAAGACCTTAGCATTTACACCCACGGATTTAAACCAGCTTCAGGAGTAGGTGCAGCAGCGTATTCTGTACAACGCGGTAAAGAAGCAGCCTTCAGATTTCCTAATCACTGTAGTATCTCCCAAGCGAAGATCTATGCGATACGAAAAGCTGCATAACTAATATCCTGGAAGGATACTTCAAATGCAAGGATCAACATTGGTGGAAGTGCGTATTTGGCTGCATTCAAACCTTGAACAGGCTAGGCAATAACAGAAGAGTCAGAATCTTTTGGTCATAAAGGCATTGATGGGAATGAGGTAGTAGATGCGTTAGCTAAGCATGGGGTTAGTCTTTCCCTCGTTGGTTCGGCAGCTATACTAATTTCTATCCAAACGGTAAAGTGCTTGATGCAACAACTCAGACCTGCAGTGTAAGCAGAATCATGTGGGGGTCATACAATCTCGTAGCTATCAAATGCCAAATTAACCTGAACTGATTGCAAACGGTATCATTACTGGCCATTGTCTTGTAACCACCCACGCTGTGAAACTATGACTCTTAACTAGAAGTATCAGCGGCTGGGAGTTCAGAAACAGTTCGGTATCTTCTGTGTCACTGTCCGACACTGGGGGCAACCAGAAAGCGCTGCTTCAATGACGCATATAGATGCTTTGATTGCCAACGCTTCGAGCACGTAGCAGCTAAGTGCATCTTTGGGGTGCCCTGTGCTAAATCCAAAAAAGAGCATTCGATTAAAGAGTGTCTCATTCCCATTGGCACCCAAGAAGTATTTTGTGTAAACTGCAAATTTACTGGCCATCCTGCCATCCTGCCATCTAACACCGTTGATCTGCAGCCTAAGAGGTGGAAAAGCAAGATGAAGCTCTCCTGATTGATATGCAAGAGAAGTGAAACTTGATAACGGTTGCTTGATGACGAACGTTTTGATATATATATACATATATATATTACTAACCTGCCGGTACATCGAAAAAATCCACAACCGTCTAACGATCAAGGTTCTAAAGGCTTCAACTCACTCAATTATATTTTATGGATGCGAAAGCACATTCGGCTGCAACCTCGCATCATTGGTAAAAATGCAGGTTTCGTCTCTAACCTTGAAATTTCCCACTCTCCCAGTGAGAAACAGGTCGCATACATGGGCTTGGCACTTGAATATAGTGGCATTATTGTAATTACATCATTGTAATTACATTGTAATTACATTACAACTGAGTTTTTTGAATAGTTGTTCTCTCATTGCTGTTTTTAAAAGGAAGTTCATTGGCGAATACTTGAGGAATGCCGGGAAAGCATCGTAAGCAACCTTTTTGGCACTAAACTTTAAAGATGGCTGCATACTGAGTGTCTTAAGCTTAGTCTTGCAACTCCACTACACACCTTCAGGAAGTTTGGTAGCGTAACGATATCTTTCTGTGCAATACGCACGTGTAAACACGCTATACGCACGTCTTCGCTTCTCATCTAAAGCGTAGAATGGCTCAGTTTGACTAGATTGAGAAAAGAAAGCCTGATTCGAACAACAATGAATTGATGTTGCAATTGGATGAACTTTATTCAGAAATGTTTCCACTCAATTCGAAAAAGTTATGAGTTTGGCTTTAAAAAGTATGAATATGACACGAAAAATAATGAAATCGAACCTTAACAATTCTGGGTTTGGCACGCAACAATTATAATTTTTAATCGAAACAATCATAATTTTGACTCGAGAATATTTATTATTCAAATTCATAATTTTTTAGAGTCAAAAAAATTCACGTTTTTGGGGTTAAATTCAGAGTTTTTACGAGCCGAATTCTTCGCTTTAAAATTTTCCATAAAATTGGAAATTCGTACTATCAATCTTGAAATAAGCCGGAAAATGGAATAAATGTTCATTAAAAATTTCAAACGGAAATTGATTTTAGATCATGTGTCATTTTTCTCGATAATATAGCACCTGAAAGAAAATACAAAACTAAAATTATGTTTTTTGTATAACTTTCACCCTCATCCAAATTTATTTTACGAACTCAAATAAGACTCAAACGTTTCCCTGTTCCGCTCTTTCAACACCATATGGCGAAGGTATCCAAGCAAAAAAAAAAATCCTATTACCCTGTTTATCTACAGCATCTACCTGGAGAACCAGTTCAAATACATCTTATGAGCAGCTTAGCACCTGCCCTGTACAGAGATTCTTTCAGACACTTTCAATTCGTCCGTCTTTCAGAAAAATAAAATCATCGCATCCCCTACGAATCGCAGCAAATCACTAAGAACGTTCGTGAATATGGCCAAAGATCGTCTAACTCCAACAGTTGCTTGGATCGTGCCAGACTGTAAATAATATAAACTCTTGAGGAAGTGAACCATAGATTTTATTTCACCTCAGTAGTGTTGTTCATGCTTATTCTTCTCTCCTTGTCTATCAACAACCAGCAACATCCAACGATCATAGCACCATCCCAAAAAATTTAAACCTGCCGTCGACGATCTTTTTGGCCAGGTGTTCTGTTCTTCGAGAAATAAAAACAAGTTTTCAATCTTTTTTTTCAGTATTAAACCAATGCATCAAAATTTTCATTCTTTTTTGGATTTGTGTTTCTAAGATTCTTTTTTACACACTGATCGGTCGATTCTTTTTAAAATTTCTTTTGTCCACGCGACGTTTTAGCCGACGTTGGCGCAAACTCAGCGTAGAGATTTTTTTCCTCGAATATGCAGCTGGCTATTTGCACTGCAAAAAGTTGATGTACATTTTAGGAGTTTATTTTAAAAAAATTGGAGGCGAAGCGATAGTTTTTCTATTTATTCGCTATGTATCTGAAATTTGAAATGGATGGTCGATTCGAGACAGATATGTGACAGCTTAATCCGTATTTTTATGAGAAGATACGCCAGACGACTGTAGACTGGAACAAATAAAACATACACGGATGTGGAATACGAAATTAAGAGTAAATCTATTTATGAGCACATCTTGGTATCTGGAAATTTACATTTTTAGATATTTATGATGAGAATGAGCTGCAAGATGGTTTGGAAAAAATCTGCGGCACAAAGAATTATCTTCATATTTATACATTAGACATATGTATGTCATTTTAAAGAATATTATTTTTGTATCTTACTTTTGCAGTTAAGTGTACCTTTGCACAAATTAAGTGTACCTTTGCACGTTCAAAAATAATCCGTTTAATATAAACGTTTTCGTGGCATTTACTGCTTTGGCATTTCAAGGCTACCAAAACAGGCTATTTATGCGTGAATAGTTCGAAAAAAAAACAAACTGGTGAAATATTTTACGAGTGTTAAAGTCAAGTAGAATAAAGTAATCCCACGACAGCCTTCGTACGGGTCTAGGGGTAGAAGCCGGTTGAGCGCTTCATCACAAACTTAGAATCAATGTGAATATGAGTGGAACAAGAAGCCAGTGGAGAAGCCAATGAGAACAAGAAGCCAGTGGTCTGCCTACTCGACTACTCAAGCTAAAATTCAGGCATGTACTTAGAGCTACATTTACTCCGAGCTCGTTCCTCCGTCCCTATCTGGATCTGATTCGGCGGCCCAACACCAGACAGCTAGACTTTGCCAATTCGAATCCCTCCAATTACAATTAGAATGCATACAATTTCAATCAAAATGAACCCCTTTCATATCAAATGAATGTTTTGCCTTTTCACAGACATATTTTTCCTATTCAAATAAATATTTTTCTAATTTGATTTCATCCCTATTCGGATCAAATAAAACCTATTCATTTTGAACTTGGAAATGTATGGATTTGGACAAGCTACAATTTTATTAAAACCAATAATAACGAGAGTAGACCACATAATTTCTTCGAATCGATTAGTCAGGTAACTTTTTTCTGTGCATTTGAACATCAAACTGAGTTGATTGTATTTGGAAAAGTATTAGCAGATGTCAACTTTTTCCCTTCTTTTTTCATCATTTCCAGATAAATTTATTACATCATGAACCATGTGTGTTGCTGCCTATTAATGTTTCATTCATCTTCAATATTGTCTTTAGTTCGAATCTCTGTACTTCCACAGTGTTTTTTTTCAAATAAATGTTTCAAGAGTAGCAAGGGAAATATGAGCTCCTGGCAGGGAAATTTCAAAGAAAAAGGTTAAAGTCATGAAACGAAGCTGTTATTCATTTAAATGACTCTTGAAAAATAAAAACTGAGCGAAAATAAAACCATAAAAAAGAGTGAATTTGCATCAGTTAAAAATATGGCTGGAAGAACATTAAATTCTCTGGTATCGGACAAAAAGTCAGTGCAAGTTTGAGCCATTATCGCGATTTCTGCGTTCTATTTGATCCAGAAGTTACTTTCAGGAAGTCTTTGATTTTGTAGACTTCGGAAAATTGTAGGCTTATTTATTTCATATTCCTATTTAGCATATTTTTTCTGGAACATCCTACTATTGGCCACTGTCCGCCGTTGTTTTGGACAAACTCTAAATTCCTGACTCTAACCCCAACTACAGCTTCAACGTCAGGAAGATCGTCGTCCACAACGACTTCACCGAAAATTAATGAGAGGGTTCCTTCGCTTTGCCACCTACAATTATATTAACATAACCTGCAACAGCGAAAATTCCTTCGGCAACAGCATGGTGGAATTCTGGAAACTCTTTCTGTTTTAGCTGTGGATTATTCTATACCCACTATTGAACTGTGACTCCCTTCGAATGCTGTCCAGGCTACATCACATCCTGCTAGTAACTCTTTTGCCTCATCTAGTACGTTACTTGGTCCTACCAATGTTCCGTCGTTATCGATTGTGAGGTCTCCTCTACAGATCATTCCATCTCGGTTAGTTTACAATATGTTGGCGGATACTTTAAAATTATACGTTGTGACGAAACTGGGTCAAATTTCTAAGTTACTTTCGTGCAAGACACAAAAGATAATTCAGACAACCAAATCATAGCATAGCAATCATCTCACCATTTCCGCTGGATTGGATAAGGCACTTCTAAAAGATTTCTGGCCGCCTGGCGCCTTAATGAAGAGGTTCACTTCAAGACCTCGTGGACATTTTCGCTTTCGCTCGTAAACGTAAAGAAACTCTTAATGAATACGTTCGTGAGGACTAAGGTGAGCGCGGTTTATCTTTCTGCAACTTAAGCTTCTGATCGCATCATTTGCCTTACTGAGATTTGGCTCACTGACGGTATTTATAATAATTAGCTCTTTCCTTTTCACGCTACCTTTCGTCGTGACCGTGAACGATTGTCAACAGTTAAATGTGATGATGGTGCTGGTTTAGTTTGCATCCACAACTTTCTTTAGGATTCACTCTGTAGTGATTTTTGTCCATCTCCTTCCGAAACTTGGATTGTCTCCTCTTTATAGTACGCCCTATGTAATTCTTCTATCTCAGTCTATGATCAGTTCTTCCACTTTCTCAATCGTTTTCTCTTTACCTTCATTCTAATATGTGGTGACTTTACTTTGTCTTGCCTTGTTTGAGATAACTCCTTCTCTTCGATCCTTTCATCAAACACTGTTTCGTTAATAACTGCTTCTTTTTTGTCAATATATTTCTTCTTAGTTTAACTCTATTCCCAATTTCAATCATAAATTACTAGATTATGTCCTTTCGAACATCCCCTTCCAAAATTTGCTTGTGTGTCTTATGTTCCTCCTGATGCGCATCATCCTCCACTTTCCATCATGACATAGATCGACTTGCAGACGCTAAAATTCCCCTTAGACTCTTACATTTCAATTATTATAAAGCTGACTTTGTAAGCATGACTGATGCAATCAACTTGATGAGATGTTACTCTAGTCCTTACTCTTGATAAATTTTATGAATTTTCCTTCATGCTAATATCACGATTTACATCGCGCAAACTGAATGATACTCCTTGGTTTCGGTCTGATGTGGCGTCTGCCCTTAAGAATAAAAGCGCAATTTTTAAAATTCCCTAGATTACAACCCAAGGCCAAAGAAATCGCTAGATAAGACATGCGTAATTCCTTTCCAAAAACTTAGTTTCTATTTGTTCCAAATATGATAAACCCTTCTGGTGTTATATCCGTTTCTGTGACTTAATGTATTTTAAGAATTCCCCTGACTCCAGCACTCATGAGATTTATCTTTTTACCAAATATTTTTCCTCATTCTTTTCTCAGCCCTCACCTCTGTCTCATTATATAATAAACATATTACTATTATTATGTTTATTCTTTTTGCCTTTTGGATTGATCATATTTTTTATTTTTGAATTTTTATACCATAATTTTCGAAATTTTTGTTTCTGTTATTGGGCTCCGGGCTGTAAAAAATATTTATACAATAAATAAGTACATAAGTAAATTACCGCCACTATCTTCAACAGTTCTGCACAAATTTGCTTTCTTTCTTAAACAAAATTTAGGAAATTTTCGATTCCACTTGTTCCTAGGAACGGTTGGGATTATGAAATATGATAAATCTAAATAACAATCGCAATTTGCGGTTTATATTCTCATTTTCTCGTTGCAATATGCATTGCAGCTTTTGAAAGAGAAAATATTCTCTAGTATCACCTACCCCGAATTGATAGAGCTCATATTATCAAATAAAAATTTAGTTAATATGGCAAGTAGTAGATAACGTTAATGTAAACAACCACAAAAGAAAAGGAATCGGGTTTTAACTTTGCCACACACGCAAAGTTTATCGTGCAAACCTAGTTGCCGCAAGTTGATTTTTTTCCGATAAAAACTGGTTTACACAAGTCAGCGAGGAGCATTACTATCATGTGTAGAATTTTATTTGGAAATTGTTATTTACATTTATAGTATAACAATATTTTTCTGCGAAAATAACATGAAAAAAAGTATTATGCAACAACATCTAGGAAAACGCTAGCCAAATTTATATTAAAACATAAATTCTATGGAAAAATTAACAAATAAACTAAAAGTAGAACGTGAACAACCCACCTTGAGTGTGCTGCACAAATTTAGATTGAACAGAAATCCTTAAATCCGAGTGGGTCTTCAGGCAAGTCAAATTTCGTCGAAACATATGGCCCACGTTAAAATATTCCTCGAAATATATTTTGTTCCAAGAAGGAGCTAATAATACGTATTCTCTGAATTAATTTCATTGTATTTTCTTCGTTCCTGGCTACACATTTCGGATTTAATAATTAATCTCACCGCCAGGAAAATATATAAAAAAAAATAGTCTTCCAGAACATTTTCGAACAATTTATAACAATTCAGCAATCCTCATAATCCTCCGCTAGCAGCACAAACATATTTTTTTTATTTCGAATAATTAATGCAAAATGCATCATTTCACAATAAAATAGATCGAATAGGTATTTATGCAACTAAAACATCACCACCCTTGCGTTCTCTGCCAACAGTGTCGAACGACAAAAGATTATACCAGTCGCCCACCATCAGGTAAATATCGATTAAACAAAATTCTTCTCGTACATACATTTTTTTCGTCTAATTCTTGCAAAATTACACAAATCGGCAACAGTTGCTGGTTGCTAAATCGTCTCGAAACCAACCAACACATACACCACCTCCTCATTATCGAAATGAAAATAGCATTTTCAGCACGAAAAAAACTGCAGAGATGGCAGCTCTTGCAAAATTATTTTCAATTTTAATGAGAGTCGTACAGCCGGCACGAGACTACACGAATTTGTGTGTAGTTTTCTGCTCACTCTCGCGTGAAGAATTTCTTACTCAAGTGTATGTAAGCGCGCGTACTATATTGGATTGGGGAAATGCTAAAGTAACTTTCTCGTACAGATACATGATAGAGAGCAATCGGTTTGAGATACATACAGGTATTTACGGTGGCCGACGTTTCTGTCCATGTAGAATGTGCAAAACAAATGACCTTGCATGATAATTTTAGCACAAGGGAACTGTTTTTGATGTGGGCGAAAAAGAGATAAAAACACTATCGCGACCACATCAATCTAGATACATCCGCAGAGAGTATCTAGAGAGCCAAAATATGATGACCGAGAAAAATGTGCTGCGCTCTTTGTAACCTGTGCTCGAGAGAAGCGTGCGGCATGCGCAAGTTTGAATGGTTTGCTGCTTGTTGTCGTTCGAGATTTCTGCTCAGCTGTTCGGCAGCGGAGAAAAATCGAGCATTACACTTCTACCAGCTGCTGGCATGTCACATATGTACTTGCAATATCACAAACACATCCGTGACAAGATTTCGCATTCGTATCTTTCTCAAATGTGTAGGAGATACTTGCGCTAAACTGTAATTGGGCGAATGAGACAGATACGTAGTCTGCATGTTGTATCTACGTACTTTTTACATCTAGACTACCGTCACTGCCTTCCGTCTTCGTTTCTCTCTCGTTTTAAGTTTTCCTCGTTCGACATCGTCCACGACAACGACAATTATACACTTTACGGATTCTTATTCGTTTAGTTGCTTTTGTTGTTGTTGTTGGCGAAAAGCCTGCTAAATTTCAAAGGTCAGACGATAACAGATCCGCGAAACTTTTTTTCACACAAAAATTGACTTTTTTCATATTTTTTTCGTTTCTTGTCAATAGCTTATTGCTTTGATGGCGGCGACTGGTTTTAGACTTCTTCGTCGACTTTCTTCAGCAAATTATTCGCTGCCGCTTCGAGATTATTTTAAAACTACTCACGCGACAATATATCCGTACCGTACAATTTTCTTACATGAAAATCGATTATGTCCAATCAAATCAAATAATTATGGATTATTGAGGTGATTTAGGCAAGATACTTTTCCCGGCATATATCTCGTCTTGATCGTCGCAGTCACCAATTTTTCGGATAAATCGATGATAATTGAATGGCGTTGAGTGCTGGATGTCTGGGCCGGGTTGAATTTCGTCAATAATTTGAGTGAAAGCGAGTAGTGATAATTATGCAAGGGGAGACGAAAGAAATAATCACTTTTTATTGTTTTGTTGCTTGTATTGATTTCATGCAGTATGATTGTTTTTTTTTTAATTTATTGGTGAAATGAGGTTTTTAACGTTGGCTGATTTCAACGATTGTGGAATTTGAAATTGAAAGTGGCACACAGACGAAAGTTCAAAGTCTGTTTTTATGAGCGTATGATATCGAGCGATTTGACGTTGTGGACAAAGTTAGCTAATTGATAGCACATTGTTAAATGCTCTGCGTTCTTTTTATTGCTTACATGAACGAGTAGAAAAACTACGTAAACTAAAATGATATTCAAAAGGTCGGTTGGATTCAAACTACCTTAGTAGTAGCAATAAGCTTTATGAAGTTTTCTTTAGTACATGATGGATTCAGCATTATTTTAACGTGGACAAAAATTAACGTTTGATTGCTGATTGTGGCCTCAAATTTTTGGTTCCATTTAATTTGGCAAAAAACCTCAATAATGTAAGAGAAGTAGAGATAAATGAATTGTTGAAATATTTTTTTTAATATTTTTTCAACGCCAAAATTTTTAATTCTAAAATAATTAGCACGTATATCTGGAAATTTCCGACAGTATTTCCAGTAGAGATAAAAAATACCTCATGAAATGAAATATTACTAATGTGCTTCAACCGTTCAACAGCTGCATTAGAACTATCCAGTTAGTTGACCGATTATTAGGGACAGTGCTCATATTTTTGTATTTTCAAGTTCAAATGAATTTTTTGATCAACTAAACTGGTTCTCGATTTTGCTGTTGGCATCATTTTATTGTTTTTGATAAGTGATAACAGCGTCAGTGTTCGTCATCTGACAAAAAGCCCAACTTCTCATTTGGTAGTCACATGGTGAAAAAGTGTTATTGTGGTGAGGTTCTATAAAATCTTACGAATCATTTTCCGCAAGTGTTTTGTATCTAATATATAAAATGTGGTAGAAAAACTCAGCACTCTTCGTACGGGTCGGAAAATCAGATATATTTGACTCCAAAGCCGCAGAGAGATTGTAGCTTATCTGACTGCAATGATGAAAGAAAATGAATGTAATGTCTCTATAAGGAAAATCCGAAGATGATAAGCGGAAGAAAGAACAATCGGTCGCCAGCCTATCAAACACCACTCCAGACCGAGGCCGCAATGGGTTAGACAGCACCGGAATATGACTGTTCCTGACTGGAGTTAAGTAATACTTCAATAAAAGAGTAGTTCGTGGATAAAGATTAGTTGTGTTTATTGTAATATTTTACAGATATGCCTCCCGAACGAATCAGCATTCCAAATTTTGTTCGACCAACCCTCTTACGTTAGACAAGTTAGGGAGTAGTTCTACCCATACTACTTTGTGGAGAAGTTTAAATATCCTATCAGCGTCATGGTATATTCTGTAATTTCATTGCATGGGATGCCTATACAAGCGAGTATGGGAGCTTGATGATTGATATCCTGGCGACAGAAAATTCGTTTTTATCCAGGATTCGGTGTCTTCCCACAAAACCAGGAGTGCTACTGCATTTTCGGCTGAATAAAATATCAATATTTTGTCTTAGCCTGACATGAGCCACATAGAAACCATGTGGGAGCTCAAAAAATGATCACCAAGGAAGTGGCTACTACGAAGCGCCAGTTAAATACAACTCTCATCAAAGAATGGTATCACAAGAGCGAGCTGAAATAACATGCAAAAACCTGTACAGAGAGCATGCCCCGACACATAGAAGATCTAATTGTAGCGAAGGGTGCCATTACCTATTTTTTTTTTGTATTCTTTCCCGGTTTTTTCAACTCTTCTCCTTTTTGGGGGACAGCGACATGCCATTTGTGGAGTGGGGCTTCAACAACCTCTGCTTACTTTCTGTTGTGACTTCTTCCTTCGCTTCACTTTTTTATTGTTCGCAAATAAACTACCGTCGCAAAAGTAGCAACAAAATACTTGATTTGGTTCTTTTAAATATTCCATTAAATTTCCTTTCTCTTTCTCCTGCTCCTTTTCAATATGTTCAAACTGATCTTCATCACTGTCCACTCCTAGTAAATGTTCACCTTGAATGCCAGGTAATGAATAAAAGCTATTCTATCTCGCATTATAGCTTTTATAAACTGGTATTCGTTTTTCAGGGGCTTTAATGTTTATTCGTTCTGAATCTAAAATAGCTTTCGAGGTGGCATCAGATCGAGGTTTCAATCTATTCTCATCAACCAAAATTCTTTTGATTCTACATCCGTTCCTTGAAATCAAATTCTTCAGTTCCGAATTATATGCATCTTAATGACGCTATTGCTTCCAACACTCAGGCTATTTGCGATATCTTTGGTACCTTTTTTCCTCCTCCTTTAGAAATGCAATAACCAAGTCGCTATCTTCTGACAATTCCCGCGCCACACCTGCCTGATCCTTGTTTAGTATCAATCCATTGGAAGTCGAAACGATGATGCACATCTTAGATTCTAATGCTAGTTTCGGTCTTACCAGGATATTCCCAATATCCTGGTAAAATCCATCACATCCTTTCCTTTAGTTATCCTTTTCAATATTAGCCTTGCATCTGGTGCATTCCCTTCATTACGGAAAGCTAACAATTTCTTCCGAATTTTCAAATCTGGTGATTCATCTGTCGTTTCCAACTAGCTCTGCTGTTTCAGCAAACTGCTTATGGTGTTCACTAATTTCCTCGCCTCTGTTTTGGATTCTCAACGTTAAGTTGATGTTATTTACAGGGGCTTTTTCGAAGGCTTTTAACTCTATGAAACGTAGCCTGTTACTCAATACACTTGAAGGGTTCGGTATATTTGATCCCCTTCTCTCCTAGGTCTCCTATCTTTCTAGCAGTTCGTACAGATTGACCTGAAACGGTTCCATTTCTGCACCTATATTTCCCACACCC
Source organism: Nemotelus pantherinus (assembly GCA_963978885.1). Classification (NCBI taxonomy): domain Eukaryota; kingdom Metazoa; phylum Arthropoda; class Insecta; order Diptera; family Stratiomyidae; genus Nemotelus; species Nemotelus pantherinus. The sequence continues at coordinate 210,741,859 of OZ022263.1, read as the reverse complement.
AAAGTTCCTCAAATATCTATATTAGATCCCTTACTCTTCCTTGTGTTATCAATTCTGCTTGTCATCTATATGCGGATTGCTTAATATTAAACAGGGCAATTAAGTCTGCGGACAATTATCATCAATTGCCCCTAATTTGGTTGCCCTTGATCGCTAAACGTCTTGAAGTGTCACCAGATGTCATTCAATGTAAATACTTCCTTATTTGGTATTTCCCTGTCAGTTGTCCAGCATTTTAAAGACCTTGGTGTGGTGTTTGATTCTAAATTGAAATTGGATGTTCACGTCATGAATATCACGTCTAGAGCCTTTAAGTCTGCTGGTTTTGTTTTGCGTTCTTCGTTCATGTATGCCAACATTTTCACTTGCATTGATTTATTGATTACCTTAATACGTATTATTTTGGAGTATGCGTACCAAATCTGGTAACCTCGCTTTCAGTATTTATCTGACGCCATTGAATCAGTACAGCATAGGTTCACCCACTCGCTATTTTTTTAATTCAGCATCCTCTATGGTAATACTTGTACCGTTTTTCTGTCCATATATCCTCTTTGGATGCAAGCAGATTGTTCCTCGATGAGTGTTTACTATTCAAGCTTTGTCAAGGCATTTTTCGGACAGGCCTTGACTGCCAGATAACGATACGTGAATTGAGTCGTCCTAGCCCATCATATGGGGTTATTTCTATTTCTTTTGCATGAACGGAAATCTATTTTCACTCGCCATTGGGGCATTTTCCTAATATGCACGACGATCTTAAGCTTGGTTCGCTCCTGCATTCATTTTTAGAATTCAAGAATTCAACTCAAAAAGCTTACCTTGAATCCCAGTTAACTTTAGTTTGAATTTTTGTCGTTAGTCTTAATTTTATTAAATTCTTTTCTATTTTTTCTTCTTAAAAATCTTAGTTTTTATTATGTTTCATTTTCATTGTTGATGCTGTAGCACAATGGATAATAAATAAATAAGCTTGGTTATGATAACATTTTGGAAGTGTTTAACCCTATGCGGGCGCTGTGCGCTTAAAAGTAGGCAAAGAATATTTTGAGAATTTCCGATAGGATCATCAGGTCAAGTATGTATGTTTTTTTAGGGAAATATCCTAAAATCAAGTAATATCTTTTTGGTCCTATTACTCGTGATACAGTCATTGAATTTTAACGAAATTCACAGGGTAGATTGACCTCAATTTACGGCAAGTTTAGTTGACTTTTGGTTTTGATAGCAGGATAGTGCTGACATGCACCGAGCATTTCATAAGTGCTGAGTTTTGTTGGGGAATGGAGATATTCATCAAAACCGTAGTCAAGTTCAATAATTATGTAATTAACAATAAACATTGTTAAAAATAAAATTATTTTTTCAATGCAAAAAATCCACATAAAATTATGCTACCAAGCCCAAGACTCCAAGGAATACTTCAAAAAACAACCTCTGGGATATTGAAATGGCATGTTATTTTTTTCATATCATCCATAACAATCGTTTCCTGTTCAGATAAATATCCGCTTGATGAGTGTGTACATATTAGTAAAAAGTAGTTGAATAACATCTACAATACAATGATGAACGGTCGGTCAAAATAAAACGGCAAACAAGCAATTCCGAAAAATAATAAAGAACAAATAACAACTATGATTTCGTCAGATATTTTAACAGGGCCAACGGAAAAACCCATCAATAAAATGTCCGAGAAACCGCTCGTGACTCAGCGGCTCAGATACGATTGCCACCAACCATCAAGGCGGGCAACCTGGCTGGCTGGCTAGCTAACTGACTGACAGCATCGCTAGTAGATATCTTTAGTACACACTCCATTAAAAATGAATGTAATATAAAATCTCAACTAATGACGCTAATCTGATTATCGACGTCGACGACGGAAAATCTGTTTATGAGCGAAAACAGCAGCTACCAGCAGTGAGGTCATAGCTCCAGGTACACTACGCCAGCAGAGCCCATGTAACTATAGCGTGCAAAGCATTTTTGAACGAACCGAAAACAACAATCCGAAATTCAAGGCTTACAGCCAAGGCATTGTACGAAACGAAAATGTTATTAAGATCTCCCTTCACCTTCTAAGACAAAAACCTCAAAACTAATAAGCAGTGCTCGAAGCCAGACTCGGGGATTTTTTGTTCGTTATCATAACGTGACTACTTTGCAAATTTCCTTCGTTGTAGATAGATACACGCGCAGATTTCAGTAGAAACCACAAGATTACAATGTTGTGTAGTTTTCCCATTTTCACAGCTGTTTCACTACGAGCACCGTGTGCAAAAGGCAACGCACCGACACACCAGAAGCCTTGACAAATGCCCGTCATAATAATGTATACGCGACGCAGCGTCACGCATAAGTGCGTGTGCCTAGTGTATCTGCTCTGCTGGCAGTACAGTACCTGCGTCGAGAAGCGGAACAGACACACACTAGTGGATGGAGTGTGTAGAGCGTTTTCAAAGTCATGATGATGCGTGACAAGATACGCGTGCGCAGAGAGGACACCCGGCCACTTGTTGATGTTACTTTGCTGGCAATTGAAAATTATGTACATATCGTCGCTGTGAAATCAAACCGGCATATCTGCAAAAATTGAGTTTTTGAGTTTTTGGTATCAAAAAATTCCTTATTTTCCCCTCTATTTTTATGTCGCACCGGCATATCGTAAAGTTGAATAAAAACCCGTCTAATGGTGTTTTGCCGCTTTGCATTCACGTGGAAATAGCCCACATGCGAAAACTTTAAAGCGCTCTAGTGAAAAATGTGTATTTTGCAGATATGCCGGTTTGATTTCACAGCGACGATATGAACGATGCAAATGTGGCCACATATGCGATAGGCGAACTAAGAAATGCAACTAATACTAGCAGATAGAGGCTGGTGGCTAGCTGACAGTGAACAGGGAGGAAAAAATAGGGCGAATTCGTAAGTGGGACTCTGATGTGTATATTTTGATTACTGTATCTGACGATGAAAATAGCTAAATGTGCACCTACGTGCAGTTTATCATGGATCTGGGGGATAGTTTTCTTCGCGGGGAGCCACGAAGGTTTTTTTATTTTGGTATCTAAATTGGAAATCGGATGGAATTTGTCTGGAGATAGGTATTTTTTTAAACAAACGCTTCGAAGAAGACTTTCTAATGCTTTGGGAGTTTACAGATGCTTCATTGTTGCGTGAATTACTGAGAAAACGCATTTTTTAGATGAGTTTCAATGAATACAAATTTGAACGAAATTAGAAAATTGAAAATATTAAGGGGACATAGCATCTTCAAATTTTTAATAAATCGATTTTTGTTTTTTGATCGAATATGTTAGAATGAAGCTTTAAAAACATGATTTTAGTAATATAAAATTGAAATTCTAAAAAAAAAAAAAATTTGTAAGTTACAGCGAAGCACACCAAGGTAATTCTATGATTTTCTTTCACTTCGCTATACCGCTACATCGACTTAGGCTAAAGTGTAGAGAAAGATAAGTGAGTCAACTCCATCAAAAGAAGCAAAACAATAGTTAGCCTTGGCAAAAAAAATAACAAACAAAAAAAATTAGCTGAAAAAGATGCTTCTAAAAAAGTGTTGAAACTCCAAAAAAAGGTCCGAAAAAAGTTCAATTGACACCAAAATTAATGAAATTATGGCCTATCTATACGATGAAATTATAATTCAATTGAAAACATGCGCAAGGAAATTTGGGCAGCATATCACCAAAAAATTTTAACTCTTATTGTCCTGTTGGAGAAAAGACTTGGTGTAACTGGCGTAGGGCGGAGGCAGCTGGTGGTAATGTTTTAAAAAATTTCAAGCATCCTACACCTTTAGATGACGAGGTACAAGAAATTTTAAAGCCTATTTATGAAGACTTATCATCAAAAGATTTATAAAAGCGCTGCTTGGGCAATTTTACGCGGAATAATAACGAAAGCTATAATTCTTGTATTTGGAATTTGGCACCCAAACATACTTTTTGCGGAAAAATTATCATGAAAATGGCTGTAAATATTTCTGCATGTACATTCAATGAAGGATTTATGGCTATATTGAAAATAATGCAAGTCATGGGAATTACAACTGACCAACGTGCGCTGGAACATGCAGAAAATAGAGACACTGCAAGAATCAACCAGGCGGAAAAACACTCGACTCGGGCATCTAAAGAGGCCAGAACTGCTCGAAGGGAGCAAAAATCTTTGGAAGAGGAGGAGTATGAGCAAGAAGAAGGTATATTGTATGGTTCAGGCAACGCACATTAAATTTCGGTAAGATTTATTAAAAAAAATATTGAATTTTAAATTTAAACGTGATTTTCTCGAAACAAACTTTTTCAAGTTGGCGTGCATGATTCACAAAAATGTATTTGTCCAATCGTTCTGAAATTTTAACACTTAAAGAATATTCTTAATCCGGCAGATGTTAATGCTCAGAATGAACTACGGATGAAAAAATCGGCATTAAATTTTTTTAGTTATAACCGATTTCTGGGTAAATCTCGATTTTCGAACAAACGCCGTCATTTTGTTATTTTTCAACCAAACTTTTTTTTAGTTCATTCCAAGGCCACTTTGATGCTGATAAAAACCCCGTTTTTGTTTTTTTCCCAGCCTCTTCTGAGGGCAGTTATCGTGCACGTCAGGTTTTTGTGTTTTTTCAAAAAAATTGTAGCAGACGACAGAGGGCCACAAATAATGTTTAACAATTTGTTTGATGTAGTATAAGGCAAATAAAGTATATGTACAAAGTTTCATTAAGATGTCTTTTTATTCAATTAAAAACTAGCCTTTGAAAAAAACATTTTTTTTCAATTTGAAGGTGCTATGTCCCCTTAATACAAAGTAGTACCTACACGTTTCATGAGAAACATAAGGTTAAAGGCTTATGGTTAAAGGCATCAAAAACAGTTACTGTTACAATAAAAATTCTTTTTTGTATGAAATGTTCTAAGCTACAAAATTGTGACACACAGATTTTCTGTAAAGATGACCTTTACTGAAATATTTACGACAAATCACTTTAGATGACCTTTGACCCCCTGTAAAATGTTTAGCGGCACTCGAATCGATGGCGACTTTTGACTTTGTACATAATTTTACATCAAACAATTGTACAACGTTAAACATGAAAAATGTTCACGAATATATTTCTCAACTATTTAAAATTCAAAATGATTTTCGTTACTAGTCTCATCTTGACCGAAACTTCTAAAAATTCCAAAAAACTATTTCCCACGTGTTTTATCTACACTTCACAAAAAAAAAAAAACATTCGAACCGTTTCAGCGATTAATTTCTCTTCTCCATAGCTCTCTCCAAAACCATATATATTTTGACACAAAAGCATTTCGCGAATCAATCATGTCTTTAACTAATTAATGACTTGAGTTCTTTAGATTTGTTTTCGATATCACCAATCAAATTAAAACAGCGGATTTATTTCTTAAACGACAGAGTTAGATCAAAGACGGACAGTGAGTTTATTATGGTATCTCTGAACTCTATGCTTATAAATACATATATATGTAAGTGATTTGATGATGATCTTTGGCCAAGAATATCCGGTTTTCGTGACGATTTTCAAAGAACCACACGCGATCATTGATTTATCGAACGATGAAATTTTGATGTGATTGATTCGGAGAGAACTATGTTTTTGGCTTTGATTAATGCGATCTTTTTTATTGGGTTTCGATAATATCATTTATAGAAGAACCATTTAGGTTGGTGTTCTCGGAAATCGTAAGATATTTTTCTAATGGACTGTGTAGCGTGCGCTATGTTCTTGGAGGAATACGAGAAATGAGGAAAAAGGTTAATAGCATTCTTTAAGTGCGCATTGCGTGTGACCGATTTATTTTCTGCACTCAATCTGATAGGACTTGGTTGTTTTTCGGTTCTTTGGGGACGGAGTATATTAATCAGACGTGATAAGAGAATTGGGAATAGCAGATTTGAGGTTAAATCTGACATATATATGAAGATTCTGCCGGTGATTTTGACATATTCTTTTGTATTTTATAGTCGTTAAATTTTTCCTCTGTTATATTTTGCTGGTTTTGGTCGTAATCAAAATAATCCATAGCGCTTTTTTGGAAGTAAAGGATTCCAAAAAGGTTTGAAGGTAGAAGGAATGGACAAAAACTTCTTATGTAGCCATTTGAGATTTGATGGTGTAATACGAGGGCAGCATGATAAGTACCCGTGTTAAGCGACTGATGGCACCACTGGCGCAAAATATGTATGCCATCATTGAATGCAATCTTTAAAACAATGACTATCAAAATTTCAGACAGATTCTTCGAGTAGCTTTGTTTTGATATCTGTTGAGAGACGTCAAATTCGTGTTTGTTTGCAACCAGAGAGAAAGAGCAATATCGATTAGTAATTCGATTTTTTTTTGATGGGAAAACGTGTGAGTAAATCAAAATGAAGTTGCATGCCGTTTATAGGGGCTATGCACCTACGATGTTGGTTTGATATTATATTGGTTTAATGCATTCAAGCGTGGCCGAACATCCGTTTTTGATGAAGAGCGCCCAGGCCATCGGATTGAGGTGACTACGCAGGATATGGTTAGCTAAATCCATGATATCATGTTAGTAGACCACCGGGCATCTCAATTAAATGCATATAAAGTATCCTACACGAAAAGTTGGGCATGAGAAAGCTATCGGCGAGATGGTTGCCGCGTTTGCTAACAATGGAGCCAAAATGAAATCGCATGATAACTTCGGAGCACTGTTTGGACATGTTTAAGCGCAATCCGAAAGAGTTTTTACGGCGTTTCGTGACTGTTGATGAAACATGGATCCATCACTACACGCCAGAAATGGAAAAAAAACAGTCAAAAGTGGACTTCACCCGGCGTACGTGCTCCGAAGAAGGACAAAACGGTTCCATTGGCCGGATAAGTCATGGCCACGTTTTTTGGGATTCGCGAAGCATCATCTTCATTGACTATTTGGAGAAGGGAAAGAACAATCACGGGCCAGTACTATGCAGATTTATTAGACCGATTTCATGCTGAATTGATGAAAAAACGAACCCATTTGACCAATCTATCAATTCTATCACCATGACCCCATTTGACCAATCTAACAACTCTATCATCATGACAACGCACCAGCTCACTCATCCGCAATCGCCATAGCAAAACTGGTCAAATTATGCTACGAACTGTTGCCGCATCTACCTTATTCTTCAGATTTGGCCCCATGCGATTTCCTTTTGTTTCCAAACTTGAAAAAATGAATTGGCGGAAGGCGATTCACGTCAAACGAGGAAGTCATCGCTGCAACAGAGGCCTATTTTGCGGAGTTCGACTCATCATATTTTTTGGATGGTTTGAAAAAGTTACAATATCGCCGGACTAAATGTATCGAGCTGGAAGGAGACTATATTGAGAAATAAATAAAAACAAGTAAAAAAAATGCGTTTTTTTTGCCAAACACACGTACTTATCATATTGCCCTCGTATGTGCGGCCACCCTCTATTTTGAAAGTGTAGGAAGTTATACAGGTATGCAACTGGCTGGCTAAATTCAATAAAAAAAACTAAATACAGGAAGCGAAAAATGACAGTTTGAGATTATAGCCCAGGTGAAAAGCAGATAGATGCGCGATAATAAATTATAATTATAACACACACAAATTTTATAATAATTATAACACACACAAATTGTTAGTGCGAAATAAATATAGCGGACAGTTGTACGTGAAGTATATTTTGTAGGTGTAAAATTGATAATTCATTTAGACATAGAAGACTAGTTCGTTCACTAAGGTATACGCAGCCTACTAATCAAGTTTAGCAATGACTCGTGCAATTCTTAATAATAATGTTCTGTCCCAATCAATAAAAATTCCAAAGAGGACAACATTGAAAGCTAAAGAGCGACTTAAAATTTTAGCTTACAGTGATTGCGGGACAACAATCAGGAGAATAGGTGGAAAGTTGAATAGGGACAAAAGTACGGTGAGTAATTTCTTGAAAAATCTTGAAAAATGCCCCAAAATCAAGAAGTAAGGTCGTCCGTCTCAAGTCAGTGAGAGATCTAAAAGAGAGATAAAACGTCTGGCCGTTAATATAAAATTAAGTCCTTCGTAAATACGATTTCAATTGAATCTTCCCATCACTACGCGAAGAGTTCGGCAGATTCTAAAGAATGATGAAAATATTAAATATGGAGAACGCTCGCGAATACCAAGGCTTCTGCCACGTCATAAATCTGCACGTTTAGAATTTACAGACCGGCATACATTTTCGTTAAATGAGTGGGACTCTGTTAAATTCAGTGACAAAAAATATTCAGTTTAGACGAGCCTGATGGCTGTCATTGATATTGGAGAGATATTCGTAAAGAACGTGAAACGTTTCATAGAAGGAACTTTCAAGGAGGTTCCCTCATGACATCGGCTGCATTCGGCTCTCGAAAAAGCCCATATTATTTCACATAAAATGAACTCAGTTAAGTATGTTGAACTCTTGGACGACGTGCTTATCACTTTTGGAGAGGATTTATGGGGAGACGACTAGATATTTCAGCAAGACAACGCAGCTATACACTCTGCTACGTTCACAAAACTTTTTTTGAGTCCAGAAACATATCGCTATTGAAGTGGCTTGCTATAAGCCCTGACGTGAACTCCATGGAAAATCTATGGAATATCTTATCACAACAAGTTTGTTCACAAGGTCGTCAGTTGGACACAATATTAAGCTAAAAACGGCTATTACAAAGGAATGGAATCAAATCGGAGCTTCTGTTCTTCAATCCCTTGTTAATTACATGCCCCGACGTTTATGCAAAGCTATACAAAATAAGGGAAGCCCTTTAGATGATTAAGATTTCTTTTGGAGTTAATTATTGGTTTTTAAAATTTTGAAACATAATACATATAAATATTTTTATGTGGTTTGTCGATTATAATTATTTCGTTCACGGATTTGAATTATGGTATCTTCCTGGTAACAGAAAAAAAATCAAATAGTTGAATATAAATCTGCTGTTGTTTTTGTTTAATAGTTATTATTTTTTATATCAGTATCTAGCTACTAATTTTCCCGATATTTTCTTGGTCTGATATAATTTTTTCGCGCACTGTAGTACGGAAAATTTACTATTAATATATAATAATTATTACAAATAGTTCATTAAATATGGTGGTCTCACATCCACTTAATGATAAAAACAAAGGAACTGAGTTATTTTTCAGACTAAAATTCTGTTATTCTTAATCCTACTCATCTCTACTTATTCTTTATCAAGTAAATCATCAGTTTCCCATTATGCAGGATCGAAATTCCTTCTCTAAAATTAAAATTCTTAACCATTATGAGGGGTGATGTTCTCCTGGCCGACTAATCTCCCTATGCATCGCTATAGCAACGATTATAGGCCGCTTCGAACCTTCGGAATGTTTGACAGTTACAATAATATTTCTGGTTGAGTAAAAAAACAACTCCTGGGGGTTGTATGGTTTCATTTTTATCAAAGATGCGGTTGAATGATTTGCCGCGTTTGATGTGAGTTCACAAGGCAAAAGTTACAACGGTTAAAGTATGCAAAATAGTATATATTGGATTGCAGTGCAAGGGTGTCTTGTGCGTTTACAGTTTGTTTACAAAAATGACGTTAAAATTGTGTGGTTGGCTTACTTACTAGGGAAGCTTGTGCATAATTGGCGCAAAGCATAATCAATGTTAAAGCCTACGAAAGACAAAGAACCAGTTGATTCTATTTACTTTAATGATCATACCAGAATTTTGCTCCTCATAAGAGGAGTAGCATGAGGGTCAGGAGACAAGTAGGGGAGTAGAGGTGCCCTCAAGGAAAAGAAAGATTTTGGACGATTGGACAAAGAAAGGTATACAGTTCTATTGCTATAGCTTATTATTTGCTATAGCATTTGAGATGTTGTTTAAATGTAAGAGGGAACATAGAAAGAAAAGATGGCGTTTTTATGTCAAAAGGATAGCCGAATCACAAACTAGAGTGAGAAGATTAAAACCAGCACAAAACAGAATGTAAGCAGTGGAAAAACAACTATTGGAATAAGAGGAGATATCTGTAAGAAAGAAATAATTCATAGTCTAGCAAAAAGGAAGATTGCAGGGGATTTGTATTGAAGCGACGACTAAGGTATTATCAGAAGGTAAGGGTATACACACAAACATACATTCAACAGGAGGTGAGAAAGGAAAACATCGCTGAGAACGCCTCCACCAAACGATCTCTGTCCTTACGGAAAAAAGAGCGGTTAGATAAAATTTCACAATGAAAAGAATATCAAAAGTGAGCCAGATTTCTGTTAAACAAATGATATCGTCCGAAGCTAAACCAGCAAAAAACCTGAGTTCATTAGTCTCGGTCCTCAAAACGCGTATATGTTAATAATTCTTGGTAGGAAACTTAAATTTCAATTCCTAAGATCCCGAAAATAGAAAGCACGTCTATTTTCAGGTTGTTAGTTGAAGCAGATAGTTGGTTGAGAAATTAACATTTCAGTTCAACTTCCTTTCAAAGCCTCTAGTCTCTAAGTAAGAGAACGCAATTTCATATGCTAAACGTAAAGTTATCCTACTACACTCAGAAAAATTTCAACACTCAACACTTTTTTAGAATCTTTTTAAATCAAAAGTTGAAATCACTTTGAAATAAAAAGCGAATCCTATTTGAAAATTTAGGAATCAAAAATGTTTTCGCTTTTTCAAAAATGATTCGCTTTTTATTTCAAAGTGATTTCAACTTTTGATTTAAATTTGATTCTATTAAGTGACATTTTTCTGAGTGTAGGAAAAAGTTTATAAGAACTTCATTAGCAATGAATGAATACGAGCGTGTAGTGATTAGTTCTATGCTTCACCTTAGCCAGGATTTGACTCGAGTACGTAATCATATATAAATTTATCCAAAGCCCAGTTCACGGTCGGATTTGAACCCGGGACCACACACGTTTGTAGCGAGTGATCTACCAACTCAATTTGAAATCTATATACTGCCTCATATAATTTCGTCGATATATTTTCAGGATCTAGAAACATGCCCAAGTCTTTTCTATGCTTATTTAGATTGTTTCAAGTGAAACGCTACAATCCCTTAATTTAACCCTTAAAGTGCATTGTTGGTGCCGGACACCCAACAACATTAAGGGGGTATTCCGGTTTTTCGGTTTGAAAAAATAGAAATTTTTTTTTTGCATTTTCTTATTCCACTATGATCATATAATCTTGCTTTAAAATTTTATCGCAGTATCTGTTTTCGTTTTGAAGTTATTCGCATTTCCACCACTATCATCTCTGGAAAATCCGCGGCACGCTTGAGGCGAGAGTGTTTGAGATAAAACTTTAAACGCGATTTTCTCAAAACCATCTTTTCTCAACTTCTTGGCAAGATTTCTCGAAAACGGTCTTACAGAATTTAATGAGTGATATATCAAATTATTTGCTATAATTTAAGCAAAAAGATGAACTACGATTGTGATGATACAAAACAATTAACTATAATTTTTAATAAAAAAACTAAAAATAAAAGGAAAAATTAGAAATTTTTTTTTTATAAGCTGCCATTTTTTAACGAATAATTGGATATTGATAAGCGTAGTTCATCTTGTAACGGGTATTCTCCTGAGTAAAATGACACCTCATTTGCTAATTTCAGATAATTCAAACGGACGCAATCCTGCCAAGATTGATTTTCAAAGGTCAACTTCAAGCCCTCATAGCAACAACAATTTTCAACTTTTTTTTTTAAATCCAAGTTTTTTCTAAAGTTTAAATCCTGCAATAAACGCAAAATAAAACCATATCCATTGAGTATTTATTTTTATGTATTAAAATTCATATTGAAATAATGAACGATTATCGCGTGAAAAACCGGAATACCCCCTTAAGTTAAAAAAAAGCCATTTTTTCAACTTTTTTTCTTTCAACAATTTTTTAAACAAATTAAAAATTTATAAATTAATATAAAATTTACATGACTTTGAAGGAGATATTTTAAAGTACAGCCCATAATTTTTTTGTAATAAAATATTCCATAGCGGCAGAGCAAATCAGCATAGAACACGTCAGGGTGTCGGACACCCAAGTGTGCACTTTACGTGATTCCTAAGAAGTATGCACTTTAAGGGTTAATGACGAAGTCTCTATGGACTATCAACGAATTGTCGTCAAATGAACGTGTAGGCTGCTCATTCCTAATGTTTCGAATTAATTAAGAGACGGGCCATCAATTGATAATGCACTAGAGTCACATGATACATGCATGGATGTAGGCAGCTAAGCTTATGAAAAGCTTGTTTTTGATTAGATTAAATAGAAGAGTATGGGTATGATAATGGAATTATTATTCATGATTCAATCGGATGAGATAATGTTGTGGTGTTTGTTTTTATGGACGAATATTCAACGGAAAATATTTTGTGGGTTTTTTATTAATCCAAATAGAATTTTAATGTGATTCTTTCTTTTGAAAATTCAATTTTTATGTAGCAATAATTTTTTCCTGGTACTCTATATTTCATAAGAAAATTCATCTGAATTCCAAAAAATTTCTTTCCTTAGATCATTTCGCAACTATGTAATAGCCAATATCTTTTAGTTGATCACATTTAGATATTACCTTACGGTACCCGTGTTTAATTTTCTAGGTAGTTATTTCTTACAAAAATGAAGCGATTTTCGCGACAAAACTTTCTTCACGAAAGTCCACAGTATTCTCCACAATGCCAATTTTTTCGCAACATTCTAAAAATAATACAAGCATATCGGGGAAAAAAACTGTCACTTATCTATTCAAAGCCAGGGCTCTTTACGAATTATATACATCTAAGTGCATGCATGGACAGGTCTAATGAGTCATTTGTAGTCGGGCTGCTAACCACCATCAATGATCATTTGATTCGCATACATTACATTCAATGATTGTTGTTTACTGACTGACTGAGTTGAGGTTTCATAGGTTACCGCTACTGATAGGTGAAAGTGATCAATCATCATCTATCTAAATATCATCATAGCACTGTATCTATCCATCTATTGTGAATGGTGACCGAAGACGTTCGCTTGGAAGACAAGACATATTAAAATATGGCGCGACTGCATCGAACGCAACTCAGTAGTTTGTTGACGAACTATTATTGCTAGCATTACACTGTACATTGCCATTCATAGGATCATGTTTGTGTAAAACTTTCCACATGTGATCCGGGCATGGATCGATCGTACGACGTTCAGTGGCATTCGTTCGCTGCACAAATGCACCGATATGGAAATGGAAGATTTGAATAGTAAATAACTAAATAAGGCGTTTGTTTGATTTGTGTTTATAGTTTGATGGCGATTGAATTACTTTCAATGGCGATAAGTGTTGAGTTTTTGAATATTGTTGGTTTGTGAAATTGTTGTCTTCAGACTTGAGAAGCATTATTTAATGAATGTTTTGTCATAATATTGCATTGGTGAAATTCGCACATGAGAACTTGGCAATTATATATTATCTTATTGTTTTCTACTCACATATCGCGCAAACAGTTTTCAACCAAAGACGGAATTTACCTGCAAAAGAAAAAAAGTTTTCATTAAAACATGAATATTTAAAAAAAAAAAAAGTAATTAAAATTTACACGAAATTTTGAAAGAATAAATAGTATATGGTATAAAAAATGGTTCAAAGTAATTTTGATTAGTAAACATCATAAACGTGTCTACGTTTCGACTTTTCAAATATAAGAATCCCCTATAATATTAGCTTAACGGGGTGAAATGCTAAGTGTTTCCGATTATTACTTCGTAAACACATACTTAGTAAAGAGGCCTTGACATATTGAAATATGTCTAGCTGTTAGAAGTACAATTAAGTTATTCAATTCATTTATCCAGAGCAGGGCTAATCTTCCATAATGCTTAATTTAATTCTAATCATTTTTAAATAAAAAAAACAACATTCTACATAACCCAACAATGGTTAACTTTTCTTTCGCATCCATATATGCACATCAAATCACGCTTTTTAATCGACTCCAAAAATCAAACAGAAATCAGAATCAAAAAGAAAAACACTCAAATCTCAGATAATTCTTTCAAATAAAATCCAAATTAGACCTGAAAACCTTGATTCCGGTTCTCGGTTGCTAAACTGGCTTGACTAGCCAGCCAGCCATCAAATCGCATAAATATATTTAGACAGGTAGTCTGAAATCAAATGTAGGCTTTGTCAAACATAGAAGCACAAAATAAATCACAAACCATAGAAAGAAAAAAAAATGCTGAAGACTAAATCCGGAATGGAACTGATAAGAATTCCCTTGTCTGTTGCTTTCTATCATCTAGCTACCGCTCAACATACTATCATCAGCAATTTCACATAAACTCCACCACCATCACTATTACCACTCACACTATCTAGTCACAGCAACCGAATCCAGAGAAATCAATATCGCTGTCGCGTCAAAGAACATTATCTATGGCGCGTCATGTGATATAGACGCCTCAATATGTTGCTTTCGTTTATTATTTCTGAAACTTTTATTTTTGCTTTTTTTGGCGGTGTTGCCAATCTTTTGCTGAATTTTTTTTTTTCTTCAATTTCTTGAAGAAAACTTCTACTTTGATATTTTACTGTTGCTAGAGATTTGTTTGCTCTAGTCTAAAGTGTATAATGTGATAACGATGTTTCGTGCACTGCGGCGTGATGAAAAAAAATAATTGGATTCGTTTTACAAGCTGTACGATCTTTAAGGTCATTTAGGTATTTTGTGATGACGCCAGCAACAAATAGCCATTGCTTGAAACTGAGCCGTATAAGTTTGCGAAGTCGATTTGAGTCTGTCTTTAGATACTCTCTAGAGTAGCATGAATATAGTACATCATTCTGTATAGATACAAAAATCTATATTATTACTCTATCGATACACATTGTCAAGCATCAAATGTATCTACATATATACAGCACTGTTCGTTAGATGATACGTAGGCAGGTTTTGCACTGAGTTTATAATCATGGAAATTTATTAACGTTCTAATCAATGTGGTGGGTGCGATAAAATCCTGACATTTTATGATGAGATTTGCAGGTTTTGTGCGAATGGATGGGTTCGAATGTCGGAAATGCTTGTATCGCAGAAAGTCTTTTGATGATAAGCTTTCGGATGATAGGTAGTTGCTGTGATATGGAAGTTGTCGAATTGGATAGATATATCTATGCATATAAAAAATTGTGCAGAGTATTAATATGGAAACAGGAAGTGGATGTGATTTAGTTTCAAATCGGCAGTCAGAAATTAGATAATCAAGTTTCTTGAAATCAGAAGAGAATTAGTGTTATTTGGTTGATTTATAAGAAATATTTTAAGAAATAAAGACATCATCCAGAGCGAAATTTTCAGATCGAATCCACAAAAAAAAAACCTCACTTACTTTGAATCAAATGGTTTTATGAATATTTGAATGCAACTTTCTTTAAATATGAACGTTTGAGTACGTTCTCTAATCAATGACAATATTCGAAACGAGACAAACGTGGGGACGACCTACCCCGAGGCAATCTTTTCGATAATAAGACGAAATCTTTTGATGAGACTATTCGCAAGTCGATAAACTCCGGTTTGCTGTAGTTATCCTACATTTAATGTACTTATCTTGATTAAGCGAATTCAACGTTGGAAGGCAATAGAAATATCTGCATTAATTCGCTACAAGAAACGGTAATAGATGGTATAATGGAAGGTACAAAACAGCATATTTGGCATATTCAACTTGATCAGTTCAACAAAGACATGTCACCAAAGCTTTCAATTGAAAGAATCAATGTACCTCCTGCTGCTCGATTATTGACTTCTTTTAGTAATCTACAAAACTGAATTGAGAAATTAGCACAGCAGTCACTCTTAAAAAAATTACAATTCAACCTGAACCATCTAGGGCTTATTCGGAAGTATAGTCTTCACTTCTAGAGGATGTTACTACAATATCAACTGGATTTGGCTCAATGACTGAGTTTATCTCGTGAGCAAATTTTTTTTTGCCCGGACCTACCGACAATCTTCCTGTTCGCACGGACACTATTTCTACCATTCCCCTTTTGGAAGTCATGGTTCCATCTCAAAATGTTTTGTATCCATGTTCTCTTACAGTAAGACTGAAGCAGATTTCGACTTATTTTCGGCTCGACTGCGATTTACCGTTACCTCTTTGCAGAAAGCTTACACGAGGCAACCTCGACCACCAATTAACTTATTCTGCATAACTGTTAAACCTCCTCTTACTGATCTACTGAAGAGGTCGTTTTGGCCTGATCGAGCTTTCGCTAAAGAATTCGCCAACACTTCTGCCGGGAATTTTCGTTCCCGCTCATCGAAGAGAGACAGAACTGAACCGTTATCTTAAAATCTACTATGAGGCAACAAATTTTTTTGTATTCCTTTTGTTATAAGTCTTTGTGATAGGTCAGATCTGTCTCTTCTCCGAAAGATACTTGCGAGCTTTTCACTCAATTTTTCTCTTTTTCCTCTTCCCGTCATAATCCTCAAGCTTTTCCTCATACACTTGCATCCTGTCTTTATTTTGTACAAATTCGTTAGAAGTCGAATCCTCAATGAGCTCTCTTAATGCAAGCACTGGCTTCGGTGTTAATGGCACTCCAATTCTGTTTGCTAAATCACTTTCCTCTTCGCTGTGTGTTCCTCTGTCACTAATTTTCAATATTAGTTTTTCATCCGGAGCTGTCCCTTCTGTTTGGAAATCTGGGACGAAATACGTCAGTCACAAAGCTGATGATATTCCTTGCACATCTCACTACCGTCCCAAATCCCTTTTTGTCCTTTTTTAGAAAAAAAATTCGGCTAAACTCGACTACGTGCCCCTCATAGCCGTAAGACAGTTTTACCGATCGTGTTTTTTTTGTGTTGTGGTTGTCTAGTTGCTTTTGAGGGCATTTTTTTTGTCTTTTCGTCTAGTTTCTTTATGTTTTTGAATATTCTTCTTCAAAGATTTGCCCCTGGTACCACCAGAGGACGAGCAGGGATCAAAAATTGCAGAATAACTAACGAAAACGTACAATAAATACACGAGAAGACAACACACTGGAGATAACAAACAAACAAAAACTACTCCCAAAAACAAACACCACCACAAAAAACACAAAAACCCAATCGGTAAAATTATACAATAAGTAACAGAAAAAAATTGAAATATATATTAATGAAGTATGGAAATGGCTATAAAAATGAAAACAATTCTTCACAAAAATATGTAAAAATGAAACATCACACGTCATGAATATCAAAATCATGTACACGAAAAATTTATCTAAATAATCACAAGTATAGAAAAAAATAATTAGAAAAAAACAGTTATATATCAAAATAAAATAACAAACATAAAAATGTACCAAAATAAAACTTCCTACTCCACTAAGTACATCCAGTGTACTCGCATCCAATCACAAACGTCAAAATGTGAAATCAACAAAACAGTAAATACATCTTCATTTTCAATAATTATCCGCCTCCCTTGGACAAACAATCTCTATCTGTACAAAAACGACCACCGATTTGGTCTATTTTTGGAAAATTCGATTTCGACTTTGTGCCTGGGTTGTGTCTTCTTTCAACATTGTCTTGTATACTGATGATGATGATGATCTTTGTTCTATCTGATACTATACGGCTAGTGGCCGCTTTAGTACACATCACCAATCTAAATTGATCTCAGTTTGCAAGTAAACTATGTGACCTTGTTTGCAATTTTAATTGCACATGGTGAGTGCAAAATATATAAATACACAGTTAAGGTGTTTTCGGTTGTTGTTGTTGTTATTGATTTAACAGAGAGGAATTTCTAATCGATGATTGTTAATGCTATTTAGTTCGGTGTTTGTATGTAATTTGATGCGAGAAGTACGTTTAGGTTTGATGAAATATTTTTTTTATTTATTTTCAAATCCATTTACAGGCACAAACTGCCTAATTGCAAATAGAAAAGCTTAACGTAGAAAAAAGAAAAGAAAATCAAAGCCAAAAATGAAAGAGAAGTTAGATTAATCAGTAAAAATATGGTGTAGTGAATATGACTTTCAAATTTGGTTATAGAATGTGGAAGAGGACCAAGTTAGAGGCTGCAATGCAAACGTAAAAGACGTAAAAGGCGTAAAAGGCGAAAACACTACAGAACCTATTTGGCCTCTTTTCTTGCGATTCGATAATCAAAGATGTTATAGAAGAAGTAAGACAGCCGCAGCTGATTTCGAACAGAAAACATTCGTCAGGGTAAACTCTGCGATTTGCTGTGGGAGAGGAAAATTAAAGAGCAACAAACGTTCATTATAAAGCAGAGAGGGAAAATTTTATTTAAATATTAGCGTGCGAATAAACCTCCGCTGAACTGATTGAAGAGCAGCGGAAAGGTATGTAATACGAGGACTCCAGACTTGATTCCAGTATTCGAGTTTGGAACGAATAAGGGCAATAAATACCTTAAAACATGTGGAAAAACGAAAAAGAATCATGGCAGAAACATATAGCAAGGCCCGCAATCAGAGATGTAGTTTTGGTAATGTTCGAATTTCAGCTTTCGCTTAAAAGTGACGCCAAGATCAGTAAAATGTTCAGCAGAAATAAGGATGGTTTCACCAATCTAGAGAAAAGAACATGGCAAAACATTTGGAAACATTTAAGGGTAAGTATTTAAAGTTCTATCAAACCGTAACAGATTTGAAATCATCCTGAAGAAGCAGATGATCAGCAGAATCGTCGATTGCCCGAAATCTTTTTAAATTATCTGAGTAGGGTAGAGACAGGATGACGATAAAACATTGGGAAGATCGTTGATGAAAAGTTTAAATAGCAGAGGTCCAATATGGATCCTTGGGGCACACCAGAAGATGGGGAAAACGATGAGGACGACACGCCAGAGAGGGAGACATAGCAGATCATGACGAATTCTAAGCGAGTAAAGGCTTACTGATACCATAATGGCTTTATTTGAATAGAAGTAGCTTAAGATTAACAGAGTCAAATGCTTTTGAGAAATTTATATAGTTCCGATTTAAAGACAAGGTTACTGCATGAAAAAAATCAACGAGGTTGGTAGATTTGGACAAATTTTTGACAAAGCTGAGATAAAAAGTCATAGCTGAATGATTTTGAAAATAACGCAGGATGGAGGTTGCGTTCAACAGATTTGGAAATAGGGAAAATGTTTGATAGCTTCTATGATGAAGAAAATTTACCAGCCCAAAAACTAATATTTAATAAAATTGATAAAACACCACATAAGGAAGATGCGAGATTTTTCACAAAAAAATTTTGAATGCCATCAGTACCAGGAGAGCAATATGAACCAAAAGAGTCGACAGTGGGGAGAGACAAGGATGGAAATCGAAAAATAAGTTAGAAGGGAGAATAATTGAGTCAGAATACACTGAGGAGAAAACAGTGCGAAAAGATCGCAAAATTTTTGGTTTTTGCTAAAAATTCTTGCTAAAATTGGTACGGTAGAAGACCAGAAGTTTTTAGGGTTATTCAAAATTAGAGAAGACCCAATGTCCGAAAAATAGTTGTACATAGCAAGTATTATTTGAATCTTGCAGCTCGTAAACGAGAGAAATCAGAGAAAGTCTTGGTCTGAATGAGAGCTTATAATCATTTTTAATATTAAAAGCGCGTTTAAATCTCTCGGTAAACCCAGGAGCATCGTTACGCTTATGCGAACAGATGATTGAAATGTGTGAGGTGATCAATTCCAGAAGAATAGTATAAAATTTATTAGTATAAAATTTATTTTAAGTAGCTAAAGTTTGTATAAGGCAGTTATTTTACAAAATTAATTTTAATTATATTAAAACGGGCTTCAAATATCTAGCACCATTAAATAGGTTAATGATTAGATTTTCAAAGAGGGGTTGATAGTGGGGATCAGGGTTCGTATAAGGGTACGGACAAGACGGAGCGACGAGGGCATCGAGTTCAACGGTTCATATATTTCCATGTCAAAGCAGAAATGTGATAGTACGCTCTCTTCGCTGCGTCTTGTCCGTGCCCTAAAACGTTGAGGACGGAGATAATAAAAACAAAACAAGAAAGGTGAAATGTTGGAAAGGATGAGGTCCAGGATCTTATATTTTACGTTAGAGACAGAGTTAAATTGGGACTGAGTTGAGTTTAAATGGGATAGGGTTGAGTTTAAATGGGACAGAGTTGAGTTTAAATGGGACAGGGTTGAGTTTAACTGGGACAGAGCTGGGTTTAATTAGGACAGAGTGGGGTTTAATTAGGACAGAGTTATACAAGTAAGATAAATAAATAGAAGTAAGATAAAATTATAGTGTAATAGTTTTTTGCGCCTCTATCGAGACTTGGTTAGAATAGAAGCATTGAAAACAACAATTGGGACAGGATTGATGTTGTTTTCAATGATAAAATCTTTACCAGCTCTCCGAGACGTAAGAAAACTCGAATATTATTGTACGATACAGCACGGGAAAAACCAGTCTAGTTGGACAGTTGGCATATTAAAATTATTTTACCACAGATTATGACAGACGAAGGAGGAAACTTAATATTTAGATAAATAGATAGCTCAGAAAAAAATTGTATATACGTAGAAAAGCGTAACTTGCAAGGAATTTATGTAGAAGCTATAAATATAGTTTAATAGACGGGGACACATAAACTACAACACATTCAACAGGGAAACTTACTTTCTAAAGAATTAAATACGGCAATGAGGACCCTGTGGTCCGATGGCGAACTTCTTAGTTGCTAACTGGTTACTGTTACACGGGTAGACATTGTTAATAGGAAAAATTTCAGAGCTGAGGATGTCTCATCTGCACACCAAGTTTCAGAGAGACAGATCGGATGATTCTTTTCGAATATTTGTTTTTAATTTCCGCCAGCTTGGTCCTAATGACACGAACATTCTGGTAATATAAAGAATTGCTTTTAGGCTTAAGAACTAAGCGCGGGTTCTTCTGTTGGTAGAACAAACAGTTCCACGGTTTTAGAAAAATTTAACCAACGTACTAAAATTTGGGAATGGCAACAATATCAAATCCAGATGGAAGTCTCAGATTGAAAGAACCTTTTCACAATTTTGATTGTCTTTTGGCAACCTGCTGCAGTCGAAGATATACTAAGTACAGCCAAAATTTTTGCATTTATAATTTTCTACAGCTGTAGTAGACGAGATATGAGTACCTGAAGAGCAGGGGAAAAAAATCCGGAACTTCAGCACAAAAATTAGCAACACTTTGTAGCAGTGTCGATGGAGGACGCTGAGAAAACTGATACGTAACAGGAACAGGTGTGGAGTCCGAGTGTTGTCCTGATTTCTCTCTAGAGCCAGTTGACCTAAACGGAGAGTTGGGAAGTATCTCCAATTTATTTGTTGACGCAATCGGAAACTTTGTACGGCTAGAAGACTGCTGAAACTCCAGTGAGTTGAGCGCAAAGTATGATGCCATTAATAGTTGTAGCGGTTGCGGTTGATTTTGGGGATTCTATTGGGGATTCAGGTGGACTTACAGCGTTTCGTTTGATCATTATTAAAGGACATTAAATATTATCATTGCTAGAGAAACACTTTTTCTGGTAATAATCATTCATTAAAGTTCACATAAATTAATGTATTTGTGTGCATCTACAAAAAAAAAATGAAGGCGCAAAACAACGCGATTGGTGATTAACAGCCGTTGACTGGATATGTAAATAGTATTAACGACGAGTGAGATAGTTCAAATTAAAATCATTTCCCTGAAAAGTTCAAAGATAGCATGCAACATGCAAATAACATCAAATGAAAATATCGAAAATATTACTTAGCTAGCAGTCAGCTCATTGCACAAATGATTAGAATTATTTAGAATCATACTGACAACAAGAATCTAATATCTCCTACTCACGTCATCTTCTCTCATTTACTGCACGACAATTGTGATAATTGTCAGAAGCTGCACAACAATGTCGCCCGATTCAATAAACAACAGTAAACAACAACAACTTATTATAGTGACAAAACAAGAATTCTTCAAAACATACGAGCTAAAACAACAAAAACACTAAACACACGGCTAATTTTAGCATTTTATAACCGAATTTATAGTCCTCCGTATCTATGTACATCCGGTTTGGTCCTTAAGTAAAAAAAAAAGATGGTTGCCTGGAAACTTAGACAAACTGTGAAACTGTGTATCAACACCTTCTCACAGGTCAAGTCCAATGGATAATTTGACTTCGCTAATTTATTCTAGATCTGCTATGGCTAATCGTATAGGCAGTAAGTTGAGTGCGTACATATAGCAATTAGCACAAATCCAATCAACAACAAGTTGATTATACCGCATCGGCACACAACCGCAGTTTTACAGCATATTGACCAAAGAAACTAAGTCTACTCTCGTCTCTAGTATGCTACTAAATAATTGATTTATTTTTGCCCCGCAGAATATCTTGTTCTTGTTTCTCGCGCGCCGTACCGTAATGATTTATTAACACAAGATATAGGTAAGTAAAAGAGAGATAATTGATGTTACAGAAAGAGCGAATTCGTGTGTATATTGGTCCGCAGAGAATGGACTCCAAATGATACTTACAACTTCAACAAGACCGTGAAGTGCGATGGATTTTGTGAAATCGTTCGTTCGTTCCGAGCATATAATTAAGATTCATGAGGAATATGTTTGATTTAGAGGTTGGTATGTATATGCCGTTCGAATTTGTAGATTATGAGCTTGTTTAAATAAGGAATTGAGGTTGATTGCTGCTGCTGCTACTGAAGAGTTTGGTAGTCGAAGAATCAGATAATCCTGTTTAATCGTTTTTTTTTTTACTGAAGAAAAGTATTATTTCGGAACTTGTTTTCATTTAAGCGTGTATTTACTGAAAATCTGAACGTCTAATAATAAAAATAAAAAGATATTATCTTCAATTGACGAAAACACATACAGTAAATACAGGCCATATGCTCGATGTCATCAAAGAAACAACAAACTGACTACTTTTTGAATCTTTAAATTTATGAAAGAATTTCAAATCCTTATGAACGCTCAAATCAAGATAGGAGATCGAATCATCTAAAAAAAAAAAATACTACATCGAAGTTACTCTTCCTCGGAAGATATACAGTTACGAAAAAGATACACTGAGGATGTTAAAACGGACGTTAAAATTAATGATATTAAAACGGATTATACATTATGATACTTGTGTACGTTTGGCTGGCTTGCCCATTTCCATATCTAGCCATATCTTGACTAGACCTGAAGAAATGGCATAGCGATTTCTCGCTTTCCAGAACTCTACCGGGATTCAAACAAGGCAATATTCCTGAGTACATTTTTAGATGGCTATTTATAGTCAAAGCTTTTTTTAAAAAAATATTCATTCAATCGTATAATCTGTGTATATTCTAATTCAAAAATTCATTCAATCTTAAATAATTTTCAAACTAATTTAACATACAGTCTTGAATAATCCTAATAAATACCGATCTCAAACCCTTCAATCATAATTCTATTTTAGTTTGAATCCATGCAATAATACACCTTCATTACAATGGTATGATTCTTGATTAAATAAAAATCTTCCAACAACTGTGTTTTTCTATCGTCATCACATCACAGCGTCGCGTCGCATCAGTCGTAAGCTTTCACACGAGCATAAATTATGCGGGACCATAGTATCTTGCGATTACGAGTTAAATACAGGTAGACATATAGAAACGATCTGAAAGTCATTGAACTCCTTGGAGAGAAAAAATAGCAGCGCAAGAAGACCCAAGAAGACGGAAAAGTTGAAATAAGCGAAGTAGAAACGAAAAAGACATCGTTTTACATACATTTTGTACTGTGTCTAATCAAATATCTACTACAAGTTTCGTCAAAAATACATTTTAGCATCATTGAGCCGCAGCCGTCATTGTATTCCCGTCAACCTGTGGCGCAGTGCTTTTCTTTATTGACACGATATGGTCCGTTGGATTTTTTTATTAGATATCTTAGTCGAATTTGTTGTGAGGATTCCATTTGTATGCGAACTGATGATTATAATAAACATTTTTTGGGCCCTGAAGTAAAAATGTATATGATGGGTGGAGGCCCCTCAGTAGCATGGAAAAGCTATTTTAAATGATTCGAACGAGGAAGCGTCAGTTTGATTTAATTCAAATTCGTTAAAAATGACCTAATCATTCAAAATTGACTGAGCATGCCATTATATTTTGTAGCTCCATTAGTAGTTTTAATCATTTTTTTTTGATAATAAGTAGGTTGTTAAAATTTAGAACACAAATTAAAATTTTGACTGCGCCAATGTTCAACATTTTAACAGGTTTGATTTTCTAGATATTACTTTGGATGGTTTTCAGCATCACCGATTTGGACGGTAAACTCAGAAATAGACAAGTAGCTGATATTATTAGTAAATATTTTATTGAAGAAACTTTTTTGCGATTGAATCTGATTAAGTGGAGTTAAGTTGATTTAATGTCTTATTGTTGATGTTGTTCAGTACAAAACAGAATTTCATGTCAGACGTTTTTTTGTTGCAAATTAAATGGTACTCAGAGAACATACGTGCTTTGTGGTCAACGTGATTTATGCATTTTTTTAATGATTTTAAATCTTCTGCGCAGTATTATCTTATTTCATCGAAAACAATGATACAGCATAATCGAACAATTGTTTAAAAAAATGAAATTGCTTTAAGTGAATATGGAGAATTGGGAAGGGTTATTGTACTGCAATTTTTATAAATTACCGTGACAAAGAACGCCAGCAACATTATCATTTTTACTGAGGCATTTATTTTGCCGAGCCAACATTTATTTTACAGCAACAATGGGGTCTTTTTCGTAGCAGTTGTATGGCACTAAAAGATTTGATTATCATCATTTCCCCGAAAGGAAAGATTCCCTTCCCTTAATTCCGTTTAACTCCCTTCTAGTATGTGATGACTTTAATATGACTAGCCTTCTTTGTTTGGGCTTCCTGCTTCAAACATTGTCTCCTCAATAACTGATTCCTTTTTTTAGTATGTTCTCTTTTCAGTTTACCTACATTTCCAATTCCAAACATAAACTACTAGATTTTAGTTATCCCGAACATCTTCTCCAATAATATTACCCCACAAGCTGCTCCCAGACCTTATGTTTCTCACTCATGAAATCTGTGAGGTTTTTTCTACATATTTTTTCCTCATTCTTTTTCTAGGAATCTATAGTCACACCCTAGGTTTCCTCATTTGCTAACCCTTTAACGTTCTCTTCGATCCAGACTGATCCTTTAGAAACCGCTTCCATGCTCACTTTACTAACCAGAAATACCAGCAGCGGTCCTGATGGAATCCCGAATTTGCCAGTGAGCTCACTGTCCTCGCCGCTGGGTGTTCCTTGGACTATTATTTTCAGCCTTAGTTTCTCCTCTGGCTCTTTCGCAACCCAGTGTAAGTCTGCTCATATCTTGCCGATTTATAAATCTGCATTTCTAACTATAGACCATTTCCCTTCTTAATAAAGCACTCGCGAGGAGTTGATTTCGATAAGCTTATCCCTCTCTTTAATCCCTTTTTTGCTTCTGAGCAGCATAGATTCATCAAGAGCAGATCTTCCACATCTAACCTTTTAATCTTCTCTAATTTGGATCAACAGAAACAGGTCGACGTAGTTTACACTGATCTGATTCTGTTAAACACAAACTTTCTCTTCGAAGCTACAGTGTTTTAGTACTACCAATTCTCTCCTATTCTGGTCGTCCTCCTATTTTTCAGATCGTAGCTGTACATCTTCTGCATTGAATCCTGCGGAGCACCGGAAAGAGAACAGCTCTTTCTGGTGTTCCGCAGGATTCAATTTTTGGGCCTCTTTTATTATTTGTTTTTGACCTTCGTTCAGTAATTCATTCACTCTTATATCCTGATGATTTCAATTGTATGCTGATGATTTCAAAATGCTTAGAGGAATTGAATGTCTCAACGATTGTCTCCAACTCCAAAATGATGTTCTTTGACGAATGTTTGCTGTTTAAAGATATTCGTAGCCCTACGCTTAAGAAAGAAGTATTTAGCGCGAAATAACGTATATTTTCATTAGCCATTATTGCGTAACCCCAAGAGACACTACGAGCTTCAGCATTATCCTTTACCGCTACGCTCTTACAATTTGAATGTCAAATTAAAGATTCAGGTCTAATTCTTAGCCTTAATTCCTGATTAATGATTTTTCTCTGACACCTATGAGCCAAATGTTAAGCTTATTTTCATTATTATATTTTTATAGTTAATACCTTTGTTACTATTATCATTATTATTGTTTTTTTCTGGCCAAAAAAAAACTCTGCTCGCCAGATCCATGGGTAAACTATCAGACCGCGGGATATGTGAGGTTTGACTCACTAAACGACCATCTATAAGCCCACGAAGTTTCGATCTTGCTGACTCGTCTATCGGTAACCACGGATTCAAAAACTACCACAGGTCATGGATCTGTAACGCAACCCTCTTTCCGCTTTATGCGCAGTACTAACTATAATTTACTTTTATTATTATGTTTATTCCTTTTGCCTTTTGGATTCATCGTTTTTTTTTATTTTTGGATTTTTGTATGATACTTTTTCTATTTTTGTAATTGGGCTCCGGCCTGTAAAAATAGTTACTAAAATAAAAAGTAAATAAAACTAACTTAAATATCAATACGACGGGAACAAGATAATTTGTCATAACTAATGAATGCTAAATTTTTGGCTACTTATTGCATCTCTTCTCTATCTATTTTTTAATTTTTTATTGAGACTGATCTAATTTTTATTAATCTGCTTGAATACCATGTAACTAGTTTAACTGGTGTTGATCGTCAGCCTATTTCCCAAAGTTCAGTATATGTAGCGTTGTCAGAAAATATCAGTAGAGTATCATCATAGTATCCGCGTAAGACTGACAAAATGATTGGAAGGGGTTATCCTCTAGTTTCAAACTTTTTTCGTCTTCGAATGAACTCCATGTTGTTACTCTTCACTTTAATTTATGAGCATCACTGGCCATGAGCATCAATTCAATTAACTGTGATAATATGTACACAAGAATATTTGTGAGCGTGTTATGACTCTCAATTAGTTTTCTGATTTAAAAGTAATATTTAATACGCACTAATGCATTACAGGCGTACCCCCATTTACGACGGTTCGGTTTAAGTCGTTTCACACTTACGTCACTTTTCGATTCGCATGCAGTAACTCGCTTAGCGACGTTTTTGCCCCGCACTTACGACGTTTTCGTTTTGAATATGATTTCTGCATTGGAAAATTGTATCCTTTTACCTTTTATGAATGTTTTCATTTTTAGTCGTTGCAAGTTACGTCCCTTTTTCCCGAAACGTAATCCTGTCGTAAATCGGGGTACGCCTGTATTTAATTCTTTGCATAAAAAACCATCTAAATTCAATAAGATTGCTCCCTTCTTACTTCTTATCCAAAGATACACCGAGATGCACATTCATTTCACAAATATTTAAATCACGTATGCCCACTCAATCGCACGAAATATTTTCACATGTCCGAAAAAGCAAAATTGACTATCAGTGAAAAAATCGCATATGAAAGTCTCAATTTGGAGCAAAAACTTTATAAATGCGCCGCTAGAGAAAATACAGTGGCGTGCGTAGGTTGCTTCTCGGTGGCTAAGTGACAACGTTTCAATGTGCGAAGAATACCAACTAGCCGGGTGTGATGTTTTGTGGTGTAAAAATTCACGATTATCATTGAAACAGTCTCAGCGATACGATTAAGAGATAATGGATGAACGATGAGGTGAAAATTCTGGGGAAAAAAAATCTCGCTACACCAAGTGAATTTCTTTTGCGCTGACTGACGCTAGAGATCAAACTATGTAAATTCTTGTCTGGGTCAAATTTCATGGACAGAAAGACTTTTGTTCCGAGATGGAAAACAATTTTACACAATGCAGATTCTTCCTGTAGTGTTTGTGGTTATGTATACAAAACCAAAAATTAATTTTTCGGATGGAAAATCAAGTCGTACAATTCTTTTGAATTATGCATTCCAGTATACTCAGGAAAATTAATCAGACATTTTTTGCACGAAAAAAAATCGTTCAACAAATATGGAGAATAGTTGAATGAAAACTTCCTAAAAAATAAAATAATATTTGTCTATCATATATTATCATAGTGGAAATCACAGAATCAGCGAAATTTATTGTATACTCGCTAAGAGTGAATAGAAAATCGGACTTTTTGTTACCATATCCGTAGATACGCGTGTCCGAATTGATTTATGCTTCGTTCCTATATTCGAAAGCATAAACTAAGCAGATTTAAAATCTACTATAGGCATGCTAATGGATTTGTGCAAAGACCCATTACATTAAGTTGGTTGGCTGACTGGTTCTGCTGGCTAGCCATTCGAAAATTTTGCAAAACTTGATTCATTTGAGCCGAATCAAATATGAAATTCAAAAGAGAAAGAAACGCGTAGATGAAGGCTTTAAATTCAATCTTCTTATCTTGGTTTGCTGTACTGACATGATATTATCTTTGAGTAAAAGATTTTTTTTTTTTTAGAAATGAGGCCTATATAATGTGATTTATATGTTTTGTAGTAAATTGATGTTAAAATGCTTATATGTCAAAAATTAATTTATTACAGATATTAGTGGGAATCATTTCAACTTGGTGGGAAACAGTATTGGTAAAAATAAAGAAGTTCTTTATATCCAAATGATTCTTGGCAGGATCCTTTAAATTTCCATAAAAGCAACGAAACATGCCTCTTCGAAGTAAGTCTTCAAGAACTAGCAGATAACTTTCGATTCCTTATCTATCTAATCAAAACTCTTTTGCAATCTGGTATGATGTTCAAGGAAATCACTGATCTAACTCATGATAAAAATACTGCGCACAATTGTTTTTTTTTTTGTAAAAATGCTGTGACCAGATGCTTCAAACTCATCTACATGAAAATCCTTCTCCCTCCTCATCCATCTCACCCACTTCGAAGCAGCTCCCGAGAAGTGCTTTGTCCTCATTCCGTAGATCAAATATAGCGGAGTCTGGTTTTGACAACTTTTAGCATATATATCATTTATCCAACAAAAATATCTCAGGCCATTTAGACTTGTATGACTTGGGCTTCCTACTGTTGGACGAAGCATAGTCCTGCACTTCAACAGGACACATTCGCAGAGATCAGCTTTAGACTAGTTTTTTTATTTTAATTTGTAAGATTTTCAGAACAATATAAGCAAATTTCCTCTTAAGTACTAATTTTATTATATATTAGCAAAAACCCGACATGCATTAATAGTATATTTTTGATTCTGTAAATAGTACACTTCATTATCAAAGTGCTTTGCGAAAGGCAATATTTTCTTTTGTACTTTCTGACTTGTACAAAAATGAGTTTTTAATCCTCGAACTGTATTGTCCAAGGAAAAACCACATGTTAATTTTAAAGTCGATACCAGCACTATGTTGTCTGGAATCATGACTTTTTATTACTTCTTTTTACATCTTCTTGAGGCACAATATTTTCTATAAGTAATTTAGTGCTTTCAGATATGGATTTAAATCAAAAAATTTCAAAATTTCTCTTCACTCCATTCTAAGTCAAATTTCCGTCAAAATCTAAGTCAAATTCTGAAATAATTTCTCAACCACATTTTGAGAAGAAGTAGCTGTAGTAGCTTCCTTTTCCTTGATGGGACTATCAACGTTGTAGCTGCCACTTCGCTTCTCCCTATTGTAAGATGAAACATTCAAACAAGTATGTGATTTACAATCTAAATTTGTGAATTCCATGGAGCCTTCATGTCAATTTCTGAGACATGAGTTTTTTTTTGTCAAAGTAACCATGCCTCCTTTTTAGAAAAGCCAAACACATGTCCCCTTATTTTTCGAGGAAACTCTTCAACCCTCTAGCTTAACCTCCTTCTAAGATATCGTGATTAAACAGTAAGACGTCACGCTCCTTTCCTGTTACTTTTTTTCGATACTTTAGAAGTTAGCAGACATCGTGGACATGTAATCAATGACTTTTCAAGGTTTCATCGCAATCAGATAAACTTCATGGGCACCCATGGGGAGGACATGAACACACATTTATTTTTATGTATACCATATATGCGCTTAATACATAGTATATAGTGTGGACAAAATTCAAAATTTTTTCGATTCAAATTCATATGTTTTCAAAAGAAATTCATAGTTTTTTTAAGTCAAATTCACACTTTTCTGACTTTAATTTGAATGAATTTCGCCCATTTAGGAGAACAATTTGTTGATGTTCAAGCCAATATCATATTTCTCCGGATAACATACATAAGCATTTGTAGTTAAATGATCTTTTCGGAAATGGATGATCTCCAATCAGAAATTAATGAATATGATTCGGAAAACTAATGAATTTGATTTGGAAAACATGAGTTTGAATCAGAAAAGTTAGAAACTATGAATTTATATAGGAGATTCATGATTTTGACATGAAAAAATTATGAATGTCTTCCAAAAATCTGCGAACCGAGCACGCAAATGATATATAGAGAAAATTATTACATCTTAAGTACTATTTCTTTCATGTTTATTGATCCGAAATCGTACAGTCCAAATTTCCCTCTGTGCCAACAGACTCTTATTTAGGCGGCGTTTTGTGGGACTATCAAAATGCTCAATATAAATATTTTTGAAGTCGTTTTGAGTCGTCTCGACCTAGTTCGCAAATTTGCGACTCAATGTCTAATTTATTGGATTCCGCAATTCAAGAATTTTTTTGGTAATCTAACCTTCAACATTCTTTTGTAATCTGGCAAAATTACAAAGAGTAGGCTGGATGTCAACTAGCCTGCTCTTTGTAATTTTGCCAGTTTTATGCAGGTGGGTCTTCATATATTTCATGCAACTCATTGTTAAAACGTATTTTCTACTGTATTTTGATAGGGTTAAAAATTATCCGTAGATATTCAGGGCTTTTATCCGAATCGCTCGTTCACTGAAAAAAGTCTACGTAGCCCGTAGTCCTAGCGTAGTATTTAGTGTAGCATACGCCATGTACTTAGTAGCCTGAGCTATAAAATATACCTACAAGCCAAATTTCCATACATTATGGGCTTCTCAGCTATGCACCTAGTCTCAACTCCTATGTAACATAGCCCCAACTACTATGAACATAATCTCAGCATATAATATAGTAAGCTAAATAACAACAGCTTTTCTATAAATTCGTTTAGCCTAGTGGAAAGAGAGTCGGCTTCTTAAGAATAAGGTCACGGGCTGAATTCGGATTAGAGCAGGATTTGTTATAATTTAAAAGTTAAGTATCGTATTTAATTATCGTTGAAGGTTACAGTACATAGCACCTACTTCTATGAATTTTTCGTCATGCATTACAGTCGCTATATTTTAGCATAATCCTGATATTAACCATGCATACAGCGCTAGAAGTTCAGGCTTCATTTGTACACGCCAGGACAGGTGTCATCAATCCTTTGTAGATGCTCAAATTACTTTTCGTGAAAATATCGGGATCTCATTATAGGAAGGAACAACAGTCGAAAAAATAGGTCCTGTTTGCCGACTTATTTGCCGTCCGATTTTGGTTTTTCGTTGCTTGTTCTGTGAAGATGGACATTCAAGTAGATAAAGTCATCATTTTTCAGGTTGTAACCTCCCAAAGTCAAATTTTGCCCAACTAATCTCCATTCTTCTTCCAGTCTGTTATAAACTTGGCGTGTTTTCAATTACCCCCAAGGTCGATTTTCATTGCTTCTGCTCATTCGAATCTTAGGAAAGCTTTCTTGGCATCTAGTATAGTGCGAGCTAAAATCTTAGCATCTTCGGCCAACGCAACTAAATATTTTACTAAAACAGAAGTTCGGACGACGTATTCCACAGCTATGGTGAATAGTACCAGGCTAAGTACACCTCCCGGCGTTAAATCTGAGCCAGATTCGAGACTGTTGGTTAAATCACTGTCAATCATAACCAGAAACTGGGGGCTTGGTTATTGTAACCTTGGTCATCTGGACGAGTTCTGATTTGCCATTTTCTGTCTGACTATCCAATTCTTGCGTGTAACTTGCAAAAATTAAGTGTACATTGACATTATACTCCCAGCAGGTTTTAACAGAGAATATTTGATCTATAATGGACTGTCCGCTTCTTGATAGTCTCCAATGATGTGATCGTAAAAAAATGTTCATTTTTCTTTCCTTTTCAATTATTTTCAAGTGCGCCTAACAGTACGACGTGCATACCTCGATATCTTTATGCCAAAATAACAACTTTTTGTATATAAAGCATAACATGTTTTTACACCAATCACTTGGTAGTTATTCCTCTGGTAAATATTTTTTAAAACTAGTCCTTGAAGGTCGCAGAGATATTTTCCAGCAATTTAAACATTTTACTCCACTAGTTCAGATATGGCTGACTAACCCTCTATTTTTCCCATCTGAATTTTAGTTATTTTTTTTAATCAGACAATTATGCCAAAAATTTCGTTCAGTTTATTTGTCTTTGCAGGGCTACTCTCATTTCACGCGAAAAATCTAGCTTCAGACGTTCATTTTCATGAATTTTAGCATTTTTTCCAAGAAATTATAGCTAATAAAGCTTACATATAGCTTAGAAATTATAGCTCATAGCTTTGTTTAGTATCTTTTCAGAGAGTTTTTGTGGCTCAATGATTCTCTCGAGGTAAAAGAGTCAGTTTTTATTTAAAATGTGTTATAGGAATCAGCCGGGTCTTAAGTTGCTATTTACAAACAACAGAAAGAAATTGATAGTTGACGAGGGACCCTTAACAATTGATAATACGGATTCGAGTTCAAGACACATTTTGCATTTACTTTTGAGCCCCATTCCAAACCAACTTCCGGATTTCACCTAAAACAATTCGCTAAAGACGCCTGTTTTACATGGAATACAGTAACTACAGGCTAACAATTTTGGATCAAGCTTCCGACATCGAATAACTACACTAAATACCAAGAAAAAAACCGTGTACATACAACTTTAATGTAAGTACTATCGTCATCATAGTTACGAAGGTAATATTAGCAATGTTTACGCAAAAGAATTTCGAGACACAATTTCAATCAGATACGCTTGAAGATACTACATAAATATAACCTGTGTACACTTGTCCGACGGAAATAACAAAATTACGAAACTTCTAGTTCGAACGAAAAGACAAAAAACTACAAAAACGGCAAATAAAAAAACTTGATTGTTACCGAGAAATTCCAAATGAGTATCTGACAGATGCAAAGAAAAACCAACAACTTTACGAGTTTTTTTGTTGTTATTTTGTTATAGAGACCGGTACAAAGTATGCATAAATAAATGAATCTTGACGTGATCGAATCAAGCGGTTATTATTTTCATGTTCATAACGGCACGATAAATAATCGAAGTTTGAAGTTTTCTTTGAAAAACCAAATATCTTCAGGGCACTCTTAGCACCAGCACCAGGGCCCTGAAATGTCTTGATCAATCTTCAGATCATATTTGCTTCGACTCACAGATCCGGATTTGGTGACTTCTAACAGTCGTATTGCTTGTAATCCACAAACAGTAGTACAGGCATTGACTCATTCGTTTTATGTGCACCGAGGCGATATCAAGTACGTGTACAAATTATTGTAATAAATAATCCGCGAGCTAGCGAGCAGGGGATGGACTTGCGAGCCAAGACGGCTTTCGGCGGAAAACATGATCTGCAATAATTATTAAGCGCGACACGGATCTAAATGACAATAGTTCGCTGCACGCCTATGCATTATGGATGACGTTCAAGTACACAACAACAGCAGCTAGTTTGCTAGGGGGTAGTGTTTTCCCGTCGTATGTGTACATATAATCGATTTTCTTAGCGATTGGCTTAGTAGCATTGAGTCATATGATTGCTAGTGCAGAAATTGGAAACTGTGGGTAGGGGATAATATGAATGCAGAGGCTGTTAGTGTGTTTGCGGTTAAAGTTGCGGTTTCGATTGATTTCGAAAGTATGAACGAAAATTAATTATTGCAACAAATATCTAATCAGAATTTTCAGATTAAATAGAGTCTTAGTCCAACAAGTAGTTCCCCTGAATTTCATAAACTATTCATCTCGATTTAACTGCACTGCAACCAGTGGCAAAATTCAACACATATCAAACATTTGCA
This sequence comes from Nemotelus pantherinus, assembly GCA_963978885.1. Taxonomy (NCBI): domain Eukaryota; kingdom Metazoa; phylum Arthropoda; class Insecta; order Diptera; family Stratiomyidae; genus Nemotelus; species Nemotelus pantherinus. Next base: position 210,707,692 of record OZ022263.1, on the reverse strand, counting down.
GTCATCATGCAACAACCGACAACAAACTTCGAGCCGCGATTCCACGTACTAAATATGCTAATCGCGATCAAGCCCAATGTTGTTATGCATAGCACATAATTTCGAAAATAAAGTGAAAGGCCTTGCATTGTCTTGACTACGGCCTACAAATAACAAAAACAAAACACAACGGCACAAACTCCACCAGTGAGCCGCAGTCACCGAAAGAGAGACCAAAGAAGCCAGCGACCAGAAACTCTTAAGAAAACGAAGAAATAAACAATGGTGGTCTAAAACCACAGCGCTACCACGGTCCCATAATCTGATCTGGCTCCGAATGATCTGGCATATACATGTGGTGGATTAGTTATTATTATCCACATACACAGAGATGAGGAATGACAAGTAGTTAGCAAATGATATGATTACGACCTGTTCCGTTTCAAACCTTTTTTCTGAGCTACCCTAACCATTTTGTAATGAAAGCCACGCGAGAGCTGCTCCTGGGTTATAAAACTTCAGCAGCATGCCAGCCAGCAAGTGAATGTGGCGTTCCATGCATAACCCATGTATACTGTCCAATCGGCTTCCACAAAAAAACAATATGGTGCACACGAAAAAGAAAGACGGACACAAAACGCAACCATAAAAGAAAATCATTAGCAAATTACGGAACTCTTTAAGACGGTCATGCATGTAGATTACCAACAGCTGCCTGCTCTTTACGAAGAAGAAAAAAAAACTTCACAAAACGCTAAGAAAAACTAGTCGATTTACAAATGCTTTCTATTGTACGATAGAGTTCCGGACTTCCGAAAAATTTCGTTAACTTGAATTATGCACACCGGACAAACGTGCGATGGGTAAATTTAGTGATTATCGAGCTCAGTCAATTATTTTTCACTCTATTTCGAAAAAAAATGCCGATATTACACGTAATACGAGTCTATCTGAAATATCTACAACAATTGGCTGCACAAAATGATTGCAAGTCAATTTAAACAAAATAAATATTTTGTGCAGACCCGGAACGAAGATGCATTCCAGCGTTTTTATTATATTATTTTACTTTTTGGAATTTCACAATGAATGTCATGATCAGCTAGCCGTGCAAAAGTGGTTTGAATGTGAAAGAAATATGAGTATCGAGCTCAGTAATTTTTTTTCCTGAAATGCTCATTAAGTTGTCAATTTATTTTCAGTTTCGCGTTACTGGGCGAAAATGCGTGGGACTAATGTAATTTCTTTGGTTGCTTTAGAGTCAGAGTTAATTAATTAAAAAAAAAAAAATGCCACGATTTTTCACCACCGAAACAAATAAGAAATTTCTTTTGAAAGTTGAATATATTTCGCTAGAGATTGCTTGAAATCAAATATTATACTCTAATTCTTAATATTTGCTGCCGTTTTTTTGCTCTTTTTTTTTACATTTACGTGCCTTATGTTGGATGAAGTCATAGCCGAATAGATACTGATAATTTTCGCAACAGTGTATGTAGTTTTTTTTATTTATTTATTGAAAAATTCGTCTTTTATACACTGTTTTTATTAGCAATTTGCAACAATAGTTTTCAAAGACATTATCGATAAATTGAAGTCGGAATTCTCACAAGTCCTATTAGCAGCTCTTTTAACCCTAGAATGATACGGTAAATTTTTGGATGTTTTTAGGTACATGTTTTTATTGAAAAGAAGGCAACAATAGTATTATGACCATTTTTTTATTTTATCATTAAACATAAAAAGATTATATAGTTTCTAGCCTTATCGCAGTCAGAGTGGCCAACTGGCTGATGCGCGACGAAATATATACCGCATGTGAGTAAAAATTACTCGTGGGTACCATTCCAGGGTTAATGGATGAGACATGTTCATTGTGGCCAGAATTAGTTCCATGAGAAGGAATGGATAAAAGGCTCACATGACGAAACCTGTTACAATTTGTATTCAAGCCAAATTGATATAAATTTAGATAGATAAATTTATTCAAAGAATGTTATCACTAAAACACAATAGATTTTTCGTTAAATAAATTCTTTGTACACTTCTTGTACACTTGGTACACTACAATCTTTAAACTTCTTCGATTGCCTCCGGACGCAACGTAAGTTAGGTTAAGTCGAGTGGCTGCCAATCGAAGGGAGAAGGGAGCTTTGGTCCGAATAATACACAAGTAGTTCCCCTATCGAAAGACAAACATAGGCACAGCCTCTACTGTGTTGTGATACCACGGATATTGGTCTCCCTCAGCGACTGAGCTTCGGAGACCATTTGGTTCTTTTAATGAACCGCACAATACCTTTTAAGTCAATTAAGTCAGACTTAATGCTGCCTCCTCACTGTGGGCCAACATTGGCCACTGCCATGCTCGCAATGATCGCCACAATGATGGCCACCATAACACATTTGTCTCCACACACTAGGCCACTAGTTGGGCTAGTCATGATTATTCCGTTGCGCATGATGACCCGCTTTGATGTGTGCGAAATACTGCTCCGAAAGCCATCCTCGGCCATCGCCATTTCCATGCTTCGCCACTGTCGGCCACTGCAAACCATCACCCGTCTACACAATGGGCCACATGATGGCCCACAGTGTGGAAGCGACATAAGAGGAAGGGCGGCCTGAGTAAGGGTGCCATTCTTCTCCACGGCAGAGTCGAACACTGACACATGATTCCTCTCCATTCTCTGCGCCACAGCTTCAATAGAAATCATTGAACCCAACGCCCAACTGTTGTGCATGCTGTCCCATGATGCAAATTTCCACGACGACGACCACGAAACAGCGAAGAGCGCTGCGGATAAAACCTTATAGTCGCCCGATGTCAACTGTTTCCATGAAGACCGAAGACTGTCTTGCAATCGCACAGGATGACTGTTCAACCCAGGAGTTCTTAGCGTCCTCAAGATGATTTTGCCTGATGGCTAGTTTGTCCGATGATAACTCCAACAGCAAGGTACCAAGTATTGCGAGTTCGTCGGCCACACAGCTATTCTGGATACTGCAATGTTCAGGGACTCAACTCAATTGCACTGCCGAATGTCTCGACATCTCCCTAACAGATGCACGACATTTGGAGAATATTTTGGATACTGTACAAAGACCAACAAGGGAATTTATAGCCTATTGGCTATCCGTAAAAATACATATTTTTTTCCGAATATTTGATTACACAAAAGCCAAAAATAACCATCACTTCCGCCAGAAAGACGTTACAATAGTCTAAGAGGTGAAAGGACAGCCTTAACTTCAGCTTCATCAAAGTATATTCCGGAGCCGACTTTCTTGTTCAGTCTCGATCCAGCGGAAGATTTTGGCGTCATTTGCATACAGTAATATGGATGAGTTCTTTGAGACGGAAATAAATCGTGAATATAAAAAACAAATAGAAGCGGACCCAGGTGGCTTCCCTCCGGAACACTTGAAGAGACTATGATTTCCGACAGCGCATTACGAAAAGATACAAGTCGAGTGCGTGAAACTAAGAATGAGGCTATATAGTTAACAAAGTGTTGTGGGGAAAGGAGAGGATAGTATCTACAGTAAATCAATTGAATGAACAACATATCAAAAGCGTCTGTATAAATATAGTTCACCTACAGACCTGCTTCTAAAGCTGGAATAATAATGTTTGAAAATTCCAGTAGATTCGTTGTAGCTGATTTATCCTTTATGAAGCCGTGTTGGCATTTTTATCAGTTCTTTGACTTTCATGAGGAATAGATTTGCATCAAAAGTAGCGAATCAAAAACGAAAAAATCGGGTTTAGGGACGAGACTCACTTTTGGGCGGAGGGCTTTGGTCAAAACTTAACTGTTTTTTGCAGTCTTTTCGCTAGTGGTATCGTCACTTCTTACAAAAATAAAAATAAATAAGGACGAAACTAGCGGTACAGTCAATAACTATAATTGTACTATGTAGATTGATATTTTTTTACTACAATTGCTAATAACTTTCCTGCATGTCTCAAAATCAATCTCTTTCTTATATAAATTGATATTCGTGATTTATTTTCAATTACATCTGTCAGATTTCGATTTTTTGATTACTTTAACACTAATGAAAACTAATGATTTTTAATCATTAACGGATATCAACACAGACTGAAATATTTATTACATAAACCTATCTTATCAAAGAAAAAAAAACAGAATTGAATGAGAAGATATGTTTTAAGTCTGTCATAAAGTGAGGATCGAATATTGTTTGATTTTTTGCTTCCAAAAATTTCCTTTTCCTCTTGTGTCATAGATTTCTTGCGGCTAAGCCGATATTTTTTAGCTCTGATTGAATCCTTTATTTTTTTTAATAAGGTTTAATTTCGGAAAAAAGCTGATAAGTTTAACATGAAAGATTGCAGATATGATAAACATATTTGCATAAACGATTTTTTGCTTAATTAAATCGGTCTATCCTGTTTCAACATTTGTGCTAACGATATTCTTCAAGAATGATTTAAATGTCTTTAATGATCACGAATTACCTTTCATTCATAATCATTCAGAATAATACTGGTGGCAGACTAGGGGTTTCGAAACAAGTTTCCGGATTGAACGCGATTCATGCGAATCTAGTTTAAAACGAGTTCCAAAATCGGCTTTGAGCATTTATGCGGATTCACGAAACTCGTTCCAGAATGAGTTTCGATGACGAATCTTCAAAAAACTGACAGTATAAAAACACCAAAAGCTTTATTTCATGCAGTCCTACCATGGGGTGCAAAATATCCTATGGGTCATTTTCATATTGTCAGCTGTTGTGAATTACAAATGCAGAAATGGTTTTTCTTCATATTCTTGGATTACGTTGAGGTTATAATTTATTATTTGACACATTTTGACATATCGAATCTCGTTGAGAGTTTATCCTAGTGCGTCAAGCAAAGGAGGTTCAAAAAACGCAAACCACATTAGAGATTCGCGAACGAGATTCGATTGTGGTCTGTGTTCAGTATAAAGAGTTAACACTAGATTTAAATTGAAAGTGATTGATGGTGATGAAAGCGGATTTGATGGACTTATGGTGACTTAGTTCAAAAGTTTGAATTTATTCACTTTATAATCAAAAGTATTTTTCAATACTTCGAGGAGCTGTATCAATGAATCATAAATTTAAATTTAACAGAAAAATGCATCATAATGATGCAAATGTATGAAAAATCGGAATTTTGATGGCGAATATTGCGTGAATTTTATGAATGAATATAATTAAACTTTTTGCAAAATCTCTGTTTTGAATTCGATCAAATAATATTTAGTATACTCTTTTATATTAGAATATTTTATAGTGTTTCATAGCATTTAGACCTTTAAAAATGGCAGATTTCTACACAGTTTCATTAAAATCGTAGTCTGATCGCTTCGTACTCTTTGATAAAATCCTCGAACCTAACGGATAAAACTTGGGTTTTAAGTTGCTTGTCTGGTTTTAACTACAAAATATCTTTTTTTAAATGTTATGAAATAGTGCCACACGGCAGTGAAAAATATAGGCCGGCGACTAGCATGTTATTTTTGTTCAAACTTATATACTCGAGCTATAAATAATTAGCTAAGTTTCAGCTCCTACATAAAGCTAATAAAAGAAGCAAGATTTCCCAAATTAATTCAAAATGTAATCTAACCATTCAATGTTATCAGTCATATTCCCATTTCAATCCAATGTGTAACTTGCTAATGTATAATTTAAAGACACTATTCTCCACTTTAACTATGAAAATAAATTCCAGTTATGTCCACATAGCAATTAAAGCGAAACACAAAATGCTTTTAATATTCTACGCCACACTAAGCCTCACCGAGAATACTACACGTTGCTGACCAAGCATAGCATTGCACTAGCACCAGCGATACCGTCCAGTAACAGCACTTCTTTGATTACGTGACAGTCTCAAGTGAAAGTTTCCCATTCATGGTGTCTTGTAATAAGGTCAAATTCTTACCATACTCAATCAGGTCTACCCAGAAAACTGGGTGCCATACATTTTAGCGCAACGAGCTTAGATTCCGATAAAGAAATTGTGCATACCTGGAAAAGAAACAGAAAAACAAATATTGTTAGAAACTCAAGGTCTAGTTTGAAAACACGTGGAGGCATTTGATGGGAAAATTATGGTGCTTTGAAGCAAATTCCGAATGTCAAATTCATATCTTATCGACGAAAACAACAACAATCAATCATTCTTCTCGTTCGACTCTGAAACATTCATCCAATACATTCATATTTCCTATCAGTTCTGATAAAGTAACAACAACAACAAAAACACCACGAACAGTTGCGACAGGTACGCAAAGGTATTTCGAGTCGCGATTAAGAAGAGCCAAGAATTCATGCCAGAGGCTGACACGAAGCTCCTCAATAGCTGCGGCAGTGGTTATTGTTCTGCGCCACAACACAACCCGGACCCAATGAAGAGCGTCCAAGGAACCAAAGAGCAGAGTGTCGAGGTCAGTGTTTATGTTGGCCATGTCTTCGGTTTCCGTCGGCAGGCATCAGCACAACAAACCCGTACATGTCCATTCGCCTGTTAGGCGCAGATACGCCACTGGCAAAGGTGGTAAGACCGTCAAAAGCGACTGCTAACAGTACAAGCAAATTTTATCGATTCCGCTATTTCGAGGTCATACACACTTCACTTACGATATCATACCGAGCGCGATTTCTCTACCCGTCCCCTCCCCGTGAGTCTTCACTAGTTCTATACTACCTGTACGTGAACATATGAGCTCCAATGGCTTTTATGATGCTGCCGCGATGCTGAAAGAGTTCATGATGCCTGGAGGCCAGGCTCAAACCCAGTGCAACAAATCGTACCGCGTTTCCTACATTTTGCTGCTACTCGACGACGCTGAAAAACCACCGTACTCTGGCGATGCCAACAGCGGCGAGGATGGGATGGCGGCGGCGGCGTTGACCAGAAACCATTCAATTCCGATACAATTATGAACGAACGAATGACGTACTTGTAGATTTTTGTTTCTCCCAAAAAACGTGATGTGCTGTGGCAGCAGGATTTTCAATTGAGAGAAAAAAGGTTACGGATATTTACACGAGAGCAAAAGATTCTTTGCTAGGACAGAACAATAGCCTCTGCTGACGTGAAAATTTTCTTAAGTGAGCTGGAGAAGATCTCTGGGAAAAAACGTATATTCTCGGCTATCTTCATTTGTGCTGAGTTCAATTTTGCAAAGATTTATTTCGTTTCGCTAACGAGTCGTCTATTACTCAGGGTAAATGCATCATTCATGAATAGCGGAGTGCTGTAAGTGGTCTATACAAGTATCAGCCTCTTTGCAATTCCAGTTGTTTTTACTCCTATTCGTTAAAGTGCCTATTAATTGCAATCGAAAAGCGGAAGTATTAGTTCCGCATTGGAAACTGTTGAAAAAGTTTCGCTGGAATATTACCGGATTGGTCTTAAGTTAATCTGTATGAGCTAGTGCTGCCACTATGCTTTGCGCACCGAGTTGCTGGTTGCGTTGAGTGAGCGAGTGACTGAAAACAACCTTCAAATGAATTATGTACTCAACTGTTTAGATTGAATGGTGTTTATATCTAGTCGGACTGATTTCAAGTTTTTTTTCTGCAAGCTTTTAAATGTTGAGAAGTTTTTGAAAGATTTTGTCATTGGAAATACTGCGCAGTATTATCGTTAACACAGATACAAAATGTAAATCACAAGTTTGCAAGCGAAATTTTATGTGTAGGTGGCAAACATATCAGCGGTGTCATGTATGAATGCTCAACTCAATCTTTTAAAGAGTTTGTACGAAACGAAGAGAGTTCTATAGGTTAGGTTAAAGCGGCTGCTGATCGACAGAGGCCTGCCAACAGACGCACCTAGGCACAAAAGAGGCCCGTTGTAAAGCCAAAATAGTTTATTGGCTCACTGCTATACACTAAAGCCAGGAAACCAGCTGCTTCCTTTGATGAACCGCACTATCCGCTTTACATTTACCAGGGACAGTTCGGTCAGATTTGAGACAAAGGGTGCACCAAGTGTTGCCACCCTTCTCACCAAAGCCGGGCACTGGCACATGAGATCCTATGAGGCAGTAGACCGTAAGAACGCCCACAACAAAACGCAGAGCGCTTCGAGTTAAGCCTAATAGCTGTCTGTTGCGATGCGCATCCATGGAAACCCAGGACTGCCTTGTTATTGCACAGGATAATTAATCTGCCCAGGACTTCCTAACGTTCTGAAGGGATTTTCGCTTGATGGTCAATTTGACCGATGTCAGCGATATTCCTATTGAGGAGCATGAGACCTCCGGTTGCAAGGTACCAAGTCTAGCTAGTTCATCGGCGTTACAGTTGCCCTGAAAAGCCTGACGTCCAGGTACCCAAATCAATTGTACAGCGGAATATGTCGACATCTTCCTAAGAGATGCCCGGCATTCAGCAACAATTATGGATGCTGCACAAGGATCAGCAAGGGCCTTAATAGCCGCTTCGCTATCTGTGAAAATACTAATATTGACTCCAAATATTCGATTACACAGAAGCCAGTCAATTGCCTGAAAAATAGCCCCAACCTCTGCCTGAATGACACTACAATGGTCTGGTAGACGGAGGGACATCGGGAGATTCAGCTCATCTGATTATATACCACTCTCAACTTTATTGTTTAGCTTTGACCCATCGGTGTACATACGGATAAGCCCACTTTCGAGGGTGACACCATCACGCCATTAGTATCTGCCAGGAATGCAAGTTGTGAGCTCCAAATCTTAGTAGGGAGTACGGAGCGATGTAGTCAACGCCCGCTGGAGCGGGAACTACCTCAACCAAAATCCTTGCATGGCCGAATTCTGTTCTATTCCATGCTGAGATACAATTCAGTCTCACAGCAGCGAGATTAGCTTGCTGTAAGATCAATAGATTGGTCGGTAGCCAATGAAGCAGCAAGAAAAGTACCTTAGTAGGAGTGGTGTTTCTACTAGTTTAGTCTACAAGTTTCTACTAGTACAGCAAACCTCCGCACTTTTTCAAGCTGACGTTCTAACAGTACCCACTCATTTGTACCTAATTGTCTTGAAGCTCTTATGACCTTTCCTCCCGAAGTTGAAACCTTCATATCCCTTTTAGACTCTAATGCCAGCAGTGACTCAGATGGAATTCCAAATGTTTTTGTTGAGTCACTTTCCTTTTCTTTATGTGTTCCTGTTTTTATTTGGTTCAATTTAAGCTAGTCTGTAGTTGGTCAAAGTTCATCAATTTAACATTTCTCATGTTCTCCACTCCTGGATCTCCTTTTATATTGCTAATCGTGTTTTTCGTGTCATCTTCAACAGTTGCATTTCCTCTTGATCTGGTGTTTCTTAAGTTGCTATTTTTGGCCCTCTCTCTTTCGTTTTGTTCATTATTGACCTTCACAGTTGCCTCAATTCGTTTTCAATCCTTTACGCAAATGACCTTAATCTCTTAAGCTGCATTGCCTTCTTTGACGACTGCCTGCGATTGCAATTGGACTTAACTGCTTTAAACCTTTGGTACACTGTATATTGCCTTTCCCTCAATGCTCCGTAGTGTCTTGGTATGTCCATGTACAATTTATCACATGTAAAGCTCCAAGAATGCCAGAATTTGTTCTACGGTGTACTCGTTGTATACTCCTTATCTCCACTTGTGTCCGTCTTTTCACATCGCTTGAACTCTGTTTCCAAGTTTGGTCTCATCGTTTTGTTTACTTGTCAGACGCAGTCAAATTCATCCAGCCTAAATTTGCTCGATGTCTCTTTTATAAGATTAACTTTTTATATATTGCCCATATGAAGAACGGTTGCAAATTCTACCCTTTCTTCGTTGCGTACTCTTTTCTTGGATGAATGTTTCCTATACAAATTCTATATTGGAATCCTACCAGCGCTCATTCTACTTTTCCAGTTCTTTTCCTAAAGATAAAGGCTACCTCGCGCGTAGAAAAGGGAACCGTGTCATTGAAAAGCTGCCAAATGTCATTTGACACCATTTCTCAGCATTTAGGATTTCGTCTCCGATCATAGTACTGAAGATCGAAACGAAATATTTACTGACGAAATGATATTTCATTCCATGTCCATTTTGTATGGGATTTGACTTTTCTTTTTGCGAAGAGCATAATACGAGGCTTAAAACCCCACGAGATAGTTCAAAAAATTTGTAGCACGTGATTCTACCACAACGATAAGCCACGATCTAGGCGGCCATATTTGATCGAACAATATAATTTTTTGACAGTATTGGAAATTGCGGAAAAGTTGCACTCAGCTGAACAAATCATTTAAATCATTTCGGGAGGCACAACTGATCTGTTGGACATATTCCAGATGGGTGTGTCATATATTGAGTGAGTACAAAAAAATAACCCTTCTTTGACGGGATGATAGCTGTTGATGAAAAGTGGATTATCTACGAAAATATATTAAGGAAAAGAGCATACTGTTTGCCTGACCAACATGCAATCTTCATCCCTAATCTTAAATTGAGCCTAAATTTCAGAATGCAGTGTAAGTTTATGGTGCCGCAATATGCCCTTTTGAAAGCAAACGAAAAGATCAATTCAGAGTGGTACTGTTAGCAAACAACTCAAAGAGAACTGACAAGCAATTTGCAATAAAAAGCACATAATACAGAATCGTGATAATTTCAACAAAAAATAACTCAGATCTAATAGTGACACTAAATAAAACATATTTTAATTTGGAAAATTCGAAAAATTTTGTGGGTGGCAGCATTAACTTTCTTTGCGGGTGGCAGCCCTAAATTTCTTTGACCCCTATAGCTTTCAATGTAATCACTCGATCGAAGTAAAATCCACAAGATGGGTTGGCCTCAACGTGAAGCAGATTTTTTATACTTGAGGCTTTGGTACTAGCAGAGGATGTCCAGCAGCAGGCATTTTCGTTATTTTCGGACCAACAGATGCTACAATTAAATACTCATATGGTAAATATCTACAACGGGAATAATACTAACCAATTAAATTTTACAAGTTTTGGAAAATAACAAATGTCTTAGAATAAAATAAATTCTCACTGTCATACCTGTCAAAAACAAGTGCTACCAAGTAGCAGAATAAAATAGCATCTATTAAAAACGTAGAATTCAATTTGTATACTCAATAAATGAATAATACTTGATGTATTCTGTACTTCGATCAACAAATTCCTGACCATTTTTCTTAAATATAATCTGAAATTCCCAGCAATCATCGAGTCCCCTATAAAAAGTTATATTTTGTGACCGGACATTTAAATATCTAACCATACATTCCTGCACACGTACAACGAATAAGGACATTAAACTATCCCCTCGCCGAACCTCACCTCATTCTCAGCACACTTCTCTTCTGCATCCCATTCCAGAGCACTTCTGGCCGAAACCATGCATTTAACATTGCATTAGACAACCAGACCTCGGCCAAAAAAATAAAATATGGATGAAGAAAAAGGTTTCTACCAAAGGACATGAAAAACTATTACATCGAGCACGAACTAAATGCCGACGAGACACATATAGTAGCAAAACTGAATATTTCACTCCCAGTTTCCAATACTCTCGTTTCCAGTACTACTGCCAGCACGTTCAATGAACTCTCCTTGCGTCGTTATTCGGTCGTCACCTTGCCACATCTTGCCTTTTTCTCGGACCCTCTTCCCGTTGTAGTCATCATCGTCGTCTATACCCAACAGATGGAAAAGGTTCGTTCACAGTCAGGACACCATACGACACCATCGCCGTCCACGTTCATATACATATGTATGTATGCATGCTCTATGTACAATGGGACGAGATGATGAGGAACAACACCAGCAATGAATAACACCACATCACATTACCCCCAGCTGAGCTGACATGTCATCGAATTTTAGTGTCTTGACTGGTTAGCTGGCTGGAAGGCAAACTGCAAGTATTTTAGTGAATGTATGGACGAACAAAAGAAGAAGAGTCCCGAAAAATAAGATTTGTTGAGGAGGCAGCAGCAGCAAAAAGAATTGAAAGGCAGAGATTTCGGGCTGATTTTTTTTGGTTTCGAAGCCTGCGGGGTTCAGTCAGATCAGGTACAGATGTTTTATTGGAGCGAGAGAAAGAAAAAAAAGGCATGTTAAGACCAGAATGGAACGAGTGATTCGACATTCGAATGCACTTTTTTAAGCTGAATATTACCGAGGTAAATGAAAGCAGAGAAGTCAGTGTCCGGGTTGAGTTTTTAATCGAGGTTCGAAGTTGGATTGCTTTTGCATAATTAAGATATGAGCTGACACGTCCAGACTTTTTGCGGAAAAACCAAGACTCGTATGAAAATTAAAATGTTCGATACAAGCAAGGAGTTATTGCATAAAAAAAATTACACAATAAGGTGGACTTCAATAAATTATTACATTCGGCGATTTTGTATTTCGTTCCAATCCGATAGAAATTTTTATCTGGGTTTACATTCTACGATGACAGACTCTAACAGTGAAGTTAAAATGAATCATCCAGTCGTATGCAGGGGCTTTTTAACTTCAAATGCAACAGTCACTCGATAAAGTTTTCTGATAATTTCAGCAGTAAGATTGATTGGCCATATCATGAAAAATATGTTGTGAGCATTATTACTCACAATCGAGGCTTCCCCTAGTCAGAAGAACTTGACGTAGGTCATTGGAAGTAATGTGTTTTTGTGAGTCATCTAACGTCCATACATTTTAGTCAACAAATTTACCACATAATTTTGAATAAATATATTTGCATGATTAAATGTTTTTATCATAAAACTATCGAATGCCCAATACGTCATAATATGCCCAAATAAAAAAATTAAGCGACATCCAAGAAGTTATTACCTACAATTTTACGACCTTTTAAGTCTTGGCACACTGGTACGTTAGACTTTAATTTTGTTTGAGCTGTCGATTAACTTTTTAGTGCATGGGAGAAAAAATTGAAATGATTACACAATATATTGATTCTGTCATTTAGCCGTGAAATTTTAACACTAATCTAGCTTTATATGCATTTTATGCTCTTCGAAAGAAATAAAAATGCCCACCACAATAAATTAAAGAATCAAAATTTGCACTTGACATTACTAATTAAATTTTCAGTAAATTTCTAACCATACTGTACTACCGAAAAGTGTCAACATTGTGGTAGAATTGAAATTGTTGGGCGATTCAAGTGGTACGTGTATACATTTTGGCAGATTTTCATAATTCATACGAATTGTCAAGAAATTTATTTTAAAATAAAGCAAAAAAATAAGATAATCTTATTTTTGTAATTATTTCATCAATGAACCTATCACAAAATGATACCATATGAAGTCACAAGACCCCTCCACACATGTGAAAATCATTTTGCAAGCTCAAATCACTCCACATCTACTGTATAATGTTTCACGAAAAAATAAAATATGCAAGCAATAAAAACTGAAATTATGAAGACATCATCATCATGATGATCGTTCATTTCAATCGATGCGATAACCTTGACGTACATGAAGCAGAAAAAAATGTAATTTCAATTCAATACAACTGAATTTCGTAAAATCCATAATGCAACACACCACTTCAACGAGCCGTTCAACATTGTACCACATTCCAGTATATTTCGCAAGCAACACTACGCCATCGCTAGCAACATAATAAATCGACGAGATCGAGTTGTAGTAGTAGATTTGGCAGGAGCGTACACTCAAATTACGCAGGTATAGAGTAGTAATGAGTCAAAGCCCTGCATTATCCTCATCGCTTGAAAAACCAACAAATACTGACGAGAACAATCAGATAAATTTTAATTTTCGCAGTGAATTTCGTTTTTCACTCGATAATCAACAATAATAATTGGCTGGAGTGGTTGAGTGAATTTCAAGTAACATTAGAGATATTAATAGTAGCTGTTTCTGCTGCCGCAAAACTGTACACAAATTAAATATGCATGAATTTAACTACACGAAGTTCATTTTCTGTGTTTCATAACAGATCTTTTATCGAAAAGCAAGGGTTGGATTTGCTTTTTTTGCTATATATTGGATGATAGCCTTATCTTTGAAACAGAGTAATAAATCATTTTTGTGAAATAAATTTTTCATAGACATATTATTGAGGAAAACTGTAGTATCATTCGAGGAGTAAAATATATCCATCAGTGCTTGCCAAACTTCGAAAAGAATTGTGTCATTTTTGGAAGGGGCCAAAAACTTGCTTTTGAAGGTTAAGCATTGTTTTAAGCAATAAATTTTAATATGATTGCTTTCATTTTAAGCTAATTTCAGCAATTAAAACGAATAAACAAAAAACAGCGACCAGTAAATGTACAAGTAACAATATCAATTAAAATGTTTAGTAAACATCGTTCACGATCTATTTCCCAACTCAAGTAAACGAAAAACTTAAATCGAAACAGTTTTATTTTTATCAAAAGGGAAATTTCGTTGCAGGCTCTAAATGTCACTTCTCATTTGCTCTACCACAAGCATTTTCTACTACCTAAAAAAACAACACAAACGAAAATGTACTACTTTGAATCGAGTACATATTATACCCTCTAGCGCTATGAAATTTGAGAAATATTTCAATAAATTCATGCTAATGTTTGAATACGAAACACATCGTATGTTTTCCTGGCAGATAAATTAATTTGATCAAGATGTGAGGCGATGCTGTTGACGAAAGTGGATATGCTTTCGTGATATTGTATCTATTTCATTTTGAAATAAATGGGTTTGTGAATAAAAGGATATTATTTACAACGAACAACGTGTGCTGACATTGTAAGTTTGTAATATATATTTTCAAATTGAAAGTGAATAGAATGACATTTCGAAATTTAAAGCATTAGTTTTTTTAAATCTAAGCCTTACAATCGATATAATATGCTGAATAACTTGTCCAGCACGTTCTTCTTCTCAAAATTGAACTGGACTGTATCATTTAAATGAGCCACGATTGTTATATACCTAAAATATTTTTTTTCTGAAGGTTGGTAGAACTGTCATAAGCGCTAATGTCAATTTATAGTGCGAACTGTCACGTATTTTTTATTGCTTTGTAAACAAGTTGACGTCGAGTCTGTTTTACGAATTTTATAATGGAAAAAAAATTGAGCAAGAATTGTGATTAAAATGCTGTTTTACCAACGGAATTAAATTGAAAATGTTGCAGAAACCCTAGCAGTCTGTTCTATTTACGTTTACAAGCATTTGAGTGGTACAAATTGTTCAAAGAGGTTTACACATTAGTGGGAAACTTATTTCACGCTTCTCGTTCAACAACATTAATAACCGACGAAAACGTCGAAAAGATGGTGAAAATTATGCTCAAAAAAACGTCGAGTGACCGTAAAAGATACAGCTATATCTCGTTGCTTGATATATCGACTGGATTCGCATACAGTATTTTACATTATGTTTTGGGTATGTGACGGATTGCAGCGCTGCTTGTGCGCGACAATGTATGATTTATAGACAACAATAAATAAAAATATCAAATGATTTAGACAAATATCCAACAAACAAACATGACATTGTTCTCTTTTATTATTCATCGAAAACATCGATATTCCAACAGAAATTAATTTCTTTAAAACTATCAAAACATCAACGTCTGTGCCTTGCCTTCTATAATGAATTCTAGTACAGCTAGGCTTGCTTTAATGTAGACTACTAAGCCTCGTACAAGTGCTGTGATACTGTCCTTGAGAAAATTTGAATATAATTTTCTGTGAAAACTTGATTCAAACTGATTGCATATGCTCTCGATTTGATATTGATATTTTTTTTCTCTTCCCAATTTAAATAAAATGATACGCATGTATCAGTATGTTCGCATAAATAATGAGCTAAATAAATTAAGTAGAAACCAGTTCGGAAAGTTGTCATGACTGAGAGAGAGAGAAATAAGTATGTAGCAGGAGATACAGCACATTGGAATATAATGTGAAGATTTTGAATCGTTTATAAAAGATTCGGAAGACGTGGATTGATGGAACAAGGGAGAAAAAGTTGTATGTTTCGTTTTATAATTTCTTTTTATGGTAGAAGAGATGTATGATTTGTTCTAGAAAAATCAGAGTTAGCGACATTTTCAGATATTTTGTCATCAAGTAGTTAATTTTAAAAAGTTTGTATTTTTTCGAATAATAATTTGCCTTCTTCAAGGAATCGGGTTTGGTGCATGTCCTCCTTTCGGTAGAAGCCAGCATTATTAGATTAGTATTTTTTTTTTACAAATATTTCAATTGCAGAGAAATCACATGTAGTAACCTACAACCGACAATACATTGAGAATGTACTAGTTTAGGTATATTCCTGACCGCAACCTTCGTCCCTAAGATACCACACTCACGACTGAAGCATGCATATATTTAACAGGGGACTGACGGAGAAATCTGTCAATATATATTTTATGGTAGGCACTAATATTACTAGGTGTTGTTTTCTAATAGAGTTTCAGTTGAATTTTGAAAAATTTGATGGATTTTGATATGCAAAAATTTCAGCCGACATTATTTCAATCGAGCTAAGCGTACTACGTCTCCGCCAGTAACACACCCAAAAAAATATATTTAAAAAATTATTTTATTCATTCTGCCTCATGGAATGATGGGTCGAATTGCTATTGCCAAATCACAATAGCAAATCCTGATGCTATTCCTTGATAGCAGTTTCAAATAGCAGCTCAAAAAAAATAACAGCCTGTATTTCGAAAGAAAATATTATTACTGCTTTGCGCAGTGTTTGATTTTCATATGTCAGAAATAGACTAGGCTCTCGCTTGCTTTGATTCCTGTCCTGGACAATGTATGTTGGGAGTCGTGGCGTTGAATTCAACTCCGACTCCACCTTTAAGTATTCAACGGTACGAATCCGACTCCACAGCCCAAGATAAAACTAGAACGGTCGATGACATAAAGATAAAACAGTAATGGGTACTCTATGATGTAATTCTTTATATATTCTGCTATTGCTATTTGTTGCTAATATGTTACCCACATAGGAAGTGAGGAAAATAGCAGGTTATCCGATTTATAAATAGCAGCCTGCTATTACTATTTGTAAAGAGCAGTCTGCTATTTAGAAACCCATAGCTAGGCTCATTTGTTCAAACCTGAATTTATATGTCTCGAGCAGTCTCGAACTGCAGGTTTTAAAAAAATGTTTTGTCAAAATAATTTTTTGATAGATTCAATTGAGATTTGCCAACAAGAAAAAAATGTGTCCACGGGAAAAATGTCAACATAACGCCCAAAAATTATATTACTTTACTCGAATATGGGTGCATCATCTGTAATCCCACTTTCAATATTCATAGCGATCGACTGGAATCTATCCTAAAAAACAGTTTGTTCTTTTTGTCCTGAGAGATCTATACCGTCCACGTGATTTTGAAAGCCTTTTCATCTCATAGTTACAGGTTAAGCCTTTTAAATTTGACAACACTTTCTACAAGGAGAACGTTATTGTGCTCATGTTTCATTTTTGATGTGAGTAGGGGCTTGATTAACGTTGAATATATTTGCAATAGGATAACGGTCAATAATTCTGTAAGACGGACTCAATTAGCACCAGCATCGAACCGATAAATATTCAACAATTTTTTTATCTCTAAAGCTAGGTTCAAAAGCGCTTTAATTATAGCGCTAAATTCCTAAAGAAAACCTTATTTCCTTTCCTGGGGATATCCGCCTCAAATTTAAGCAGCTATTTTTGTCGATCTCAAGAAGGCCTTTGACACTATTGACCACAGAATTTTGCTTCAACGTCTCGAAAAATATGGCATTAGCAAGAAATTTAACTCGATAATAAAAGATTATCTATTGGATAGGCGGATTGTGACAAAACAATTACAGTGCATCAGTCGGGAGCGCTTCATCAATATAGGCATACCGCAGGGATCAATTCTTGGACCAGTACTATTCATCCTGTATGTGAACTGCATCCAACATCTCCAGCTGTCTGGCAAATTGGTCCTTTTTGCTGATGACACACTCCTTTTATATTCTGGAAAGGATGAACCGTCTCTGGAGTATAAAATTAATAGAGATCTAGAAACATACGAAGTGTGGCTTAGGCATAGCGAACTGCTTATAAACATCAACAAGACCAAGTACATAATTTTCCAGCAGAAAAACAAATGTCCTATAAACCCCTTTGTTCAGATAAACGGAATTCGTCTGGAAAAAACTGAATGAAATATTTTGGTTTAATCCTGGATGAGAAAATGTCATGGTTACACCACATTAACCACATCAGACATAAAGTCGCACCAATGATCGCAGCCTTAAGAAAATTTGAGTTCTTGGAAACCAGAACTAAATTAATGATGTTTAATGCTTATATTCTTTCAACTAGCACATACGGAACTATTTTATGGAGTCAGACATCAAAGCAAAACATTTAGTTGATTGGCAGACTTATTTCTAAAGCAATTCAAATTATGTTTAGAATGCCGACTCTAACACCAACAGTTACTGTGTACACTCGAACAGGATTGTTAAATATTCAACAACTAGTTAATTTTGAAAGGGGAAAACTGATTTTTAATATCCTGAGCAACAATTTGAAATGGCCTAACACCCCCCGCACTGTGTTGGAGATAACTAACCGGGAAACCAGAACTGCTAGAAATCTATTTCTTACAAATCCAAGAACGGATCGATTGAAGATGGATCCAATACAGCAGGCTATCGCATATTACAATTCATTGCCGAACTGGGTCAAATCAGAGAAAAACATAATAGAGTTCAAGGTACACTTGAAATCTCACATCAAAAACACCAATCCTTAATGAAGAAGATACCAGAGTTTTTTGTAGACTTTTCTCTGGACACATGTCAATGAGGACAATCATATAGCTTAAGGTATGAAATGTGATTAAAATTAATAACAATTGTATCTTCCCTTATACCAATTTTTAATTGTCTGGGAAGTACTAGGACGATATGTTTGATAATACATTGATGCACCCGGACCGTGCATACTGATTGAGTGATGGAGAGAGTGGAAGGAAGGAGGAATAAAAAAAAAAAAATTGACAACCAGGCAAAAGTCTGGGACATGTTATTTTATTTTAATTTAGGTTAAGAAAAATGTAAATTGTTTTTTTTATGTATACATCTTGTTTGGTTTCAAATAAATAACTAAATAAACATGGAAAATTCGGATTCAGCAAAGCTTATTGAAAAACATTGAATCTAAAATTTGCGTATGGTGGCTACTAATTCCGTCACATTAATTTAACCGTAGTCGGCTCTATAATTTCTCAAGACTTGACATATCCTAAAGCTCACTCAAAACACATGATTCAGAAAAAATTTGAGGTTTTTTTTCCGGAAATTCAGTTCTTTGAAATTGTTTAAAAGAAAATCACTTTTCTGATGCAAACAAAATGATTCGCAAATCAGAAATTAAAGTTAAATAAAAAAATATCTTGAAACGCCAAAAAATCGAAACACAAAAATTCTATTGAGATAATATTTTGACACCATACTGTGTATGTATCTTCAATGCATTATCCACTCTCCAACCAAAAGAAGTAAAAAATACTTCCAAATAAATTCAACTCAATTAGTGACCAATCGTGTGCTTGGCAGCACACTTCTCGACTACATAGAGCGAGCGTCAAAGCACATAAGTTTATGACGACTTTGAAAATGCCAAAATCTTTCAAGGACGCAGGTGTAAATGTAAGTGTGTATATATTTCAAACGGTGTTTCATCTGCTCTCTTAAATCGAGTTTCCTAGTTTCTTCATAGTTGTTTTCGATAATTTCATCTCCAATCGATTCGATTTCTGTATTTACTGTTCTTGATTTTCTTTTTTATAGGTAGACAACAGTGGTATGTATCTGCAGTAACGTTCCGATTCCGCGGGGTTCGTAGTTTAGGCAAAATGTTGAAAGTTAATGACTGGTTTCAATGTCGAGCGGATTTGTTGTCTAGGCTTGGGGTTTTTTCTAAGGTTGCTGTGTTGATGGTTTTCATGTAACATGTAACACTTGAATTCTGTGGATATGTTGACGAGGAATTATTTTACGGTGACGCGAAAGTGTGAGACGGTTTTAATTGGATTATTATGACATAGTTGTTTTCGGTATTATAAATATATTTTGCATTTTGTGGTTGGGGTTTCAATGCTTTTTTAAGGGCGAACATTTTGAAACTAGTTTTCCGATGATATTCAAAATTAAGGGAAAGAATCTGGAAAATGATCAATGGCAATGTTTTTAAGCGATCCCGATAGTTTTTTAAGACATTGCTAATGCTTTATTGGCTACACCTCGTGATGATATTGATTATCTATGATAGTAGAACGGACAAATGAGAAAAGCCGATTATTTTTGCTCAGTTGGTGTGAAATTTGCGGCATTTTTTACACGCCATTTTCTCCCTTCAGTCTTACACTTTGTTTACATTCGCACAATGCATACGTTTTCACATGCTGGAATATGTTCAGATCAAAGAAGTCATTTTGTGACATACTGCCGAGGACTGGAGTACTAAATAGTAGAAATTATGTATTGTATTGCCCGCGCCATGCTGCACATATGTAGTTCTTAAAGTGAAGATGCATTTGCTTTCACAAAAGTTTTACAGTCAATCAGCCAATCAGATTCCTGATCTTCGGCACAAGATGTGCCGGTGATGAACAAATTTCATCTGAAGCGAGTGTGCACTGGAACCGGAAGAAACCTTTTAGCGACCCCATTCTTTCGACTAAATCGTTGCACGATGCTATACTAGATGACCTAATAAATGAAGACTGAGAGAAATGAAGAATGTTTATAAATTCTTAAATTGTGAAGAAGCAATGAACATAAAGGAATCAACTTGACCCACCCCACTTTTATTTCTTATACCAATAAACATGCACCGCTTTTGTAAACGCAGAAACTTGCTGTTGATACAAGGCTCGTCAGGCTATTCCTTTGCCAAATGATGATGCTAAGGTTGATGATCTCATCAGGGCTATGTTCCCTTCACTGCAAATTTTCGATTATCGCGTTGCGCCCGGAACAGTTGAGGATAATATAAAAAAGAATTTTGAACGCAAATTAGGAGAAACTCAATGTATTATGCAAAAAAATGACGAAGGACGCTAATTGCGTCGAGGCTTGAACTCGAACGAATTGAGTGTAGTTGCCAATCAACATTCCTGCTTCACTTCCGCGTAGTTTAACACTAATCTCTAAAATAATTTTTAGTTTGTATTACCAGAATGTTTGTGGACCGTGGAACCAATTCGGAACAAAGCAAAATATCTTCCATAGCATTTTCGAAAGATTTCGTTTGATTAATTAAAATTGGCTCAAGGATAGTATCTTCAGCAATGAAATCTTTCCTCTACAGAATGTTTTTAGACAGGATAGCGATCTTTTTATCATGCAAAACAGATGTTTCTTATAATAGCTAACTAAAAACCTTTGCTCAAAATTGTATGGTGTCCACTCGTCTATTCTTGAGTGTTTCTATCAGCCTATACACCGCGTAACGCACCGATATCTCTCATTGAGTGCTTTTTCTGATGGCCTAATTCAATTCTTACACATTTTCCTTTGACGTTGTCATTGTTTGTGATGATTTCAACCGACTGTCAATTATTTAAGATATTTTTCGAGTATTGCCTCTTTCACTGCTGCACTCTTTATTCTCCTCTCTCTTTTTCATGTTACTTTTCCCAGTTCAATATCGATTCCTCATCATTTCTAATATTGTCTAATCGGTTTTCTGTTTCTTCTTCCTTACACGATTCTGTTTATCCTGACCCTCACTATCCCTCCCTTTTGATTAATGTTAGCGTTGGTCAGATGCATCGCACTAAAAAGGTTGTGAAACAGTGCTTTAACTTTTTCACTGACTATGATAGTATGACTGCAGAGATGAATGGTATCAACTGGTTCTCTTTTTTCGCAATCTCGACATTAATGAGGCACTCCCTAAATCTTTCATGTCATTCAAATGTACCTACCAAGTTGTGCGAAATGGTTGTTCTTCCCCTGCTTCTTATCACTTTTCCTGTGTTCCACAAGGCTTCATTCTTGGACCTCTATTATTTGTTCTTTTTATTAATGACTTTCCTTCTGTATTTTCATCTTAGTGCTTCTTTGATACGAACAATCTCAAATTGCTTTGTCAAATCTCGTCTGTCAATGAATAGTTTTTAATGCAGTCAGATTTCACGGACTTAAATGCATGGTGTACCAGGGACTCCCTCTCAATGTATCCAAATGTCTAGTAATGAAAAACCTTTTCTATTAAACCACACTTTTTATCATTTGAATATTTCCTATCAGGTAATACTTTGCTGCATGTGGATCAGCATAAAGATTTTGGTGTCTAAATATATTTTACACTACCACTAAGGCATCAACAAAGGGGGCCCGGTAGCTCTGCTCGCTAAGGCGTCAGGCCGAAAAGCGGCGTGCTACGGGGGCCTGCGGGTTCGAGTCCCACCAGTGCCATGGCTGTAAGTGTGAACGCGTGTGATTGTCTATGAGGGTGGCAAATGGGCCCAAACTGGTGGCCTAATGCTGGCCGCGTTCCCGGCAGCCCTCTTCACTAACCTAACAACAATTTATGAATTCCTTCTTCGCTGTTCATGTTTCTCCTTGAATTTCTAAACGTTTGTTCGCTTGTTTATCGCTTTAGTTCGTTTCATTCTTGAGTACTGCTCCAAGTGGGGTCTACGCGTTTTGTGCACTTGTCGAATACCATTGAATCTGTCCAACGCAAGTTTACTCCTTGTCTATTGTATAAGTTCAGTCTTCCCTATTGTCCCTACAAACAGTGTCTTATATTCCTGAATTTCCATTCTCTGGGCATCCAAATATTGTACGTTGACCAATGCTTTTTGTACAAATTGTTCAATAACCTTTTTTCCCCCATTATATGTTTGCCTGTTTTTGGGCGAAATTTTGAATGTCCATTTTACTCTTAGAGAGGTGTATTTTCACTCTGTTCCTTTACGTATGCTTTGATATGCGGCATGGTTAGCTCCTATTTGGGTTTGCTTCTATTTTTTTCCTCCTTTAAACAAAACATCTGGGACACATTACGTTTAAATAAAATTATTTTTTAATTCGTCACTAATTATCTTTATTTAGTGCTTTCATATTTTTTTGTTTCTCAATTTTTAGATGGATTTTTAATCTGTAAAATTGGTCTAATGTGAATAAATAAATAAATGTATGATTGCGCTCGCGTCAATATGCTGACATAACATACATACTTACATATGTATATATTACAATATTCAGTGGAATTTATGCGGAAGTTTAACCGAATTTTTTTTAACGGAAATTTCAAGTAGTCCGGTAATAGTTGGATAACTAGCACATTGATAAAACAGAGGCAAGACAATTTCCTAAAACCGTTCCTTGACCATCAAATCATAATACAAAGTAGTTTCAATGTCAAAATGTTCAACTGTCAAATTGTCACACAAGCGATCAACTGGTTTCAAACACATGACCAAAAAGCTGTGAAACGTCAACCTTCGGATTTGAAGGGCGCTGAATTTATTTTGACTAGCTTTAAAACTTAAAGTAAGTAAGAAGATCTAAATATGAGTTCTAAATATGACGGATGCGATAATTCAAATTTCTATCTAATCTATTATTAGAAACATCCGCCACAAAAATGTATAACCAACACTAGAAATAAATTTTCTTTCCGAAATAAAAGCCACAACAGTAAAAGTCAATATCAGGCAAATTATCCAGTTTTCAGGCAAATTTTCATAATCTCTTTCATTTCTTAGTGGCTGTGTTACTTGGATCCAGAAAACTATTCCATAAACTGGATTAATCCAGATGGGGTCCAATCAAAATTTATGCTTTCAAAACATAGTTGATACGACAGAACAATCGTTCCGCCGATGATACCGACAGTAATAATACATCGCTCGAATGATTTACGTCGTCGTGTACCATGGCCAAAAACGACTTTTTTCATTGAAAAAAAAATGCCGACAACAGTAATCAGTAGGCCGTGTTCAGCTGAATAATTTGCTAAACTGCTTCAATTGAAAAACAACGCACAATTACAGTGGCGTGCCGCCTTTATCGAAATAGTTAGGTTTCGGTCAGTTTTAGCACTTGTGGCAGTACTATGTGGTGCTCGAAACTTCCTCGAATTCACAGTATCGAATCAATTTCGCTATTTATCTGACGAAAATCAAAATGAACAAGTCCCGTCTTGGATTTTTTTTCTGTGTTCTTACATATTTCAACCTATTGGTACAAAAACCAGTGTCATGTCTATCCATTAAATGACCGCACCTAGAAATTCGTTCATATCTTTCATGTATATGTATGTATTCGGCCGTATTAAGCCCCAATCGAACTTCCTATCATATACAGTATAGATTGAACTCATCTTAAACTTAAAATAGCACACAAACAGTCACCGATCGCAGTAAGACGAGTTCGAAACAGTTTGTTTCTTTCATTATGTCTCCCTGCTGTTCTTCAGCTACTTGTCAGCCAGATCTAGCCGACAATTTTCTTAGCAACGCAAATGAAAACGACAAAAAAAAATGTCGGACTATCATTAACTAGAAGAACTAGTTTCATATCTTCGATTCATTTGCATGTTTTCGTTTTTTCGACGAGATTGCTTTTCAATCGATAATATCATTTTTGTAAGTTAATTGAAATCGTTTGCCGAGCGTTTATGTCGAGAGTTCGATGTTTTTTTTTGCGATGAATGCGGTTTTTCTTACTGTCAATAAGATAGATGTGTTGTTTTCATATTTAAACTTGTATTTATGTTTTCTTTTGAGATTAAACACGAATTTTTCTTTTATTTCTCTAAATTGCAGAGTTTATTAGATTAAAAATTAGATTCTCAGAGTCAACAAAACAAGATCGATATTTGTTGCTTTATTAAATAGAAATTGAATGATTTCGAAATAAATCCAAATAAAAATATACCCAAAATAAGGGGCTTGCCAAAAGTACACTCGGATGTCCAAATTGGTAAAAATAATAAAAAAAGAATCGGTGACGCCTACCGGTAATTAATAATCGAATGCAGGTTGTATTCTATCCTCTTTAAGCTCTCCTCGATGACCGCTAAGGTCATCAAACTTGTCAAGCCCGAACCACATTTAAAAATAGATTTCCGGGTTAAATAACAACAAAACGGGCTGAATGTTTTCTGTCTGTGCCGGCAGTAGGCGGTATTTTCGGTTAGTTATCAACTGTCATCAAATCCATAATATTTTTCTTAATGTTCTCTCCATCATTATGCTAATCGAGAGATGGATATTACAATTGCAGACAGACCTGATTTCTTCAAATGTTTTGGAGACTATATGAGAACCGAAAAACCGACCTGGCTTTTAAAAGATTAAAGCTATGCGAACAGAAAGTTTTTTTTTTATAGGTTTTCTCTACTATTTCATGATTCTCATCTCCTATCCCGAGAGATGCATAATATACATTTGACATGTTTTTAATCGGATATCTTGCATACATATGGAGAATCGTGTTTGTTTCCAAATTATGCTTGTATTTAGATGAGAATAGTTTGGGAAATGAGTTATTAGTTTTTCACTTTTAGCACCCAAATTGATATTTAACTTCTGTATGAATGCACTGCCACAATTTGTTATTGTTTATTGATTCTCAACAATACAGCTAACTAACTCAAAATCAGACATTTAGGGAGAAAATGTGTTTCGCGAGATATATTTTTCATCTTAAGCTGAACAGACTGAGTATTTTTTGAATGATATTGACATTTAGAAAGCTAAATAAGGGGCAAATTTTCCCCCTTTTAGCTTTCTCAATATTATGAAATTATACTACAAAACAAATGCATTTATGTCTGGATATATTCAGATCAATTTCGTTCTAAGCAGATATATTTGACTATATAGGCACACAAAGGAAATCTAATGTAGCAATAAAAACAATTTGATCCGAATTCAATCACCGTTTATTATAGAATAGTTTGCTGTTCATAGCGATGATAATAAAATACCTCTCTGACCGTAAGCGCTGATTGGGAACACTAGAACATAGTACCAAAATTAGTCTTTACTTGTTTCAAACGACATTTATGCACTACACTAATATGTTGAAGACGGAGAAAATGGGTGAAAATTGGTTTGGGCACTCGCACATCCTATCGCATTTTACATCGCATCTATCTTTCTAAAATTTCACATCCAAAAAGAATGACGAAAATAATGAAAATTTTCAGTCCAGTAGTTCGACCAAAAAAAAAACTTTTTTTCACGTGTTGGGCGAAAATTGTCACCTCGGTTACTGGGAGTAAAAGCAAAACTTTTTTTTCGGTAGGCACACAAAAAAAATCAATCAAAACAATCTATAATTTAAATAAAAATGTATTATCTTTCGTTTACAATACCACCAAATAGTAAAAATATAACTAAAGTTGAAAAAATCTCTATCCGATGACGTCTCACAAATTCACCACGCAGAGCTCTACTGATTGAATTTGACAGTTTCTGTACAGTACAGTAGAGAACTGTGTGGTGAAATGTGTGTGAAAAAATGGAACGTAAATATTCGGAACAGAAATAGAGAAGTGTAAACTTTAGTGCTTGAAAATGTCGTGATTTTTCAATAACCGATGAAACGGTGATTGGGATTTTCAATTCGCTGTTATTTTTAATCACTGCTTTAATTTGAATACATGGCTCTTACGGGGCAAAGATATGATGACAAGAACTTAATTTAAAAATACAAAATAGAAGGATAACAATAGCTTTATATTTTAGGCAGTTAAAACGAAATAAGCTATTAAAAGAAGCAAATATTTTTCTCTTCAGATTGTTATGTATCGGAATTTAAAGGTATAAAAAGAATTTGAGAATTGAAACCCAAAAAGTTTCGAATTAGGAAAAATGAACCAATACCGCAATAAAAATTTATAGAATTCGATTTATGTCCTAGATGAAATGTCTGTGAATTTCATTTCAATTCAATTGCTACATCGTTGGCTTGCAAAGATTTTTTAGGAACGCCGTCTGCAAAAAATTCAGAGTCCACAAAATGAAAATAGCTGAGTTGAAAATTAATTGGTGACATATCTTGGTGCAAAGTGGAATAAAATCATTGATTCTGGCAATTACATTCGAATTTTAAAAACTTGGCTTACACTAAAATCAACATGCAGTGAGAGTTTCATTTTAATCTGATGACTGCATCGGAAATGAAGAAGAAAGTTTTTTTTTCGATTGACGATGTTTCAAGATGACATTACATCAACGGGGCTAAATACATTCTAATTTTAACTTATCACAGACCTACTTTTTACATGCATCGAATTTCATGAAAATTTGAGATTATCTCACTCACAAAATTTGACTCGAACTAAAGTTTCGAATTCACATGTCAGGAAAAAATCACAGTGGTCGAAATCACAGGCATCGAAATCACAGCAAACGAAATAGCAGTGGACCGAATCACAGTTTTCGTAATCTGCAAGTCACAGTTATTGTGATTTCGTTGCATTAGTGACTCTGTTTGCGATTTCGATCGCTGGGATGTTTTCCTCGATTTGCTGATGTCATTTCGTATTTGAAGTTTCGTTCGCGGTGACTTTGTTCGCTAGCATTCCGCTCGCTGTGATTTTGAAAACATAATCGCTACTGCTACCAACGATTTTTCATTTTCTGAGAAAAAATATTAGCCATAATATCAGCCAACACCAGCAAAACGATATTAGTTGCCGGAGAAATATGCTACGGGTTCACAGGCGTGATTTTTCGACAGATCCTTTTAGCATCTCGGAAGCGAAGCTTTTTCGTTTCAATTAAGAGAGAGCACGTGAGTTTCTGGAGGAGTTACGTGATCTCATGAAAAGCGGAATAAGGAGGACTTATATTCCTTAAAGTGTGGGGATGTATTCCACATTGTAATAATTTGCGACTGGCTCTTTTGTTTGCTTAGTAGTAGTGTTTTTAGGCTTTAGTGACACAAACATTGACTTTTTATTTAAACAATAGCTGTGTTTTATGAGCTGCTCTAGCTTGAGCTTGGTTGAGATATCTCAGCAAAATGTGTTTAATGAGCAATTTGGCTGCTCTAACTAGGTCGAAGTTGCTCTGATTTGTGTTTCATGAGCCCGCTCTAAGTTTAACTGGAGCAATTTAGAGCACCTTTTCTACACTACTTTTTTTTTGGTAGAGCAAGAAGAAATAAAGCAGAAAATGTTTGTGAAGCATATTCAAGAGCTAGATAACCTACATCCAAGAACATCGCAAGAATAGAGCTATACAAAATACAAAACTGAAAGGAACTAGAATAAAATCAACAATCACAAAAATCAATTCCTGAAATTTTGATTGAATAAATGAATTGATATCGGATTACAGTTGTATTTTTTTTTTTTTTTTTTTGAAATTTCGGAATAAGAAAGCATTGTCTTATCCGCTAATTGGGTAATAAAAAGTTGAGTAATGATCGCGCATCGAGCTTTTGAGTTCACCTAGCTCTGAATACATACCTAATCTAAACCAGAGGTAAAATGAGTCGTGGAACTAACCACACCAAACTCGTTTGCATTGATTGGAAATTTATGAATGAAGCTCACTATCAGTTTCACCCCCAAAATCCGACAATGGTTGTTGTGCGATTACTCTACTTTATTTTACTTCACAGCAAAAATTTGCTACACACAGAATCTTCAAACGGAATATAGTGTACCTACAAAGCAGAAAACCACCACTCACAAGCTTCAAAACTCCACAAACTAATTAAAACATAGAAATCCGTATCAATTTTTGTTCAGTCTTTATTTCATCAATGCCATTGCGTTCAAACCACGAAAATAAACATGCACTCTGTGCTGTTTTAATTTCAAGGTAAGCAACAATTCGAGAGTGCAACAGGGGCTCAGAAATCAACCGAAATCGATTGGATGTATTATTTTATGGTTGTTTGCTGCTGTTGCAAGTCGGTATTTGTTTTTTTGATTGCATTATTGTGTAGTGCTTAAATGTTATAGTGATTTTATGTTCAATTATATTTCCGCTGAACTGGATTTCATAAGATTAAGTTATTGTCAGAGTCCAATGTTACATGGTAGATTCTTTTGAATTTGATTCAATTTACTACAGATTTTATTGAATACTAAGAACGAATTCATCTATTATTTCGTAATAGAATCACCGCATAGAATATATAACCGTTTTTTTTAATTTTCATTTATTACAATGCAATTAAATTGCATTGTAAGACTTATGGAAAGTTTGCGGTTTTAAATATCATCAAACGACCTTTAAACTTTAGCAACATTTCGAACACCATATATTTTCTAGCTATCATCAACGGTCAAAAACTCTGCAACATAATCAGTAGATACGCAACTAGTACAAACAAACTGACATTTATCGCCTGAACTTTAGTACAAATTTTCGCTTGCACATTAAAGTTCGCAACGTTATGCGGCCAATCGGTTGCACGTGTGAAATATTTTTTTTCTTTCTTGTAATTTATTAGTGCATTCGCGTGTGTAACAATTTCCGCTAATCTGCAAATTAGTTGCGTTTCCACCATATGAAAATCGATTCGTTGAGTAGGTGTGTAATTGAGATCACGAGGCGATAATGGTAACACGGTGGTCGACATTAAGCGACGAAATTTAAAATTAGCACAGACCCTTCGACCTTGCCGCGACTGTGCTTTGTGCCGTGCTTGTGTACTGCTGTCATTGTCACCGTGAATAGTTGTTCTATGAATAGGTACTGTTATTGTTATGAAATTGAAAAGCATTCATCTATTGCAATTGTAGTTCAATTTTCAATTAGACCGAAGAGAAATAGTAGTGTTGCAGAAGAAAACGAATTTAATTAGTTAGTTCACGTTGCAACAAGCGGATATAACAGAAGTTATTAAAATATGTTTTGAAGCTGAAAACTATTGATTTTTTGACAGGATCATACGTCTTGCAAAACAAAAGAGATTAAACTGTTGAAAAAGTATTTTACATAAAAAAATTTCAACCCCGGAAGATATGAAAACTATGAAAGCTAAAAGTCATCGATGAAGCAACTGATAAAATGGCAAAGACCTGAAGCAACTGATAGAGGGGAAGACTCACTAAATATACAACATTCTTTGCATAATATGTTTATCATTACAAATTTTCGATGAACTAGAAAAATACTACAAACAGGACCGTGATATTTTAGACAAATTGATAAGTTTTGATAAGTAATCTGACAGTTCTCCAAGCAGACAAGTTTCAAATAAAGAGGGGGAAAAATAAGTTTTGGGAATGATTTTCTCAAATCACTCAAATTCTTTTAAATATTTTAATTTTTCGTATCTTGGCAGCATTGTAATGTATTTTACGATACTGACTTTGCGATCTGTCATTTAGTTTGTTTACAAGAATCGAAAATTTGAAGTTGGTTGAATAGTGGGGGGTGATGTTATACTATGCAAAAATATCGATCATATTTTGTTGGAAATATTTGTTGTGTTGCGAACGAATTTCCTTGTTCTGAAGCGTTGAAAATGTTAGAGAGAGCTTTTGGTGAGTGTGTAACATCCAAAACCAAGAGCATTTAAGTGATATAAAACGTTCAAAGAGGGTCTTGAAGCGGTTGACGATTTGCTTGGTTCTGGACGACCTTCAATTTCAAATAATGAGGGGGAACATCGATCAGTCAACAAATTAATGTTCGATAATCGTCGATTTACTCTCAGATAGCTAACTCGTGAAGTCAACATATCTAGTGAATCGGCTCAGACTATAGCGGTTAATGTTTTACGGATGAAACTCGTTCCAAAAGACCTCAATTTTCTTCAAATTAAGCATCGTAGTCAAGTGTATGAAGACATGCTCGAAAGAGTGAATTTCGACCCCACATTCATCGAATACGTCATTACGATTGATGAGACTTGGGTCTGCGAATATGATATGCAAACAAGCCAGCAATCATCGGAATGGCGCTTGCCAAACGAACCGAAACTAAAAAAAAAAAAAACGATGCATACTCGGTCCAAAATTAAAGTTCTTCTCACTGATTTTTTATATTCGTAATTTCAGAGAGTAAATAATATTTCTTGGGGATTGTGAGGCGTCTGTGAGAGTATTCGCAAAAAGGACCTGATCTTTCGAAGAACAATCGATGGATTTTGCGCCGCGGCATTGCACCACCTCACAAAGCCATCATTGTGACTCAATTTTTGAATGAAAATGCCACGAATATCATCGAACAACTACCGTATTCATCAGATTTGGCTCTGTGTGATTTTTCCATTTGCCCAAAGCTGAAATTACCATTTCGAGGAACCTGTTTTAACTCTATTAAAGACATTAAAACGAAATCGCTAAAGGAACTCAAGGAAATTCCGGAACATGACGTCGAAAATTATATGGATGATTGGATTGTTCGCTGGAAGAAGTGTATCGCTTCAAACGGAGCCTATTTTCAAGCAGACTCAATAAATTTGGCTGAATTACTTATTTTGTATTTTATTTGAATTTCCCGAAACTTATTTGTCCGAATGAACGTACTTTCAAATTCATCAGCTCTTTCAGAAGAACTTTTGCCCAAACCAGTTCGCAAAAACCATCCATGAATTGTAACGGATTACATACAGTGTAACTAATTTCCTGGTTATAAACACACGCTCGCAGAAAAACCGCTAATTGAAATGAAATTAAGTGTAGCATATTAGAAATTAACCAGCAGCCTGAGAAAGAAAATACGATCGAGTCGATAACAGGCGGAATGAATGCAATATAAAGTCTACAGAAACGAACAATAATTAGACAATAAAAAAGTTGTTACTGTGATTCGTAGCGATTTCTTTCGATCCATCCAACAACCAACACAGCACCGGTCCATGCCCCCTGTGAAACACTGGAAAGCCACACTGTGAAGTTGAATGCAGTGCATTAGCCAGATTGTAGTTTTATATGTATGTACAACGAAACGTTACGAAAAATTATATCTGCTGACCTGGAAATCAATTTTCGATATTTTTCACGGGATGTGGTCAACCTTTTTGTTGCGTCTGACTGCAATTCTTTGAAATTAACGCCCACCAGTCAATTCAGCTTGTTCAGAGATATAAATATCTTGTTTCGAGCAATATATTATTGAAAGTTTCAGCTGACAATAATTTTTTTCGTCATCATAAGTTCAGTTCGAAAATGTCAATGTATGCAAAAGTTGTGCGATTAACAACAAGATCTTGTAATAAATTTATGGATTTTGTTGAGAAAAGAAATTTCGCAGTCACATTTTCGTATCCGGTTGTGCCTTCTTCTCTTGTCGCTTGGGCTGTTTGAAGGTCGCTTTGTGTTCTATCATCCCATCCATCCTCTTTATCGGTGTGGATCGTCCCAATAAGTACAACATCATCGATCGTTACAAGAGACATCATCTCGCACTCAATCGATCCCAACCTCCAACAGCTCCACTGACAACAACAACAACAAGACAACGCGAAATCCATTTTTTTATGTGTCGTTCATGCACACGCGCGCCCGTTGTGCATGCATGTTGTTCTCGATTTTATTAATCGTCTTAAGCTTCACACAATTTTCTTTTCGTTTTCTTCGATCGCTCGCCTGCTCGCCTCTCCCCTCGACGACAGTCCCATACTATTCGCTTGCTACTTACTTATCGCGCTGCTTTTGCTGCTCTCTGGTCTTTTTAAATCAATGGCCGCATCTCATATCATGCCATACGACAGGGGCCGTAGTCAATCTGGACGGGTTTCATTGCAGGTAGGCATACTTATATCTGTACGTAGATATATGCGAATGAACGAGCACAAAGCAACAAGCAGCTTTTGCCGCGATCGAAAGCATGAAAAACCTGGCAAAAACTGCGAACGGCCGCGGAATGATCATTCCTCGCGGCAAATTCGCTTTTTCCGTGCATAGCAACAACTCCTATGATCTGTTTCGGCTGACTACCAACCCAGCCAACCAGCCAGCCACCCAGCTAAGCCAAGCCAGACCCAATAAATACCCTATGCGGCGATCGTCTCAGCAGCAGCAGCGACCACCACTCTGTAATACGGTACTTCGCCATCATGTAGTATTATTTTGACAAACTTTTATGAAGTATAATGTATGAATTGAATCGAAATGTAAGCACAAATAGAAATGGAAATACATGTTGCTCGATGAGGAGCGACGAGGTGCTAACGGGGCGAAAACAAGATCTACTAGACGTGACGGTGAGTGGCTCAATAAGAGGTTTTTCAAGTGGTTTAATGCGAAGAGGTTTCTGATTTGTAGGAAATCTAAGTGGGCTTAGGCAATGTTGCGCTATTTGAATGGTTGTTGTTGCTTCTTCTTCTTCGGCTGGTACGAAGTCATAGCCATGGTCCAAGTGATGTTATTGAAATTGAACCTTTCCAAGTGGTAGAGCTGTTTTAACAACCGAAACAGTCATTAATCAACATGGAATTTGAGAGTCATTTATATTTCGTGTAACAAGACGAACAGAAGGTGCACAATTTGATAGGTTTAGATTTGGGGCGAGAGCCTGAGTACTATCCTCTCGATTAATTGTTGCTTCCATAGTAGTCACATCGTATCATAAAAACGTCATTGGAACTTTAATCCTCTCTCTCTCTATTGTGGTTCAGTCATGAAAATCTTATCATCCAGTTCTAGGCTTTCATTCCCTGCAAACCACCCGCGCCACATTCTCCATTCTCACCCCACTTTCGATGACCTTGTCAACCATCATGGATAACATACTTTTCATATGCATCGTAAGCCACTTGGTATCTGCACGAATTAAGCCCAAGCAAGGTGTACGCGACACAGATACGCAACGAGAGTAACGGACAGCAGACTATAGTGCGACGCGCAAGGCAATTCAAGATAAGATTTTCCATCGCCTATCAAGTGCCGACTTTCCCGGACGGGGCGAGACGTAAACAATAATATGGCGGTCGGTGGCTTGGTGTGACTTACATTGGACTACTAATTTTTATTATATGTAATTTTTTCTATCTAAATTGGCCGCGATTAAATCACGCGAACAACAACTAGCATCAAACGTATAATGGTTTTGCCACAACTTAAAGACCCGTCTATGTGCGCTTTAGCTGCCGTGTAACGTTGTGCTATTGGTGCAACGTGCCGAGGCTGAAAGACGTTGGAAAGTTAACGATGCCAAATATTTAGGCCACGAGCTGCGTTTATTCTACAAACGTGTTGTTGTTGTTGTTGCTGCTGCTGCTGGGTTGTAACTGCCGTTGCTGTTGAGTGTCTCTTTCACGATAACAACAAAACGACCAGCTATGTCAACAACAACAATACATGAGCTAAACAGCCACAATAAAATTACAACGATTAAATGCACAAATAGGACAGAAGGGACTATAGATCGGTTTTGCATTTTTTTATACCTTCCATTGCCTTAGGTTGGCGGTAGTACATAATATAGGACTAATTCTATTTCCATGTGTTTTTCGTCCGAAATTCAGAGAGGTAATTCTTTTGATTCATTTTGAAACCTCCTTTCATATCCTTGAGAACTCACATTTCCAAGACTGTTGGATGGCTGCAATTTATTGAATGGCTATGCGTTTTCATTTTCAATACAAAATATTTTGCTGATCGTTTTCTGCATAACTAGACGAAATTAGGCAAATACTATGGTGACCGAAAAAGATGACCAAATTGTTGCCTGACACTGGCTTAGTTCTTTCAGACATTGCAAAATTAATGCTGTGTTCCATTTTATGTTTGACGTACAATTTAATAGAAACATTTAATTTTACATATTTCAATGAATTACATATGAATCCACAGAAATATATTAAAAGTTACACTATTTTTTATTTTAACACTAGATAGAAAGCATATTTGATACATTTTGAATTTGATACGCTGTATAAATGAGCCCATTTTCAATTCTTTCTCTCTCTTCTTTTTGACATATTCTTCCTAGCTTTATCCCGTTTTTCTTTCTTAACCAACTTTCTTTACAATTTCTTCATACCGTCAATTTCATCATCTTAACCACTAATTCTGCCACTTATATTTCACAGG
Organism: Nemotelus pantherinus; assembly: GCA_963978885.1. NCBI lineage: Eukaryota > Metazoa > Arthropoda > Insecta > Diptera > Stratiomyidae > Nemotelus > Nemotelus pantherinus. The sequence continues at coordinate 210,672,735 of OZ022263.1, read as the reverse complement.
TACCTTTTTTTATTTGTGCGGCTATATGGAGTACGCAAGCGTAATTTATCTAGTTTTCATTTTCTAATTTATCTAATAATATTTTTCAGTTGATTCTTGTTGAAATATCAATACCTCTTATGTAGGAAATATATATTGTCCCAAGCAAGACCAACAGAGGCAATGGCCAATATGTGTACATCCCCTTGGTGCGAGCTGGGCTGATGTTGGGCTCACTACCAGCCTGGGTGGTTTTTTGGCCAACATGTTGGGACAACATTTTGGGCCAATATGTCTTTGAAACATTAGAAATCGAAAAAAAACATGATTTGCATGTATTTTTTTTTTTACGTATTTTACGTACCATATATGTTTAGATACGCTTGTGCGAATAATTGTGTGAGTAAGCGTAAATATTTATTCTATTCCGCCGAAAATTTCGAATTTTAGTCCAACAAAACATTTGCGGGAAGTCTTACTACAAAAAAAAAAATGCCGAATCGGAAGCATTATTCGATAAATACCCACCCCAAACACTATCAGAATTGGCTGGTGTATTAAATATTTTACAACGATTTGAATGACAGCATCATAATGTTTATACAAGACGAGAATGGTTCAACGAAATTAACAATCACATTAATTATTAAATAAATTCAACGAATGTCGAACAAATGATGAAAAGGAAAATGGATTTATTACAAGAGTCCTAAAAGCAAAAAAAAAAAACAATAGCTGGAGCATGCACAAAGCGAAACACTCAGCCGAACTTATTATAATATTTGCTCATCCAATAAAATTTTTCCTTATCTTTAATTCGTTGTGTTTGATGCACTTTTTCTTTAGGATGCAGTTTTTTAACATTCTGTCATTCATTTAAACTATAAACATATATTGATCTACCGTACGTAAGATTCTGACGAAATGCATTTCCTACACTGAAAGAAAAATCTTGGTAAAATCAACAATTTTCCTTAGTTGTTTTTGCGTCAACTACGGGCTATAGTTAAAACAACCATAAAAAAATAGTTGATTACTTTTATGCACCATGACGCGTGGTTGATAAACAACGTCCGTGGTGCAAAACAAGTAAGCAACCACAAACAATGGTATTCCAACCATTGTTTGTGGTTGCTTACTTTTTTTCCATACATAGTACGAAATATAGGCAGGGAAGGCGTGAATGCCGCAGTTGAATTTGGTGAAACACAATGCAGCGACAATGTCGCTTTCAATGCAACCAAGGCACCAACCAAATTCATTTTTTTTCTTTTGTATTGCTAAATCCTGTTGTACGAGGATTAGGTTGGCTTATTACAATACACATCAACCATCGCTTGTCTATTCCATCAGACCATTCAACCTAATTCAAACAGATGTAATTCAACCTAGTGGTGATGCCAACCTATGGCAGGTATCACCGCTAGCGGTGCGGCAAAATTAGAAATTTGGCATTTTCTGCCGCAGCCATTGTGCGCGTTACCATACAAAACAGCGCATTCTAATTTTTTGACTGCGCTTTGCCGCAGCCCACTGTTTTGCCACAGCGGAATACGCTGTATTGTGAACAAAATAGCGTCATACAACGTAATATAAAGGCTTCACAGCATAACATGAATATGAATTATATCGGACAGCAAACCGAACACAATTTTGCCATGTATCATATGAAACTTCTATGATAGAATAGGAGCATGAGTATGAGGAGTATGAAAAATCAACAGTTTTCCTTAGTTGTTTTTGCATCAACTAGGGCTATAGTTAAAACAACCATAAGAAAATCGTTGATTACTTTTATGCACCATGACGCGTGGTTGATAAACAATTTCATTCGGAGCATGAAAAACGTCCAAATGTTGAAAACATTCTACTTTGCGTAGAATAATTCCAAAGACGTTGCTCACTGAATTCCGTTTGTTGAAATCAACGATTGCAAAGTAGTTTAAGTACCATAAAAACTGTTGATAATTCGAAACGTTGAAGTTTTGAGTGAATTGATGAATATTTTCTATTTATCAACTAATTTTCGTGGTTATGAAACAATTAAAACAGTTGATTTCATGAACGTTGCGATATTTTTTGTATAACCAGAGCCAACTACTTTTATATCGTTAAATTAACTATATTAACATAGTAAAAATAACTATTTTCCTTAGTTCATTTAACGATTTTGAATGAATCGTTGCAATACTATTAAAAATAGTTGAACCAACCAAGAGTTTTTCTTTCAGTGTATTTTTATTGATTGGCCAAACTGTTATTTTACAAAAGCAGCAATAACTGCTATTGCTATTTCAAAATTGCAGTTCAAATAGCAGCCTGCTATTTGAAAGACAGCTTTGTGTTTTTTGATTTTCATATGCGAGAGATAGGCTAGGTCTTCACCCGATATGATTCCTGTGCTATTTAGCTATCAGTTTGTTGTTTTCGCTGATTAGCGTGAGTTTCAGTCTTATTTTTCCGAAACGGTGTGCATGTAGCGTGGAGCCGTATCGCCCAGTCAGCTTATGTGCAAAAGGATTGCGTATGGGTAATAAAACTAGCACGATCAAGTCCATAAAGATCTTAATCCATGCTCTTATTGCTATTTCTACTATTGCGCTACTCAAATAGCATTTGAGGAAAATAGCAGATTATCAAGTTTACAAGTAGCAGACTGCTTTTGCTTTTTTCAAATAGCAGTTGAAAAACAGAAGTCGGGCATTTACTAACACATCATTAAATATTCTGCTACGCTACCGACGATGTACATTTTTCAGAACAATTTTTAGCTCTAATTTTTGTCGAATTCTGCGAGTGCCATATAAGGATTTATTTCCTTCATTTTATCCAATAAATTCTAGATTATATCTAGCTTGGCGAAGAACTGCTTGTTTCTTATTGCGCTACGGAGAATATTGCATTAGCGTGGCCCAGGAATGGCAGCTTATGTTGTTTCTATAGTTTCTAGTTGAGGTCTCTACAGCACCAATTATATTTTATGCCTAAAATTTACGTTATCAGAAGTAGGCTTCTAAAAAGAACTAGGCACATCAAATGTTGCCTTTACACAAGATGCAGCCGAAAGCTTTTGTCATAATTTCAATGATGTACCATTGAGGTAACGGAGAAATGCAAATTCAAAATGATTTAAATGAAATAGAATATTAGCAAGAAATACGCCTATGCTCATGAAGCATAATAGGTTTGAAAGAAACTCCATAGAGGAAATGTCATGTTGCAAATTCGTTAGATTGTGAAATGATATGTAAATTGAAGCCAGAAACGATAAATAGAAAATTAAACTCAAATAGTGATCTTGTCTAAGATACAAGTGTTGTAATTAAATTTCACTTTGTTAAAAGTAAACAGGGGCAGCAATATTTTATTCTTTCTATGAAACTGATCATCCCCTCCCCATCCCCAGCATAACACTAAAGCAACGCGCTATGATGTAATCAGATCAACTTTCGGCGAAACCTGATTAAAAAGTTCACCATGGACTCGATTTTCTTTCCTAGATTCCATAAATGTCGCCAGCCACCGTCTCCTCAATTCGATTCGATTCGATTCGAACGATATCAACAAGCTGTTACCTAAAATAGCATACGTAAGCAGCAGGCAACGCATTCAACTACACAATCGCTATTCAACTTCTTTTCATACTTCTGCGCTCTCTTCTATGTGCACTCCAAGAGACGAGAAGCAACAATCGGAACAAAATACAAATTATCACCGAAATATTTTTTCTTTCGCTAGCATATTATTTTCTCAACACTTACCTGATTTTTCTGATATTCCTCGACGGCACGTAGCGCTGAATCCGTTAATTTTACGAAGTAATATTCCTTGCTCCGATCCATGCAGTTTTGTGTCAATCCATAATTGCCAGTACATAAGGCGGCCATTTTGACACAATCAAACTCGCCGCTCGTCTCGTCGTCGCAAAACCCGAGCGAGATTTGATATCTCGCAAAACAGACGGAGTATTGAAATTATTGAACAAAAAAAACCTTCCCAACGACCACGACGACGATTTCGACGGAGAAATTGCAAATGGCAGCCCGGCGCAGTTGCAATATAGCACACACAAGAAAAAGCTTCACTAACCCATTCAAATTTACGCGCACGTCACACTACCACTACTACGACAATTTCGCTTTATTCTTCTTTATGACGATACCCGCTTGCTCTTCGCCTTCGCCCCCTAACAACTTATTACTCCAATCGGGCCTCGTCGAGTACAACTACTACTACTAAAGCTGCGCACTTCACTGACGTTTGAACCGATTTGGTCGAATTGACTTTGACTGTCAACGAGCCAACAAATCACCGAATTTGCTTAGGAATTCCGATTTGATTTCAACTTTGCACGCGTGAAATCCGATAACTGATCAACCGAACTCAAATCAACAGAATCAAACGAAGCGATTTCCCGTTCTTGAGAATCACGACACGACTGACTGGCAGCAAACAAAAATTGGCACAGATTAATTGCAACGATTTTGAGACGTCTATTCTCCCCTCGCAGACGGATGGGTTCAGCTGAAGGATGGAGGCGGATGTGTCGGGCCGTTGCACAGCGCGTTATGGACGGACTGCTGTTGCTGTCCTAAAACCGCTGCTATTACCGATCAACTCACTTAGTCGAAAATCCCGAATATTCCGGAAATTCACCGAACGATCAGCAACCAATTCTTAGCAATCTCACAGCGTTATGTTATCTACACGATTTTCCACGGACCAAAGAGGGAAAAGTGAAAATCCCCCGAATCGAAAAACACTCGCGCGGACCGTCACTCCGTCACCGAAACAACGTCTTTTTTCACGAACCTGCCAACGATTTTTAAGATCGATTCTGGCTGTTTCCACGACACTTCTTACTTTTTCCCGAATTCGGTGAATCGAATTTTTGCAATGAATATCTGCGGTTTTCTCCACTCACTTCGCGTTTCGTTTTTTTCCGCACGCTCGCTCGCTCGCTTTCCTTTCCAGCTCGCGCGAGCCAACTACGTTAATTTTCTTCTGGAGCTGTTGTTTCGAAAATCACTCTCTTCGTCGTCGGTGATTCTGAGTACGACGCAACCTTAAAATTGAAAATAAATTTTTTAGTGGATGCAAGAAAAAAGTCCGTGATTAACGAATCGACACATTATGCGAGTTTGAAGTGATTTTCCCTTATTGTCTGTTCTGGTCGCGACCGAACGTCGAGTTATCTTGTCAGTTGTGTCACGAGTCACCGTCTCTTTTCGTTGCACGCGTGATTCGCGATTTGCCGATTCTTTCTGGCAGGTGGGATTGGATGGCTGTTGCATGCGATCTACAAGCAGACATTTAACTATCGGGGCCTTTCGCGATTTATTTGATGTGTGTGTGTTTGTTGCTCTTGCGTTCGAGTCGCCCGTGAACGGTATGGGAGTCCCCTATTCGGCTTTAAATCATCTGAACTACACGATTTGCTACTGTTGCTGCCGCTTCTCGGCTGTCATTTTACACGGCTAAACCATTGCCTCCTAGAAGTACGGGCCGTAATGCAGAATGATGACGTCAGAGCAGTAGGCCAAAATGTCGCGAAAAACACACATAGTCTTATGGGACGTCCGCGGGAAAATGTTAATTGTACGGGTTGTGTTAAAGTGAGTAAAGTGAAAACAAAGTGAGATCCGAGGAACAGTGCTAGTGAACAGCTAAAACACAAATTAATGCGGTACGCGCGGTATAATTAGTAAAATTCGCCACGAAATGTTTATCAGATGTACTTAGGTTATGTGGTGTTTTGTGTCGATTCACTTTCGATACAATTGATTGACACAAAATTCAACCCATGACTAAATATTATTACTACAACGCGTCCACGCACAAAAAACTAACGTTTGAATCATATTTTAGCTTAAAAACCGCAAGTGAAATCTCCGTGTGTGTCGGCACTGCCTCGTGGAAATGTCAACATGGCCTACTGCAATGACGTCACAGCGAGAACGATTACGTAGCCTGACGGCCCGTACATCTAGGAGGCATTGGCTAAACTTACAGAGCCCACACATACACACAATCAGGCAGGTAATATTGCTCGAGAGAAGGCGACTTACGTCAATGAGAGCGGATCATATGTGAAGGTTGGTTTTCTTAGTGCTGTTGAATTAGCAAATTCTCGACAGATTATCCGAGCGTTTGTCAGATTTTCGGCTAACAATGAAGAATCAATATGGTTGTCTGTTGCGGGTGGCTACAGGATTGAACTGTACTGAAGTGCCGCCATACGCTAGTCGCCACAACCTAGCAGCCTGCAAGTATATCTGACTGTTAAGTTGTTTCACTGAAACTACCTAACAGTAGACGAACGATGAAAACACACACTTCGGTGACTTTCGGTTAATTAGCAGCCAAATTCTACAAGCGAATCGCACTTTCAACTCTTGCCACGTCTGGCTGCCTCGCAAAATCCCCCCAAGGTCTTTGTCAAACAATCAGACAACAGGCCGAGTCTCATTTGTGACTCTTGCAACCTTCTGCCGACACAATATTCAGAGACCGATCATCACTCACTTGACCAAAACGGAAATCAAAGTCACTCTAATATGCGCACCTGTCTTCCAAGCACTCGCAAACGAAAATTCTTCTACGGCACAATCACTCTTCAAACTTCTCTGGACCAGTTTTTTTAACTTGTTTTCTAAGCTCCTTATTACTGGCCTGCTGAAGGACGAACTCCTTTCACTAATCGCGCGGGCTACCACAAACCCAATCACACCGTCTCGACTGCCAACAAACACATTCGAACAGCTCAATTTGCGTCAAAAGCTGGAAAAACCTCTCCGAATTTCGATTTACGTAAACTCCGAGCCGAGTTTCGACTATTGGCCACCCGAAGGAGCCAAGTGCTCACACACACATATGCTCTCTTTCGCGCTGTCAAATTTCGCGACAAGCAAGACACCCAGCTGTCAAATCATTCACTACACATTCATTCGTGCTTGCCACTGAGCAATTATTATCCCCAAGAAAACCGAATCAGACTAAGGAATCTCCCCATTCCGTCAAAGGCGACAACTTTTCCAAGCCGCCCACTTCCCGAGCGAGAACGCACCGAGTCTAAATTGGGAATGGGAACGTCGTCGACCCACACAACAGGAATAACCAAGGAATTGCGGACACACGGCAAGAAGATTGGAAAATTTACCTTTTCTGCGAACTTCCTTTCGGATGCGTAGATACTTGAAGATTCCGGTTGGTTGTCGCGTGAAGACGGGACAAAGCAGACTTGTCAGACAGCAATCGCGTAGACGCAGGGTTGTAAAAAAAAATCCAATTTATATTGCGAAGAAGAAAACGCAGACGTTTTTTGTCAAGTTGCGAGAGTTATGTCGACAATCGAAAATCCGAAAGAATTTATGAATTCCGGGATGAAACCTAGTCCAGAAAACAAAAAATACCATCGGCAGGAAACAGGAGCAAACGAAACGTGAGGAAAAGTGCAACGTGCGGAAAACGGTGGCAATCGGGAACGCGATTCTCCCTTTCCCGTCTGTGAAGCCGACTGCCACGCAAATTTTCCACACAAGTCACGCTAGCGACAACGAGGGCGAATCCGATGACAATGGTGCGACGTTCGGAACTCGGAGCGGAGACGACGATGGCGACATCGGACCCCCGAGGGAGGTTGGTGGAACCGAGGGAATAAATAGAAAATCTTTTGAAATCATATCGTATCTGGTCCCTACCGATGACAATGACGTACAGTGCAATCTACTGATATCCGCAGTCGTCGTGGTACAAATTCAAAGCATTATCGCAGAAGTACGATTTTGAAGAATTATGCCAAAATTTCTTGAATACTTTTCATTTTGCTGTAGGCTGTATGGTATTAGAGTTGCCGCTGCAGTGAATATTTGACCATAGTCAAACATACTAAGTTAGAACATCGCATTTTTAAGAGTAGCCAACCGGTGACAGCTGCCAAAATCTAATATTTCCCCGCGACGGGCCATTTTTCCCCATGAGATCTTATTTTAATATAATCGCTTTCGGCTTTTGTTGACAAAGTGCTACCAAAATTTGTCTAGCCTTTCGATTTCAAAGTTATTCGTGGATAATGGGTCTCAATCGAAACCTGTTTCGAAAAAGCACCATCCGTTTTTAAGACGGATTTCTTAGATGCTTAAGCTTGAAAATTATCAGCTGTTTAAGATATTAAGTAGCTGAACTAATTGAAAGTTCTTTGCTGGACTTCTTCATACAATCACCTTTCATTACTTCATGCAACATTTGAAATTGACAAAGGAGATAATTCTTTGGATGGAACAAAATTTTACAATCTACGAAACGCTCTTGAATGAGTAATTCGAAAAATGTGAATTTTGTCTGTTATTCTTCGAAAAACCCTGTTTCGTACCGTAAAGGAAAATCATCCACCTAACAAAATATATGGTAAATTCACCGTAGTTGTCGCACCGTATCGCTTCGGCTCGTGCGATAACGAATTCATACCGAGCGATACGTGGGACCATATTACACTCTACTCATACCGACGAAGACAATTATAGCGCCAGCGACAAAAACGAGTAAAACTCGTTGCTCTCTGGAGCCAGATACTTTTCCCCTGCACAGCCCTCGATCGAGTGAAACACCCCAGTATCGCAGCCTTTGAGCAGTTAATTCGGTGGTATTACTAGCAATATTCGTTAACTTTTCATCACCCATACCTTACAGCGACGGAGGGTTTTACATGCAAAATATGCATAATGTTGTGTTGCCAGTGTTTGAAAGTTGCTTGTTGCATGTCGAGCGAGCAGTGTTGCTGACTGCATCATAATAAGTGTCAGTATTCCGTAATAACAAATATGGGTATTTAGTGCACAGGATGAAAGGTTGGCCGAGTGTAACAATCGATAATAGATATTGATTTAATACCTATTATCATTGAATTACGTTATTGACTTGACTTATTGTGGATTTTAAGCTTGCTCAATGAGAAGAAAAATTTGCATTCACAATTTTAAAAGTATCAAGAGCAGATATTATTTGCTCATTTTTCAAATGCATCATAATGCCTGCTGACATTTTTCGATACATATTTGACGGTGAGCTTCGCTTCTTGCATTGTGATAACCTATTAGTCAATATTTAGAACGGCAGCACCATCGATCGCCTCAAATGTCATTCAATAGAACCACAAGCGTACAACCACAGTGCAGCCCCAATTCCATCTCGCATGCAACCGAGATACAAGAGACCTCAATAATTACAATAAGTTCACCCAACAAAGCCCCAGTTCTCTCCAGGATCGCGATCGTGTCAACTACAATCAAACTGTCGATAAACATTAAGAAAGTTGACGAAATTTACAAAATGCCAAAACGAATTCCTCAGCTCAATACACCCGCTACCACATACACACACACACACAAAACTATCATCAAACCCACCGTTTCTATTCCATCGATTCCGTGACACAGAAAAACCTGAAATAGCTATATGAAATCGCCAGCCTTCACCGTCGCACCTTCGCAACAACTCGTATCTGCTCGTTCTCCAACCAAAGATACAGGAATGCCAGAAATAACATTAGGTTTCGGACCCCTTTTATGATACTTTTCATCAATCGTCAATTTCTTCGAATTACTTATCAAATTATTAATGGATACACACTGAATCCCACCTGCAAGTCTTACGCCAATCGAAGCAATATCAAGCACCGGACAATCAGCCACGTCCCGAGGAAAATTCTACGATTTTCAACCGAAATCCCGACTGCGAATCCGTACCGTATTTCTATGCCTATTCCAGAACCTCTTACGAGAAGGAGAAGCCACTTCAAACCCGCACCGTATATTCTTGCCGTTCCCGGAATTCCTTTTGGCTGCCGTCAACGCAAATCCGTTTCACTGCATATTTTCACTTGAAGTCATGATTATTTAACATTTTTTGCGATGACGGCCCCAAGAGAAATCGTTTTGCCCGTAGCAGTCGACTTTATCGTCGTGCATTGTTGTTGTTTATCGGTTTTCGCATACACAAGCTGTGTATGTGACTGCCGTCGTGTCTATCCGTTCGTTTCGCTCATACACATTCGTGCAGACAACCCGTCATCAACTTACTATTTTCTGCCTTTCGAAACGACGAATTGCTCCGTTTTCCTTTCACATATGGCCCGTCCGAATTGCGACCCCAAAAAATCTTCAGATTTTCAACGCAAGCTCGCTTCCTTCTAATTTGTGCACACTGACTAACTCAACTACACAATCACTGAATTGTCCACTCGGATCGTTCGTGTCCTAGAAAAATCTACTCAGTAATTGGGCACTCTGTGGACGAGACCAAGCAAACGAACCAACCGACGTAATGGCCGCGACGGAGCCCGTCGCTAGACTAGCTTCTTTCACGAAGCGAATTTTGACACTTCGTAGAGCGAAGTGCGCGGCAAGGGAACGATCTGGTTCCGAAGATGTGGTGAAATTTGAAAGTTCGTTGTAGATCGGTTGAAGTTCGACAGGCGCTCAGGTGGACGTTGATGCAAAACAGCAAAACAGGAAATGAAAACTTGTTTGACGGGCTTTTGAGCTACATGAAGTTGTTTTGGGCAATGGAGTAAGAGCATTGCTAACAAAAGCGGGACAATGTTTTGAATGATTCAAAACAAATTATTGATTGATGTTTAACCTAAGCATCTGTTGTAATTCATCGGATTGGATTCATCGTTCAAGGACATAAATGCCCAAGCAAACATGTTTAAGATAGATATTGCGGTCATGGATATACACTAGAATCCTGTCCTATAGCGAATGTGCAAAACTAGTTTTATTTAGAACTCTGACAAAAATGAGCAATTCAATTATTGTTGAAACCTATCATTTATATCATGTGTAATGATCTGAAGATAAATAAATCCCTGGCATCCTATGCGAAACATACTTGTTTTGATATTTACCTTCAATATTCCTCGAATTTATGAAGGCAAATTGGACTGTGCTGTAATTCAAAACCAAAATGTTGAAACGCGCCAAATTTTGAGCAACTTCATGCCATTCGCCACATTCGCCCATCACATGCGCAGTGTTGCCAATTTAGCTATTTTGTAGCTAGATTTAGCTACAAAATGAACCTGTTTAGCTACGTAATTTTTCATTTAGCTATTGGCTACAAATTTAGCTACATATTTATAGATTATAGATAATTTGAATTTTTGCTTTGATTGTATTAACTTACACTAGTTTATTAATATTTAAAACACTCAGTGTTTAAAAATAATTTCCTCAAATTCTAAGGTAATCGCCAATGCTTTGGGTAGTACAATAGTACTACTACTATGTACTATGTCTTTCTAGGCATAGAACAATAATAATCTTTTACGAACAGTTTTATTTCTTTTGTTCGGTGCGAAGAAAAACCGTGAGTTTTAACTCATTAGGAATAAACTAAAATAGGTAAGATAAACGAAATATGCTTAATATAGAATACACATTATCTGCCTAAATTTGAAGACAAGAACCAAAAATTCAGGCGTAGACATAAAATTGAAATAAAACCGAGACAAAGTGTTCGCACAAAACTCTAGAAGACATTAGAAATCATGCTCAGTAGTAAAATCAAACGTTAGAATTGTGCTAGCTATGTTTTTTTTTCATTTTGAAGAGTTTTTCAACACAGCGAAATATAAAGACTATATTTTCTGAGTTGAGGGCAGTTTGTTTCCATACTTCACATCAAATTTGAAGGCAGATTTTGATAACTGTATTTCCAGTATCTAATTGACGAGTCTACGGACATTTGAGTGATATTTAACAAAAATTTATTACAATTTACTTGAAAGAGCTAGAAAGGGGAGCTGTTGAAAGTATTACTACTGCCATAAACACGTGCTTAGAAACCTACATCCTAAATATTACAAATATGACAGACAAAGCAAGTGTTATGGTCGGAGTCAATAATGGTGTATTTAAAAAATTAAGTCGTCAAAATCCGTTTTTAATATTAATAAGATGAGCTTGTCATTCCGTTCAGGTTTCAGTTTCTGCAGCTTGAGGATCGTTTCTTCCCCAAACCTTAAAGCTTTTACCTGCAGAAATTTATAATTGGTTCTCTAAATTCCTCTGAAGATGATACGGAGTTCGTAATCGAGGTGGTGGTCAATAACGGGATCAGTATCAAGGATCATTAACCAATAACTATGGCTAAAACTCCACTTCAGCATAGTCCAAACATCAGAAGCATGTTATTTAGCAAAAATGATTTACTTGGAGCATAACAATCAAAAACCTTTTATATCTCCTATTTCTTCAACCCATTTTAAAGGATGAATAAAAAAATAGAATAGAATTCTGTTGAACTTAATAAGCTCTTCAACGATTTTTATACTCTTTTATACAGTTAAATTAATAAACTACTCATAATACAATGTACATCCAATATTTTTCCATATCAATTATAACATTAGCTTAATAAAACTGTTTTCCAGAACCTTGAGTTTTTTATTGTTGAATTTAGCTACACTTTTTAGCTACAAAGTGAACATTTTAGCTATTTTTAGCTATTTTTTCCCTCAAATCTAGCTACAACGGCTGGAAAAAAGTTGGCAACACTGCACATGCGACCTGCACGCGACACACATTTGGATCGAATCGAACTTACAATTCATGTAGGCACCGCACTCACACAAGCCCGGTTTGTTTTCAATTTCTTGCCGCTAAATTGACACCACTAATTGAAAAAGTTGACAGTCCACTTGACAGCGAGAATAGAAGTCATATCTGCGGCTGAAAATCGCAGTTTTTCACGGTCCATTTCGCGAAACTATTGCCAAATATGACGCCAAATTTTTTCTGTTAGTGTGATTGTATTTAAGTTTTGTTCACTACAATCCAGATTTTTATCCACTTGAGGCCGCCATTCCGAAGACAGTTTGGGAAATGGTAACAGAAAGTTGAAATATTTCAGAACAAGGTGCTTAGCACTGAACACCTCATGTTAATTGAATTACAGGCACAGAGATCGGAAAATTCACCATTGCAGACTAGCGAAAATGATGATGCAGCTAATATACAATCATCCGATCCACCAGAGCTGACAGCGGAAGGCCTCAAGGAACAAGGAAATTCTTGTGTGCGAAATGGCAATTTTACGGAGGCTCTGATTCATTACAGTGCGGCGATAAAACTTAGTCCGAAAGATCATGCTTTGTACAGCAATCGATCGTTGGCATTTCTTAGGCTAAAGCAATACTATTATGCAAACCAAGATGCCGAGACGGTAATTCAGTTGAATCCGTCTTGGCCCAAGGGACATTTTCGAAAGGCTGAAGTCATGGTAGCAGTGGGCCACTATGATATGGCGTTATTATACTATGGACGAGCAATTCAACTTCAACCGGGCGATCGGTCGCTTCTAGTCACTGCACAAAAAGCTGCGACGTTGAGCAAACAACAAGGCGAATGTGAGTAGATATGATGTGACTGGGTAGTATAGTTTTATATTTTATTCCTCGTTCCACTCTCTCCATCTCTCAATCAATATGCACGGTCCGTGCGCATCATCGCTTCATCAGACACATCATCTTAGTACTTCCATATTCATTTCGCATTACAAAACTGATCATAATCAAAAGAAATAATGGTGTTAAATTGATAAAAAATAGTCTGTGAAGCTCCAATGCGTATCATAAGAGGTCGTGGTAGGTGCTTCGACAAGTTCGGATTTATTTATATTTTCCTTCTTCACCAAGTTTTCATTGATTTTGTTCTGCCTTCCAATCAATGATTCGTCTCGCAGCTGAGAACTATACGGTCGCTATACGATAAATATTCATGTTACCATTTAGATTTCGGGGTTTCAATGAATAATTCATTTATTGTGCATTGGCTAGACCGCACCACACAAATAAACATCAACTTAGCCAGCCTCAATAATCTTAGACTCAGGAATTTGAGAATTTTTTTAATTCGGAATTGAATTGCGCACATTTGCAAGCAAATAGAAATTGAATTTCGGCACCCTCTTTAACGCGGTGAGTTTTGTCGCCGATTGAGAATTGGATTCTATGAAATATTTTACTATATAGAGACAGCCGCGATAAGAAGAGGCGACTAAAAATCTTGTCGAACCCGTTAGACGTGCTCGAGAATCACAGTATGTTCGCGTGATGCGAACTTGATGTTCGATGAAAGCAATTTTAATAGTTTAATCAGATCTGAATGAGTTCCAGTTTGAAAAAATGAATATGAATTCAATTCCAATGTAAGGTATCGTCAAGAACACAATTCTCATTGATTCAAATGCCCTTGGATGATAGTAGGGCCACAGAATATTTATAAATCTTCGACGCAAATAGCAATCTGAGAGCGCAATGTCTATTCACGAGACATTAATAATGGTGTGACCATTCCCGGTCCTGCCGTTATCAATAATTGTTCAAAATTTTATCAATAGTTGTTCAAAAATTAATATGTTTTTTATTCTCATATTCTGGTCGTTTTTGCTACTTAGCTCGCTATAAACGTATTAATTGCTGTCGGTATCACCACTTGCAGCATCATACGGTTTCAGCGACTCCAAATATACCTGATTTACCGCCTAATACAGAATCTGACTTTGCCACAAGTAAATGTGTAACTTTGTCTGTGACATATCTGCTTCATCTGACTTCATACTTTGTCTCATTGAAGACTTTAGTAATAATTTTTCAAGGTATAAAAATTGTTATTGGTCCATTTCGCAGATGGTTTTTGCGCAATCAACATGTTTTTAATTTATTTTAATGCATGTTTAAACAATATGCTTATTTTTGAAGCTGTCCCAGCTGTGAAACACATATTTGTTTTGTTGGAATAATTGTTTTAACTACTTTGTTCCGAGTAACAGAAATACTTTTACACGCTACAACGGATCTCATACATTGAAAATGAATACTTATTGCCAGATCTGTCAAATGCAAGTGCTGCCAGATGTCTCAAACACAAGTAATAAATAATAAAAACAACAATTTTGAGCAAGCTGGATAGGCTTATTAAAAGTATATTAGAAAATAAGAAAATTGAAAATATCCTCTCTTATAGGGAACTTATATCAAAAAGTATTTTTGAATTTTTACTTGATTCATTGAGAAAATCGTTTGAATAAAATTCATAATAATATTACAATTACATATGTATGCGAGGAATTCGCCAAAATAAAAATAAGCTGTAATTTTTTCTAAACAACGATGCAAACACCCTCACTTCCCTATCCTAGTTATGGCGCCTATATTAAATCCATTTAATGATATTAAATTCTCCAGAGAGCCATGCATCTATTTAAGAGACATTGGTCTCTGAGGACTATTGCAAGGCCTTACTGCGCCGATTACTTCGTAGATGGCTCTTATTGGTGAGTGACCACTACGGAACCCATGCTGATTTTTCGAGAGGCCACCGGCTCTTCGTATTGCTGTCTATAGTCATGACTTCAATAAACCTTCCCGCTCGTATCCAGCATATAGAGAGGTCTGTACGTAGATGGTGTGCTAGAGTCTCCCTTTCCCTTCGAAATCAAAGCAAGCCGTGCCTCTTTCCAGCGTGATGGAAAGACACCCTCCAGCAGACACGCATTATACATTCGCAGTAACACTGACGGTTGGTCTTCCACCACAACTTTCAGCATTTCCGCTGGAATGCTGTCGGGGCCAGGGGCCTTCTGGTTTTTCGAAATTCCTCCAGAATGAATAAAGGAATATCTTCCTGACGGACCGTGAGAGCGCTTTTTACTCTCGTGTGATGCGCTGGAAACAGTGAGTCCGCGATATACTTCAGCGTATCCGCCTCCAACAGTGGGCCAGGACCCATTTGACCAAGTCTTCAGCTTTACTGAAAATAACTTTAACTTTGTTATATCCAAAACTGTTTGCGTCTAAATTTCCAATGATTGATAAATCCTTCTTTATTTTGTAGATTAGAACTACAAGATAAGATAAAATAAGATATTCTTGGATCCTTTTTTATGTCTGTTTGCATTTCTGCTTACTTTTTTAATAATTCAACTATCTTGATCCGGGGATATGGTATAATCCCCCTTATTATTCAAATCATTTATGTCCTCTTCTGTCACTTCTTGTGGAATTTCTTTCCTCACACCTTTAGGCACTATTACACATCCTTCTATATTTGAAACTTTCTTCCCCTTAACCGCATTTTTATTAAGTCGAAGGTCTATTCCTTGTTTATCAGGGGGCTCCGACCCCATCTTGCTACGCTTAAAATTTATCTTTGTTCTTATTGTTTGGCACCCACCTGTAGGAATTTTCCTATCACCATGCAACCGATTACTCAAGGGAAAGATTTTAACTCTTATATACAGATATTAAATATTAATACCTATGACAAAATATCAATTCTATTCAAAAATATATTTAATTTAGTATTATTGTGCTCTATAAACACCAAACACCTCACAACTTTTCTTAATATCCATCAAAATGGCGTCACCACAATTCTAATACGTAATAACACAATTACCAGAGATCTTCCTAGAAAGCGTCTGCTCACTATGGTTCTAGGATGAGGAATGAGAATACTACCTTGTGGGCATCTATTTATTGCCTCCGTTATCAAGTTTTTTTTTTTTTGAGTACTACAGTCAACTCCGGTTATAACGGCCCGGGTTATAACGAACCATGGTTTATAGCGAACCTATTCTTAAGTCCCGGCGCGTGACCAATAGGAAATGTATTAAAAATAAACGTTTATAGCGAACTCGTATGTAACGAGCTAGCGGATGTAACGAACTAATTTTCCATCCGATTTGGCTTAAAACATGGCTATAACGAACTTCGTGACACTAATCTATGAACGTTGCTTCGATGTGTACGGTGAGTGTGATGAGTGTGCGTAAAGAACACCTCGATATAATTGGGGACTTCCCCGAATGTGGTTGTATTGTTCGTCTATGTAGTAACGAAATAATATTCTGCAGTGAAGAACGTGAAGAACAATGGGTGATGCTCGAAAATGAAAAGCTTTTTCCTTAGAGGAAAAATGTGAAATTATCCGTGAAATTGAAAGTGGGAAAGTGTCGTATGCCGAGAAAGAGGTTTGTGCAAGTCTACAGTAGGAACAATTTACAAAAATAAGCTGGAATTGCTTAGTGCATACGAAAAAACTAACGTGAAAGTTAAAAAAAAATCGGAAATCCGTGCGCGATGATGTCGATCAAATGTTATTAAAATGGTTCACACAACAGCGATTAAATAATGTTACTATCAGTGTTGCAGTTTTAAAAACGAAAGCAGAAGATTTTGCCAGGAAAATACAGAACGAATTTGTTTGCAGTGAAAGTTGGATCGAGCGATGGAAGGCACGTCATAATGTATGCAGCGGGAAAATTGTGGGCGAAGCCGCGGTATCATTGTTTGGCCATTAATTAAACAAGAATTCCACGTTGACGACATATTCAATGCCGACGAAACTGGCCTTTTCGATAAATTAACTCCCGACAGAACTTTAAAATTTAAAGGAAAGCAGTGTAAAGGGGGAAAGCAAGCTAAGGATAGAATAACACTTTTAGTATGTGCCAACATGTCGGGATCTGAGAAACGAAAGCTGCTAGTAATAGGCAAAGCACAAAATCCGCGATGTTTTAAAAACGTGAAGAGTTCACCTGTTGATTATCGTGCAAACACCAAGTCATGGATGACATCTGAAATTTTCACCGACTACTTACGGAAATGGGATGTAGAATGTACTAGAACAAACGGAGAATTGTCTTGTTCGTTGATAATTGCCCAGCGCACCCAACAGTTGACCAGTAACGATCCATTAAGCTTGTTTTTATGCCACCAAATACTAGTTCGTTACTTTAACCCATGGACCAGGGTGTTATACATGCCCTAAAAAGTCGCTATCGGCAAGCTCTTTTGTTAAATATTATTCAAAACATTGATGCTGGGACAACAGCATCAATTACTATTCTGGACGCGATCAATCTTATTCATAGATCTTGGCAAGGAGTGTCCTCTCAAACAATAAAAAACTGTTTTAAGCATGCTGGTTTTTATTTAACTTATGTTGAAGGTGTACCAAATGCTAACGATGAAGTATCAATCGAAGAAGGTCAACAGGAATCGAGGACCATAGGTTCCGAAGGATCCAATACCTTCATTTCACGTGACTACATCACCGTAGATAATAACCTCATCACATCTGATTTTTTAACCGACGATGACATCGTTTCTTCTGTAAGAGGTTGTGCCAGCACTTATCGTGACAATTCGGAAAATGAGGATGAAGATGACATGCCACATTGAGCACCGGTTATAACTGTTAATACAGCAAAACAAAGTGAACTTCGTACCTTTCTTCAATCGCGCGATGCATCTCAAACTATTCTAAATAGTTTGGCTGAATTAGAAGCATATACGGACAAGACAGCACTGAACACCCACATGCAAACTAAAATAACAAATTATTTTCAGAATGTATAAATAATATATGTACGCGCATAACTTAAGAATTAAAATTTTCAATCAATGGATAGTTCGAAAAATATTGTTTATTTTACTCTTTTTGTTTTTGAATATTGATGCATAAATAAAAATTATATGTATGTGTAACTACTATTATGTGTATTTTTATGCCTCCGTCTATAACGAACATCGGCTATAGCGAACCAATTTTCCCGGTCCCTTGAGGTTCGTTATAACCGGAGTTGACTGTATATCCTGTTTTACGAAAATTAGATTGGCTTATATCGATAACGCATCAGCCATCGGTTTCAACAACACCCGTTTATGGTGGGTTTGACCTTAAATAATCATTGATCACACAAACACATAAGTGACTCAAACAACGCAATGAACACGAAACCGCAGTTTAAGACACGTTGAAACACGTATTGTTAATTCCAGAGAAAGACTGTCCTTCGGAGAAAAGCAAATTTCTCAGCAATTCTCCGGCTACAACCTTCCACCACAAGAGCCAACACGCGAATGCCGTTATCAAGTAGCAGTCGACTCTAGCTTCCAGGCATTTCAGCATACACGAAGTTAGGCTCATTGGTCTAAAGTTTCTTGGATCCAAATAGCCATCTCTCACCGGTTTAGGTATGAAGACTACCTTAACCGGTTGTCAAGGTGATGGAATATACGCCAGGACTAGGCATGCCCAACAGATTCCCTTTAGGTATGCCCCCAGTCCAGACCAGATATTATTAATTTTTTATTTACATTAGTTGTGACAAATTTTGGCGTCTGCGAATTTTATCCAACGATAATATTTTCTCAGCATCTGCTCTATGATTCGCGAAAATTTTCGCATCAACTATTACTCGATACTGCATTCCTTGATACTACACATGTGTTTTTAGCTGTAAGACAATCATATTTGTACATTCAATAAATATTTAATATATCTCATTGTTTTTTAATTTTTAATTTGTATAGTCATCAAAATAATTTACTTCTTACAATTTCAGATGAACGACGGTTGCCATGGGTAGGTGCCGGAGTCGGCATAATTGTTGGCGTTATAATCGCCCTATCCGATCGTCTACTGACCAAACAGCCAACTCTCAAGCATCCCGCACTGATGGTCTTGCTCGTGATTGTTATTGCGAGTTTAGGATATGTAATTGCACGCACGATACGCTACTATGTTCGATTGCAAAAGAAAAGTCTGCTGGAACCGCCCGTCGAATTAATCGATGAATTCAAAAAAGAACCCGAAGACGATGCTGCAGATGTCGACGGTGAACAGCACGTGCCAGCGAATAGAAATCGTTATACAAAAGCACAGGCCCGAATGCGTTTTCGAAAAGGCAAAACGTGATCTAGAACCAATGACGTCGATGGAAAGGATTATGTTTGGGACTACGCTTAAGATTGAAATTAGGAAAGAAATGGGATTTTGTGCATGTAAAGCATCATCAGTATTTCGTCGTTAGTTGTTGTATCGTCGTCGGTTTGAAAAAGACTGACATATTTCAATGTATTTACTTATAAGCGATTGGACGGTTGTGGCAAAACTTGAAAGTCGAGCGAACTTTGATGATAGATATTTTTTCGATTTAGCTGCATTTAAAAATAGCACTTTTAAAAATTCAAAGGGACTAAGTATATGGTACTATACTTCTTATTATCAAGTCAAGGTCTTTCACTCTTACCGACAAATTATATTCTCTTTCATTTACATGGAATAATGTTGGGCGGCATATATTAGTTTAATCTGGTGATTTTATTCAATAAAATGTATAATATAACAGTGTTAAATTCATCAATAATTTTTTTCGATGTTGTGCTATTGAAGGAGTTTGCTTGTTAACACATGTTTTTTTATTTTTAAAGCTATTTAACACAATCATCATTGAGGTAGTAGGCTATTGAGTTCTCCTGAGATTTGGATCACATTACAGATCTCTAACGGAAAACATTGATGATTATTTTGAGCATATCGATCTAATTTACAGTAAATATAAAAATCTAGATATGATTGTTTATACAAATATTATTCTCCTGAATAGTAGTGATATTTCAACTGTTAATTATATAGATATTCACGGAATGCATTCTTTTTAGAAAAGTTAATGAACAACAGCTTAAGAGAGTAACAACTGAAAGTTCTACTCTAATCGAACATGCAGTATTATCTTTAGGGTCGGGTAGATATCAATTCAGTATCAAACTAGACGATCTACCTGACTGAGATCATAAGGTACAATTGATATGCATTAAAATATAAATGTTCCCAAAAAAATAAGCTTATATTGGCGCAAGCATCCAAATGATGGAACTCTTTCATAGTGTAGGGAGATTAAATACCTTTCTGTTAAGTTGATGAGAGGCGCTAAAGAAAAATAGCTAAATAAAAAAAAAATCAGTATAGTTAATGTTAACAGTAAAATATAATGGAACTTCTTATAAACTGAAATCAATCCGAACAGTGTTAGTGTCGACAATCGTGAGTTCATCCTAACAGCCGACAACTTTCTCTAGGATGAAAAATAAAAAATAAAAGATAAATTTCACTTACTTAGTATTTACTGCAGGAGGAACAAAGTAAATGAAAAATTATTATTTCTGAAGCACCACAATAGAAGAAGTACTTAAAATTATTATTAGGTAGATCATCTAGTTTGATACTGAATTGATATCTACCCAACCCTAAAGATGATACTGCATGTTCGATTAGAGTAGAACATTCAGTTGTTACTCTCTTAGTTCTCCATCGGAGACTTCTGTTAACTCCGATAAAATTGAACCATGTGCAGTATGAAGGAGGACCTCTCCTTAATTTGGTTATCTTCGGCGATGGTATTGCTGATATCATCTATACAGAGTCTTTTTGAGCTGACATCCACGTCCTAAATTTTACACTACGTTCTAAGCATGTTTAGTTTTTTTACTCACTAAGTTTTCGTCAATGTTTTTCAATCGCTCGTCATAATATTTCCGTTTCTTACATCTAATGATATTAACCGCCACACGTCGGAGGTTTTCATATATTTCCCTCAATGTACCGGTGTTCCTTCTAAGGAACTGACTGTGCGCCTCATTTTTCTTTTCTACTGCACCTGGCATTCTTCGTCAAAGCAGTCATTTCTTTTGCGTCAAGTTTCTTGCCCAACCACCTGTTCCGCAACGGTTTAGATTGTTGTCTACAGGCGTCACCGTGTTATTTTGTAGGATGGGAGTTAGACTCGACTCAAGAGCTATAGCGTAGTTTTCAGCTACTGACGTCGTTCGGAGCTTTTCGATGTCGAACTTCCGAAGTGGACCGATTTTCGTCACATTACATTACATACATTTACATACTACACCGATAATTCGATTTGAACAAATAGCTATCCGTACGAATGTCAAGCATGCTAGTGAAGCTCATCTTCGCTAAATTATAAAATGGTCAATTTAGTTTAAGGTATTGCCCTCACGTAATGCCCATGTTCATTTGGGGGCCGTTGTTATTAGTTGTATCGTAAACCACCTGCCGTCTTGCTTCATTTCCGGCTTTATCATTGAAGTAACCAAGTATTATTTTGACGTAATCGGAGGGCAATGGGTCGCATTTGCATCCTACACGCTGAAATTTCCGAAACGAAATTTTGTGAACCAATTTCGACATTGGTGTTCCTTAGATACATCTTTTTCACAAACAGCACACAATTTTTTTCATGCTTCCACAATGTTTTTTCCTTTTCAGAAGAATATAAGTGAATTATGATGAAAATGCTCGAAAGAAAGATAAATTCACAGGTGCTTTTAATTTTTTGTTTTAGGAACAACTGAAGTATCAACTGCCAAGTTTCGTTTAAGTTTTATGCTCTGTGATTTCATGATTTATTTTGGACTTACATACTTATGCACATATCGAAAATATTGGCAATAAATTATCGAACTCTCCAATATGTATATTTGTATGCATTTGAAGTCCGACGAACTCATTAAAAAAAAAAAATTAAGAGAAGAAATAAATTTGGCGAAAAACTCAACAATTTCACTAAAATTTATACTGTGTTCAAGTCTACACAGGCCGTTAGAATATAAAGCCCAAGAAAACCATCTATATTCACCGGATTCCCGAAAAAGCTAATGATCCCATTGAATGAAACAACACAATTAATTTTTACATTTACTTTCACTATATTTAAAAAATACCTCAAATATCTCTTGCATCTCACTATCATCATCAATACTAATATTTTTAACAATATACTAAATGTGTTTGTTTTACGATTCCATTCACAATTCGGTGTTTACAATTTTGCCGTTTCCTTTCATTGGTGTTTCTAATAATCACCCATTTCTCTTTTTGCTTTCATTTGTTTTCGTTTTTTGTTTCAAAACGTAAAACGAGTGAAACTGGCGATAATATCCCTATTTTTTATACATGTTGTGTAAAAAAAACCGACTACTAACAAAACAATCATAGGAATGACGTAAAAACAGAATAAGAGATTAGATTTACATAAATTTTGTAACAGTTCGTTCTATGCACTTTTGATGTGTTCCTGAATGTCTGTGACTTCCTTAATGACAACAAACAAATAAACAAAAAAAAAACTGTTGCTTGCACGTTAACGGAAATTTTAGCAGTAGTAGTAGCTTAGCGTTTCATGCTTGAATTGATCAACTTCAATACATAAAATATGAAATAGTTTAGGTTTAATATAGTTTACATGATGGAGGATAGCTGTTATTCTAGTCGCTCAGCAAATCATCGTCTATATTTATGTCCTGCAAATAAAAATTAGAAGTGTGCTAATCAGAGTTTCGTCGCTTGAAATTCAAGTTATTACTGTTGTGTCTATATTTTCGTCGATGTCCAGTTCAAACTCATCGGACAGGTCATCGTCATTCTTCTTATGATCACCTGGTGGTGGTTTTGGTAATGAGCCTTTCCTCTCTACTTGCTCCGAATCTTCTGCAGAATTCGTTTTCGTGTGGGGATCGTAATCGAATGAGCCAACTTCTTCGGCTGCGCGCATTTCAGCTAGCGGGTCTCGGTTAATATTCAGTGGCACCTGTTGCGATTGATGGGCAGGAATTGGTTCACTGCGCTCTTTCAGCAAAAACGCTTCAGCCTTTTCAGTTTCCCGAATCCCTCGGAAGAGATTCTCGTATTTATCTGGAGCGGCCAATGACTGACCAGCTTTCTCATTAATTTTGGACAGTTCAATTCGCCACAGTTCGACAATATGTGTGATCTTACTAGGCAAGTAGGTTCGTGCGAAAAATGCTGCTTCTGGCAAGCGATTTGTTTCGATTAAAATATCTAAGCAGCCTTCCAAGTCACCTAGCAAGAATGTCGAGAGGAATGAAATGTTATGTCGGCCTTGCTTTGCACCGGACTCGCTCAAGCTCTTGAGCATGTCTGCGTCGCCTGAGCTAGTGGCCAGCAGTAGAAGTCCTCCGAAATCGTTGGCTTTCTGAAGGCACTCATTGACCAAATCGAATTGGTTCCTACTTGTTGCTGCGTCAGCTAGCTGTGACCATTTCTGCGGATTGTCTGCTTCACGAGCCAATTTCACCGCAGTGCCAAGGTCGCCGATTTGCAGGGCCAGGTCGAACCGATGGTCGGGATCGGTGGACACTTGTAGGGCCTGTGGCTTGAACCCTTGCTTTTCGAGGAAGTGCGCGACTCGAGTTCTATGCTCCTTGGGAATGGTCGGAAGGACACGATCAGCTGTCTCGAAATCGCGGCGCATGACTGCTGTCTGGTATTCCAGGACGGATAGTTGAAGCGAAAAGCTGGTAACGTTGAGCTCTTTGTCACCGAGGTACAGTCTGGGACATGAAATGGTTTATAAAGCTTCACGAACAGTGATTACTCAACACAATGCCTACCTATTGTCCTTTGGAACGTAACCCAATAAGTACATGGTCCTATCCAAATGTGAGATTGTGACAATTTCGCCGCCTACGTAGTAGTTTATTCGGTTCACTGAATTTGTATAGATGAAACAATCTCCTACCCAAAGACCAGTTTTTACTTGCTCAGACACTTCACCTAAAACCTGCAAAGAGAAACTCTTCACATCTGTGGTGCAAAGCATGCAAATTATAAACTCACATCAAAAGCACTTTCGATGCCATCGTCTTCCAAACCCTGCTTGGTTTCCAGAGCTCTTGTTATGGCCGCCGTGTCTACTTTCAAAATGAAATATGAGTCTTCTGTCGCTAAGCATACCAGCGTTCCGGCTTCATTCCAAAATACATTCCTGTAATTCAAATTTAAATGTTTAGCAAAACATATTTCCCGGAAAATCGATTCTATGCAAACCTCGGTTGGACTTCGATTCGCCGGACAAGCTCCAACGACTCCCAGTCATAGAACGCCAAGCCGGAGGATGTTCGTACGCCTAGCATGTATCCTCCGTAGATATTTTCGGCTCCGTACTCGGGCGTGAAGCTTTTCCGTTCTTTGAAATTCCGGAACAGTTTCACAGCACCACTGCTCTCCCGGATCGCGTATTCGCTACTTTCCATTGCCCAGACGAACTCCTGTGCCGAACCGAAGGCCTTGTTACGCAGCGCCATCGAAGTGTAGATAATGTACTCGCCATCACCGCAAACGACAACGAAACGACCGTTCGGGTTGTGTGCAATCGTCTGTGGGTAGATTTCGCATGCGCCCATATCTTTGACGGCTACGGGAAGACGTTCGCCGTCCTTTATTTCAGTTCCTGCGAAGAGAGAAAAAATTGTTTTGAGAATCTCTTTCCATGAAGATGTGAAATTGTTTTACATAGAAAGTTAGATTGAAAATCTATTTACCTTCCGGTAACGCCTTCAAATTAACTTGCTGCATTTCTGAATGTTTTGCCCAGATAATCTTTCCGCCGTTCACATCCATCGACATGGCTGGTTCTTCGCGCCCGACCTTTATAATTATCGAGCCCTCATCATAGCCAAGTGCCACATTATTCGTCCCACGCATGCAAGAAATCGTCCACACTCGCTCGAACCCGTAATTCAACGAAGTTTCCAGCCTATAGGTCCCAGAATGCCATATCCGGACTGTACCATCTTCTGAGCCGGTCAGAACGATCGGCAGCTCCGGATGAAATGAGACTGCGGAAATATTCTGTGCATGTCCTTCGAGTGATTGCACACAGGTTTTATTCTGGTAGTCCCAGATTTTCACCAGACGATCGTCAGCGCCTGAAATTAGGTATGGTTTGTCGCCGCCATGATAGTAATCGACGCAGTTTACTCCTTTTTCATGGCCCTCGAGTGTGAAATTAGCAAAGTTGGAACCGAGTTGCCACACTTTCAGTGTACGATCCAAAGACGCCGAGGCGAATGTGTTGTTATCCTTCGGATTGAAGACGATTTGCATGACATAGTGCGTATGGCCCTCGAAGACACGCTGACATGCCCACATTTTTTCCCAGTTCCATAGTTTGATAAGCATATCATCTGAACAGTGGGAATTTTTTTTTAATTAGCAAAGTTTGTTTTTGGAAACATTAAAATGTTCATGGAAATTAGGTATAAATTTAATAGTTATAGTTTTTTTAAGAACACTACATATTGAATGTTTTCTAAAAAGACGAATCTTTTTGAATGTTAATACTTTTAGACTTTAACTTAATCGTACGAAATGAGTGGAAAACATTTGCTTTCTTACTTTGGATATCCATTATTAGTAATATTATTTTTTATCTTTACTTTGCACACTATCTCTTACTTTTTCATCTCCTAAAACAATTAAACTTTAGCTACTCAGCAGCGAAATAATTATATGGTTAACTGTTCTACATTTTTACAAAGAACATTTGAAAATGGCCTTTGAGAAGAGCCGCTAAGTCCAATTAGACTCCTCAAAAACATTGAGTAGGTAGGTAACTTGTTCTTTATAATACAAATGCACTTTGCGTACGTTCAGTAAATAAACTCATATGAACGCAACTTTCTTATTAGATTTCTCCGCCCAACATCGGCATCTGGTCACATCAACCGGAAGACAATCATATCTATTCTACTTACCGCTGCTTGTTAAGATAAGTGGTTGTGTTGGATGAACTGCAATACATCGCACATAATCAGTATGCGCTTCGAACGAGTGAACTTTTTCCAATGTATTGTAATTGAAGACACGAATCTGAAATCAAGTAAACCAATTTAGCATTTGACATTTCGCACCGGTGGCAGGGCGAATCGCCGGATCGCACGCTGACTCCGGATGTACATACGTATGTAGATTCTCACCTGCATATCATCTGATCCCGTAATCAGCCAATTCTTCCTTGCTACGAATCGTGCCGATCGTACCGGCACATCGCACACCTCAAAATCCTTCACCAATTGTTGATTTTCATAATTCATGACGTGGACATGGCCATTGTATAGAGCGCACAGCATCCATGGTTCGGACGGGTGTAAATCGACACATTTTACACGATCAGAACGTGATGTTAGTCGACGTTTGATATCCAATCGGAGTGGCTATGGAAGAGATGAATATTGAATTCATAAATTATTACTGATTTTGTGGAATTTAGCGTGAGGAATGTTTGCCGATAAGAATATTTGTCGATGTGAATTTGACAGTCGGGAGTGGAAATCAAGTTTTCTACCACAACATTCATGTTATTCGTACAGCAAACGATATAATCAGACAAACTCTAATCAACGAAGAATATTTACCATATTAGTGATTTATTTAACAGCCAAAGAATGTAATTCGCGTTGTATATACGAATTTTTGTGAGAAATTTAACTTCCGAAAACTCAGTGACAGAATTCAATGAACGTGGACATGACTTTAAGTTGGCTGGAAATGAGTTCGGGACGGGAAAACGTCATTTGAGATTGGACTGTCATCGATGAGAGGTTGGTGCATTTGATATTAAACATGGTTTCTATTTAAAGCTCGGTACTAAGATTAGGCTAACGTGAAATTTCCATGCACAATTTCACGTAAAATATATTTCAGCTAAAATTTGGCTTGAAATTCGGCTTAAAATTTGGCCAGCGTGGTACTAAGCCTTTTTTTGTACAAAATCTGTACGAAATAACAATGCCTTCTAGAAGTACGGGCCGTCAGGCTACGTAATCGTTCTCGCCGTGACGTAATGAGTTTAGGAAATTTGACATTTCCACGAGGCAGTGCCGATGTACACGGAGATTTCACTTGCGGTTTTTTGGCTAAAATATGAATAAAACGTTAGTTTTTTGTGCGTGGACGCGTTATAATAATAATATTTAGTCATAACGTACACTTTGTACCAATTAATTGTATCGCGACAGTAAATCGACACGAACCATCACATAACCTAACACCAACCGATAAACATTTCGTAGCGAATTTTCCACATTATACCGCACGCCCCGCATTAATTTGTGTTTTAGCTGCTCACTAGCACTGTTCCGCATATACCACTTTAGTTTTCATTTCCCTCACTTTAACACAACCCGTACAATTAAGATTTTCCCGCGGACGTCCCATAAGACTACGTGTGTTTTTCGCGACATTTGTCCCGATGCTCTGACGTCATCATTCTGCATTACGGCCCGTACATCTAGAAGGCATTGGAAATAACAAATGCAGATGACAGAAGTATTTCTCTATTCATATTACGCCTATTTAGAATAGTCCGGAGATTCTTTAGAGCGAAAAATTATCTTTTGTTTTCTATTGGGGTTTGAATTTCATTTCATTTATTTCAACAGTTAATAATAAAAAAACCCCAATAGATAATGAAATAAACAATCAAAAATTGAAATATGTATTTAACATTAGGAACATACCACGTGAAAGACGATCTTCTTGAACTATGGGACGAATTGGAAAAAAACGAGAGCTTGAAATGAGCCGAAACGCAGATTTGCCCAAAAAGCGCGAAAACGAACTGCTGGCTTAAACTTCACGTACCGTGAAGGTTAGGGCACAAAAACAGGTAGTTTAGGTTAGGTTCCGCGACTGCCTCCTTCAGACAGACTCTAGAGAAGGTACATTTAGGCACACAAGGGCCCATTGCGACACCGAGTTGCGTAGTGCACAACCATTATTAACTGGAGAGACACCCTGAGTCCTTGATGGACTTGGTGATCCCTTTAAGGTCCACCGATGACACTTCAGTGTAAATAAAGAAGCAAAAGCCAAGAAACTTCAATCTTTTTCCAGCGAGGGCCGCGCATTCGCTCAGAAGATGAAGAATTGTTTCTTCTTCATCTCATCTACAGCTCCGGCAGAAGTCGTTGTAAGGAGCACCAAGCTGCCAAACGATATCCAATGCCAATTAAAGCCACTGATGCGTGAAGGGACCCTCTTCCCAAATTGAGAGGTTCCCTAGTATGGCCAATATCAAACGTTTTCCACAATGGTCTTGCGATCGCACAGGAAGGTTCTTCCATCCAAGACTTCACAGCGTCCTATAAATATTTCTGCCTGATGGCCAGCTTGACTGAAGCCATCGGAATACCAATCGGAAGACTGCACAAAAACGGGTAAGGACACCTGAATCTGTCCCGAATGGTGAAAACATGGCTAGAGTGTTAACCATGTTAGGAGCTACTGATCCTATCTCGGTTTACATCCTGAATTCCTGGGTGGCTAAAAGGTCTCGAAAGGGTAATGGCTTGCAGGAGAGGTCGATACCCGTAGCTTTACCCAAAACGTGCCGTTAAAATGTCCGAAACAGGCAAAAGCAGGCGAAAGAGAATACAAGCGCTCAGTGCTAAGAAGGAACACAACCGCACCGCAACCGCACCGAAACCGTACCGCAACCCCACCGCAACCGCAACGCAGCCGCACCGCAACCGCACCGCAGCCGTACCGCAACCGCACCGCAACCGCACCGCAACCGCACCGCAACCGCACCGCAGCCGTACCGCAACCGCACTGCAATCGCACCGCAACCGCAACGCAACCGCACCGCAACCGCACCGCAACCGCACCGCAACCGCACCGCAGCCGTACCGCAACCGCACCGCAACCGCACCGCAGCCGTACCGCAACCGCACCGCAACCGCACCGCAGCCGTACCGCAACCGCACCGCAACCGCACCGCAGCCGTACCGCAACCGCACCGCAACCACACCGCAACCGCACCGCAACCGCACCGCAACCGCACCGCAGCCGTACCGCAACCGCACCGCAACCACACCGCAACCGCACCGCAACCGTACCGCAACCGCACCGCAACCGCACCGCAACCGCACCGCAACCGCACCGCAGCCGTACCGCAACCGCACTGCAATCGCACCGCAACCGCAACGCAACCGCACCGCAACCGCACCGCAACCGCACCGCAACCGCACCGCAGCCGTACCGCAACCGCACCGCAACCGCACCGCAGCCGTACCGCAACCGCACCGCAACCGCACCGCAGCCGTACCACAACCGCACCGCAACCACACCGCAGCCGTACCGCAACCGCACCGCAACCGCACCGCAGCCGTACCGCAACCGCACCGCAACCGCACCGCAGCCGTACCGCAACCGCACCGCAACCACACCGCAACCGCACAGCAACCGTACCGCAACCGCACCGCAACCGCACCGCAACCGCACCGCAACCGCACCGGACCCGCACCGCAACCGCACCGCAACCGCACCGCAACCGCAACCGCACCGCAACCGCACCGCAACCGCACCGCAACCGCACCGCAGCCGTACTGCAACCGCACCGCACCCGCACCGCAACCGCACCGCAACCGCAACCGCACCGCAACCGCACCGCAACCGCACCGCAGCCGTACTGCAACCGCACCGCAACCGCACCGCAACCGCACCGCAGCCGTACCGCAACCGCACCGCAACCGCACCGCAACCGCACCGCAACCGCAACCGCACCGCAACCGCACCGCAACCGCACCGCAATCGCACCGCAACCGCACCGCAGCCGCACCGCAACCGCACCGCAGCCGCAGCCGTACCGCAACCGCACCGCAACCGCAGCCGTACCGCAACCGCACTGCAACCGCACCGCAACCGCACCGCAACCGCACCGCAGCCGCAAAGCAACCGCACCGCAGCCTCACCGCAACCGCACCGCAACCGCACCGCAACCGCACCGCACCCGCACCGCAACCGCACCGCACCCGCACCGCAACCGTACCGCAACCGCACCGCAGCCGCACCGCAACCGCAACCGCACCGCAACCGCACCGCAGCCGCACCGCAACCGCACCGCAACCGCACCGCAACCGCACCGCAACCGGACCGCACCCGCACCGCAACCGCACCGCAACCGCACCGCAACCGCACCGCACCCGCACCGCAACCGTACCGCAACCGCACCGCAGCCGCAACCGCACCGCAACCGCACCGCAGCCGCACCGCAACCGCACCGCACCCGCACCGCAACCGTACCGCAACCGCACCGCAGCCGCACCGCAACCGCAACCACACCGAAGCCGCACCGCAACCGCACCGCAACCGCACCGCAAGCGCACCGCAACCGGACCGCACCCGCACCGCAACCGCACCGCAACCGCACCGCAACCGCACCGCACCCGCACCGCAACCGTACCGCAACCGCACCGCAGCCGCAACCGCACCGCAACCGCACCGCAGCCGCACCGCAACCGCACCGCAACCGCACCGCAACCGCACCGCAACCGGACCGCACCCGCACCGCAACCGCACCGCAACCGCACCGCAACCGCACCGCACCCGCACCGCAACCGTACCGCAACCGCACCGCAGCCGCACCGCAACCGCAACCGCACCGCAGCCGTACCGCAACCGCACCGCAGCCGTACCGCAACCGCACCGCAACCGCACCGCAGCCGTACCGCAACCGCACCGCAACCGCACCGCAGCCGCACCGCAACCGCAACCGCACCGCAACCGCAACCGCACCGCAATCGCACCGCAACCGCACCGCAGCCGCACCGCAACCGTACCGCAACCGCACCGCAACCGCACCGCAACCGGACCGCACCCGCACCGCAACCGCACCGCAACCGCACCGCAACCGCACCGCACCCGCACCGCAACCGTACCGCAACCACACCGCAGCCGCACCGCAACCGCAACCGCACCGCAGCCGTACCGCAACCGCACCGCAGCCGTACCGCAACCGCACCGCAACCGCACCGCAGCCGTACCGCAACCGCACCGCAACCGCACCGCACCCGCACCGCAACCGTACCGCAACCGCACCGCAGCCGCAACCGCACCGCAACCGCACCGCAGCCGCACCGCAACCGTACCGCAACCGCACCGCAACCGCACCGCAACCGGACCGCACCCGCACCGCAACCGCACCGCAACCGCACCGCAACCGCACCGCACCCGCACCGCAACCGTACCGCAACCGCATCGCAGCCGCACCGCAACCGCAACCGCACCGCAGCCGCACCGCAACCGCACCGCAACCGCACCGCAACCGCACCGCAGCCTCACCGCAACCGCACCGCAACCGCACCGCAGCCGTACCGCAACCGCACCGCAACCGCACCGCAGCCGCACCGCAACCGCACCGCAACCGCACCGCAACCGCAACCGCACCGCAGCCGCACCGCAACCGCACCGCAACCGCACCGCAACCGCACCGCAGCCTCACCGCAACCGCACCGCAACCGCACCGCAGCCGTACCGCAACCGCACCGCAACCGCACCGCAACCGCACCGCAGCCGCACCGCAACCGCACCGCAACCGCACTGCAGCCGTACCGCAACCGCACCGCAACCACACCGCAACCGCACCGCAACCGCACCGCAACCGCACCGCAACCGCACCGCAACCGCACCGCAACCGCACCGCAACCGCACCGCAACCGCACCGCAACCGCACCGCAACCGCACCGCAACCGCACCGCAACCGCACCGCAACCACACCGCAACCGCAACCGCACTGCAATCGCACCGCAACCGCAACGCAACCGCACCGCAACCGCACCGCAACCGCACCGCAACCGCAACCGCACCGCAATCGCACCGCAACCGCACCGCAACCGCACCGCAACCGCACCGCAACCGCACCGCAACCGCACCGCAACCGCACCGCAACCGCAACCGCACCGCAACCGCACCGCAACCGCACCGCAGCCGCACCGCAACCGCACCGCAACCGCACCGCAACCGCACCGCAACCGGACCGCACCCGCACCGCAACCGCACCGCAACCGCACCGCAACCGCACCGCAACCGCACCGCACCCGCACCGCAACCGCACCGCAGCCGCACCGCAACCGCACCGGAACCGCACCGCAACCGCACCGCAACCGCAACCGCACCGCAATCGCACCGCAACCGCACCGCACCCGCACCGCAAACGCACCGCAGCCGTACCGCAACCGCACCGCAGCCGTACCGCAACCGCACCGCAACCGCACCGCAGCCGCACCGCAACCGCACCGCAACCGCACCGCAACCGCACCGCAACCGGACCGCAACCGCACTGCAATCGCACCGCAACCGCACCGCAGCCGTACCGCAACCGCACCGCAGCCGTACCGCAACCGCACCGCAACCGTACCGCAACCGCACCGCAACCGCACCGCAGCCGCACCGCAACCGCACCGCAACCGCACCGCAACCGCACCGCAACCGGACCGCACCCGCACCGCAACCGCACCGCAACCGCACCGCAACCGCACCGCAACCGCACCGCACCCGCACCGCAACCGCACCGCAGCCGCACCGCAACCGCACCGGAACCGCACCGCAACCGCACCGCAACCGCAACCGCACCGCAATCGCACCGCAACCGCACCGCACCCGCACCGCAAACGCACCGCAACCGCACCGCAGCCGTACCGCAACCGCACTGCAATCGCACCGCAACCGCAACGCAACCGCAACCGCAACCGCACCGCAGCCGTACCGCAACCGCACCGCAGCCGTACCGCAACCGCACCGCAACCGCACCGCAGCCGTACCGCAACCGCACCGCAACCGCACCGCAGCCGCACCGCAACCGCAACCGCACCGCAACCGCAACCGCACCGCAATCGCACCGCAACCGCACCGCAACCGCACCGCAACCGCACCGCAACCGCACCGCAACCGCACCGCAACCGCACCGCAGCCGCACCGCAACCGCACCGCAACCGCACCGCAACCGCACCGCAGCCGCAAAGCAACCGCACCGCAGCCTCACCGCAACCGCACCGCAACCGCACCGCAGCCGTACCGCAACCGCACTGCAACCGCACCGCAACCGCACCGCAACCGCACCGCAGCCGCACCGCAACCGCACCGCAACCGCACCGCAACCGCAACCGCAACCGCACCGCAATCGCACCGCAACCGCAACGCAACCGCACCGCAACCGCACCGCAACCGCACCGCAGCCGCACCGCAACCGCACCGCAACCGCACCGCAACCGCACCGCAGCCGCACCGCAACCGCACCGCAACCGCACCGCAACCGGACCGCACCCGCACCGCAACCGCACCGCAACCGCACCGCAACCGCACCGCAACCGCACCGCAGCCGCAAAGCAACCGCACCGCAGCCTCACCGCAACCGCACCGCAACCGCACCGCAGCCGTACCGCAACCGCACTGCAACCGCACCGCAACCGCACCGCAGCCGCACCGCAACCGCACCGCAACCGCACCGCAACCGCAACCGCAACCGCACCGCAATCGCACCGCAACCGCAACGCAACCGCACCGCAACCGCACCGCAACCGCACCGCAGCCGCACCGCAACCGCACCGCAACCGCACCGCAACCGCACCGCAGCCGCACCGCAACCGCACCGCAACCGCACCGCAACCGGACCGCACCCGCACCGCAACCGCACCGCAACCGCACCGCAACCGCACCGCACCCGCACCGCAACCGTACCGCAACCGCACCGCAGCCGCACCGCAACTGCACCGCAACCGCAACCGCACCGCAATCGCACCGCAACCGCACCGCAACCGCACCGCAACCTCACCGCAACCGCACCGCAACCGCACCGCAGCCGTACCGCAACCGCACCGCAACCGCACCGCAACCGCACCGCAGCCGTACCGCAACCGCACCGCAACCGCACCGCAGCCGTACCACAACCGCACCGCAACCACACCGCAGCCGTACCGCAACCGCACCGCAACCGCACCGCAGCCGTACCGCAACCGCACCGCAACCGCACCGCAGCCGTACCGCAACCGCACCGCAACCACACCGCAACCGCACAGCAACCGTACCGCAACCGCACCGCAACCGCACCGCAACCGCACCGCAACCGCACCGGACCCGCACCGCAACCGCACCGCAACCGCACCGCAACCGCAACCGCACTGCAACCGCACCGCACCCGCACCGCAACCGCACCGCAACCGCAACCGCACCGCAACCGCACCGCAACCGCACCGCAGCCGTACTGCAACCGCACCGCAACCGCACCGCAACCGCACCGCAGCCGTACCGCAACCGCACCGCAACCGCACCGCAACCGCAACCGCAACCGCACCGCAATCGCACCGCAACCGCAACGCAACCGCACCGCAACCGCACCGCAACCGCACCGCAGCCGCACCGCAACCGCACCGCAACCGCACCGCAACCGCACCGCAGCCGCACCGCAACCGCACCGCAACCGCACCGCAACCGGACCGCACCCGCACCGCAACCGCACCGCAACCGCACCGCAACCGCACCGCACCCGCACCGCAACCGTACCGCAACCGCACCGCAGCCGCACCGCAACTGCACCGCAACCGCAACCGCACCGCAATCGCACCGCAACCGCACCGCAACCGCACCGCAACCGCACCGCAACCGCACCGCAGCCGTACCGCAACCGCACCGCAACCGCACCGCAGCCGTACCGCAACCGCACCGCAACCGCACCGCAGCCGTACCGCAACCGCACCGCAACCGCACCGCAACCGCACCGCAACCGCACCGCAACCGCACCGCAACCGCAACCGCACCGCAACCGCACCGCAACCGCACCGCAATCGCACCGCAACCGCACCGCAGCCGCACCGCAACCGCACCAGCCGCAGCCGTACCGCAACCGCACCGCAACCGCAGCCGTACCGCAACCGCACTGCAACCGCACCGCAACCGCACCGCAACCGCACCGCAGCCGCAAAGCAACCGCACCGCAGCCTCACCGCAACCGCACCGCAACCGCACCGCAGCCGTACCGCAACCGCACTGCAACCGCACCGCAACCGCACCGCAACCGCACCGCAGCCGCACCGCAACCGCACCGCAACCGCACCGCAACCGCAACCGCAACCGCACCGCAATCGCACCGCAACCGCAACGCAACCGCACCGCAACCGCACCGCAACCGCACCGCAGCCGCACCGCAACCGCACCGCAACCGCACCGCAACCGCACCGCAGCCGCACCGCAACCGCACCGCAACCGCACCGCAACCGGACCGCACCCGCACCGCACCCGCACCGCAAACGCACCGCAACCGCACCGCAGCCGTACCGCAACCGCACTGCAATCGCACCGCAACCGCAACGCAACCGCACCGCAACCGCACCGCAACCGCACCGCAACCGCACCGCAGCCGTACCGCAACCGCACCGCAACCGCACCGCAGCCGTACCGCAACCGCACCGCAACCGCACCGCAGCCGTACCGCAACCGCACCGCAACCGCACCGCAACCGCACCGCAACCGCACCGCAACCGCAACCGCAACCGCACCGCAGCCGTACCGCAACCGCACCGCAACCGCACCGCAGCCGTACCGCAACCGCACCGCAACCGCACCGCAACCGCACCGCAACCGCACCGCAACCGCACCGCAACCGCACCGCAACCGCACCGCAGCCGTACCGCAACCGCACCGCAACCGGACCGCACCCGCACCGCAACCGCACCGCACCCGCACCGCAACCGTACCGCAACCGCAACGCAACCGCACCGCAACCGCACCGCAACCGCACCGCAACCGCACCGCAGCCGTACCGCAACCGCACCGCAACCGCACCGCAGCCGTACCGCAACCGCACCGCAACCGCACCGCAGCCATACCGCAACCGCACCGCAACCACACCGCAACCGCACCGCAACCGCACCGCAACCGCACCGCAACCGCAACCGCACCGCAACCGCACCGCAACCGCACCGCAATCGCACCGCAACCGCACCGCAGCCGCACCGCAACCGCACCGCAGCCGCAGCCGTACCGCAACCGCACCGCAACCGCAGCCGTACCGCAACCGCACTGCAACCGCACCGCAACCGCACCGCAACCGCACCGCAGCCGCACCGCAACCGCACCGCAGCCTCACCGCAACCGCACCGCAACCGCACCGCAACCGCACCGCAGCCGTACCGCAACCGCACTGCAACCGCACCGCAACCGCACCGCAACCGCACCGCAGCCGCACCGCAACCGCACCGCAACCGCACCGCAACCGCAACCGCAACCGCAACCGCACCGCAATCGCACCGCAACCGCAACGTAACCGCACCGCAACCGCACCGCAACCGCACCGCAGCCGCACCGCAACCGCACCGCAACCGCACCGCAACCGCACCGCAACCGCACCGCAACCGGACCGCACCCGCACCGCAACCGCACCGCACCCGCACCGCAACCGTACCGCAACCGCACCGCAGCCGCACCGCAACCGCAACCGCACCGCAACCGCAACCGCACCGCAATCGCACCGCAACCGCACCGCAACCGCACCGCAACCGCACCGCAACCGCACCGCAACCGCACCGCAACCGCACCGCAGCCGCACCGCAACCGCACCGCAACCGCACCGCAACCGCACCGCAGCCGCACCGCAACCGCACCGCAACCGGACCGCACCCGCACCGCAACCGGACCGCACCCGCACCGCAACCGCACCGCAACCGCACCATACCCGCACCGCAACCGTACCGCAACCGCACCGCAGCCGCACCGCAACCGCACCGGAACCGCACCCCACCGCACCGCAACCGCAACCGCACCGCAATCGCACCGCAACCGCACCGGAACCGCACCCCACCGCACCGCAACCGCAACCGCACCGCAATCGCACCGCAACCGCACCGCACCCGCACCGCAAACGCACCGCAACCGCACCGCAGCCGCACCGCAACCGCACCGGAACCGCACCGCAACCGCACCGCAACCGCAACCGCACCGCAATCGCACCGCAACCGCACCGCACCCGCACCGCAAACGCACCGCAACCGCACCGCAACCGCACCGCAACCGCACCGCACCCGCACCGCAACCGCACCGCAGCCGCACCGCAACCGCACCGCACCCGCACCGCAACCGCACCGCAACCACACCGCAGCCGCACCGCAACCGCACCGCAATCGCACCGCAATCGCACCGCAACCGAATAAGGAAGACATATCTTTAAGCATCTTGATTAACAACCAACCCATTGTGAGACTAGAAAAAACTAAATATTTAGGAGTAATAATTGATGACAAATTGTCATGGTCGGATCAAATTAGAAAAATCAGAGCCAAGATTTGTCCCATTGTAGGTTTCTTAAGAAGACGATGCTACTTGAACATTGTTTTAAAAAACATGATTTATCATGCTTTTGTAATTCCATCTATTAGTTATGCTATGCTTAACTGGAGCCAATCTTCTTCAACAAACCTGGCCATCCTGAGCAGAACTCTGAATAAGGCAATTAAGGCAGTTCACAATCTGAGTACACGGACTCCCACTAATCAGCTACCTTTCATAACTGGGAAAATGACCTTTTTTCAACTATTAGCATTTCAAAAACTAATAACAATATGGAAAATCGTCCACGGAAAGAATAAATCTTCTATTTCTTTGACAATGACCAGAGAAATGCATAGCTATGAAACAAGATCTGCGAATTCTTATAGATTGCCTCCAGTCAGAACCAATAGAGCCCTTAATGACCCGATTCTTTCAGCTATATCGTTGTATAATGATATGCCTGATGATTTAAAAAACAACCTATCGTACTTCGTTACCAAAAGGAAGCTGAAGCAGTATGTTCTAAACCTATTTTAAAAGCTAATGTAAATATTTTTCTTTAAATTCTTTTTTTATCTTTTTATTTTTTATTTTTATTATCTAACTTTAAATCTTATCATATTTGTATATTAATTCTTACTAATTAACATGCTAGTATTTCTTTTTTTTTTTTTGTTTTTGAAAAATTGAAATAGCAGAGAATTCAATTAAAACAGTTTTATAAAGAATAGTTTGATTTGTTAATTCTTGTCCTCTCTCATACCAGTGTTTGACACTGCCTGAGGGGAAAGTTTTGTGACAAATGAAGGTATTCAATTGCATGCAATATAAAATACTTTGCTATGGGTGTTGGTGAATTCAACTGAGAAACTAATGACCATACCACAACTAATTAGCCATTTATGTCACTCCCAATGTACCCTTATTTTGTTAAAGAAATAAAAAATTGTGATGAGAGTGTGGTTTCGGACCTTCCCGCAGATCCTTCATTCTCTACTCGGTCAATTTATTACTAAATTAGCGGCATTTCAAACTAACCCCACTTTGTCTATAGTTGATAGGAATGGCATTTTTACAGTTGGTGGTGGATAAAAAGTGCATGCAAAGTTATATATTTCTTTCTCAACAGAGCCCTCTTTCAACATTCATGCATGAGTATGTTGAAATGGTGAAATTTTCTTCATCTCAGTAAATGCTAGTTTGCTGAGCTGAAGAAGTGTGTCACGTAATCGGATATATATGTGTATTTATACATTTACATATATATGTTTGATTGTCGACGACGAATTCGAATAATTAAAATTAATTAATTAACCGCACCGCACCCGCACCGCAAACGCACCGCAACCGCACCGCAACCGCACCGCAACCGCACCGCACCCGCACCGCAACCGCACCGCAACCGCACCGCAGCCACACCGCAACCGCACCGCAACCGCACCGCAATCGCACCGCAACCGCACCGCAATCGCACCGCAACCGCACCGCAACCGCACCGCAGCCGCATCGTAACCGCACCGCAACCGCACCGCAACCGCACCGCAACCGCACCGCAAACGCACCGCAAAATATATCTGTTTAAATTCCCTTAATATAGTTTTTTTATAAAATCCCGAAATCTCGGGACTATCTCGGGATCCCGAAAATTCTAATCCCGAATTTCGGGATCACCATATCAATCTCGGGATTAATGCCCTATTTGCATGGCATGGCGCATATACGTCGCGTAACCAGTCATAACTGGTTGGACCTTTATTCATCCAACTTACGTGAAACCAGCAAGTAAAAACTCATAGTCTCTGTTTGACTAGCATCACATAAAAAACTATTGTACTCCCTTTTAATGTAAAGTACTCCGTTTGGATTAGGAAATATACTCCCCTGAAAATTTTCAAAACGACAGCACTGGTCAGGATACTAGCCTCTGTCGACCGCCTTCGGCCACAACCTCCGATTGCATTGAAGCTTGAGTTGAAATTAATTACCAGCCCCGTCCTTACGGTATCTTGTTGTCGATTTTGCTTCAACTTTTGGGCTTAAAATTATTTTTTCCCTTAAGGCGACAAAGTACATCGATATGTTTGATATGCAGAAATCCCGATGGGAAATTTACTGATGCTACACTTGCTATTTGAATAGAATTATCGGAATAATAATTTTTCCACTGTTAATCACTAAAAATGTAAGTTGGTAAGATAAAACATCCCGTTTGATCGACCCGAATTTTTATGTTTCGAGTCATCACTGGTCTAAAGATAATATGGTCTCTTTTGAAAAAAAAAAATGGCTTAAACTCGACTCAATGGACCCTAGCCAGGAAATTTTGTCACCGGTTGTCCAATAATTTGTAGCAGGGGTCAAAAATTCAAGAAAAACCCACAAAAATATACAAAAAATACACGAGAAAATAGCACTCTGAGAGAAAACAAATAAAAAAATGAAAACATACCTCCAAAAACACGTCTCTGAAATTGTAGTAATACTTCTATGAACTACTACAAATTATTTCGTAATCATCCCGTGACATTCTGACACTTCTGAAACATTGATAAGACTTCAGTAAAAATGTAGCGATTTCGTAGCAAATTGGTTATATCAATTCCGTAAAAGTTTTGTGGACAATATGTTGACCCTGTTGTGCAAAAGCCACCCACAATATCAACTTACAGTACCTTTACGATTTTTAAATGTCTCTACTGTGCGAAAGGTTGTACTAAATTGCAATGAATATGTGAAAGCGGAAAAGTGAAATAAAATTTTCTAGAGCTAATATATATTTCTGGGAAAAAATATCTAAAATCTCAATTTCCACATCCAGTAAATATTTAAAT
This sequence comes from Nemotelus pantherinus, assembly GCA_963978885.1. NCBI lineage: Eukaryota > Metazoa > Arthropoda > Insecta > Diptera > Stratiomyidae > Nemotelus > Nemotelus pantherinus. The sequence continues at coordinate 210,632,159 of OZ022263.1, read as the reverse complement.
TTTATTTTGCATAATGATACGTACTCGTAATTAAATTTTTTGAACACCTTGTACACATATTAAACCATCACATTTTAATTGAGCTATGAACTACTGAGCTTAAATCTATTTCTACGCTACACTTCGATCAAGCACACCAAGGCATATTACAAGTTCAACCATTCGTTGTATTTCAAATTATACGGAACAATAGGACACAGTTAGTGTGTCTTCTCATTGATTAAATCATCTACAAAACAGCCGCACGGCATCCCATTGATCGTTTTCGACGTTGTCGAACACTAGATTGTAGGTCAATTTTAATGCTTTCGATTGACGAGCAGGCTAAATTCTCTATGAATCACCTGGCAATTTGCGAATTCAGCAACAAATGTAGGATGCGAGTGTGTTTGAACTTGTCATCATTAAAGAAAGGTTAATAGTATTTTTTGTTGTTTGATGAATGAAAGAAAGAACTATCAAATAAATTATGGGATTTGAATAAATTTGAACAAATTTGATTAATAATTTCAATCAGTATAGTATTTTGTTTTGAAGCCGAAAAATATAAATTAAAAGAGCTCCACTGGACCGTTAGAAAGTAATGCCAAGCAAATGGTAATAATGACATTGATCAACACATTTGGAACTAAGTTCAACACATTTGGCACAATCATAATACAAAGTTTGTGAAAAAGATGGCAATTTCTCAGATTCCTATCAATCTAAAACTATTAAAACAAATTTTATAGCCAGGAAATACAAAATATTCCATTGTTATGCAACAAGCTTCAATAAACGCGGGTAGTGTTTCTGACCTTCAGTTAAAACCAAGCCTTCACCATGTGTGAGCAACAGCTTCCTCGTTTTGAGACTTGTCATCCGAACAAGATAACGCATGACCTAGTCTAACACAATGCCCTATTAAAATAACCAAATTAGTCAATTTACCACAACATAAAATCAAAATGCATCATGCATTCATCATTTATGGAAAGCAATGTCATTGACATTGTCAACATGTGATTTTTTGCGAGCATGACATAAAGTTCGTGTATCACAATAAAAGCATTCAACATTGTCGAGAATTTAGGAAGTGCTTCTTTCAAAAGACCATCCATTCATTACTGAATGATTACATGGGTAGATGTAAAGATGTAAACGGAAGATATTTAATCCTTCCGACCTTGACATTTCATAGATGGGATTCCGATACGAGTCAGGGTTCAAATAGAAATATTTTCGCTAATTACGCTACGATGGAGTTATGTGACGTTAAATTCATCCGAAAAATGTGGTTTTTATAATCGTCATTATAATGAGGATAGAAAAATGCTATGCATAGTTTTGAGCTTCATTTATTGATACTTATTTAATTGAAGCTGTTGAGCGTGTAGTATTGAGAATGGTTTGCTAAAATGTTTTAAACTTACATGAATATTCAATGCAGATCGAATAAATACACTGCAAATTGTGATTAGTGTGGACTGTAAAAACACAGAGATTTTAAGTTTACAAGAAGTGCTATGTCAGAGTATTTGAAGGAGTATTATAGAGGGTTTTTCAATACGAACATACCAATTTTGTATTTAAAGAAACCACAGAATAATTAGTATATCGAGCTGAAAGTTATGCCATATGTGGTACACGTGTTACATTTAAGTATGAAATTGAATTTTGTTCATATAATAACCGAGCCTGTTTTCCACCACTCATAACGAGTAGCTAGAACACACATCCAGCAAAAAATTTCCAAAACGTCATATGAAAATCATTTCGCTTACTTGGTTTTTTAAAAATTTATTTGCTGTTATATTTTTGTTTTAGTGATATTATACCCTTTAAAATATCACTAAAATGGCCGTCGGCATCAAAGGGTTAACGGTAATTAATAGTTAGTGAAACGTGGTCCTATTTCACATATACACCAAAATATTCTGAAAATTTCAAGTCAATCAGATAATGCGTTCAGGAAAAACGGTAATTTAAACGCAAAATTGTTAGGTCCTTTTTGGGATACCCTATATACTAGTATTTAAAGGGCGGTGATATGCGATTTGTAAGTTTATTTGGTTCAGTGTAGTCTGCTAAAGACCGCAGGTTAGGTTTGGTTATTTTATACTTGCTGACACAAGGCTACACATATGCCTATTTGGTCCATAGTAATACCAGATAAGTACACCAAGAGAAAGAAGATTTTGTCCAAGCGGCCATCGAAGGCACACATTTGAAATCAATTTTTTTGCGAGCTGATGGATGTGCTTCAGCTTCTGTTCCGCCACGTGCGTGAGATTACCCAGCCAGTGTTCTCGGAAGCAGCGTTGTCTGGTTTTCCCCAGTGCCGGGTAGTGACACAAAGGATGCTGGTTTGTTTCTGAGACCCCCAGCTCTTGACACTTCGTACAGGTGACGCTGGATAGCAGCCCCGGTTTCATGGCATGTGCTGCTACAAGACAGTGGGCAGTAATTATGCCGACCTGTAGTTTGCAGCCAGTTCACGCTAATTGGAGCAGGTATTTTGTCGCTGCGAGATTGTATGACCCCCACATGATTTTGGTTACTCTGCAGGTCTGAGTTGCACGCCATCTGCATATCGCACCTCACATGTAGTATCTTTGGCATATAATTGGCTTGCGGCTTCACGTATTGCAAAAACCTCCACCTGGAAAATACTACAGTGATTAGGAAGTCTGAAATCTGCTTCTATAGCTGCGTCTGTAGAATATGCTGCATCATCCACTCCTGCAGCTGTTTTAGAGCCGTCAGTGCAGATACTAAGAGCTGGCGCGCCCATTTGCTGATTTCATTCTCGCCCATTTCCCAGAGTCGCTTGATATCCTCGCTCGAAGCACAAAGTGGGGACCAAGTAGTCAGTGCTTTCTGCGTACCCCCACTCAATACTGCTGGGACCGAAGGATGTTGACTCGTAGTGTCCTGATTTTGTAAAGCTGACAGCAGCTTTTGCGGCAGTACCTCTAACAAAAAGGTCAAGCGGTGGGAGATGAAGCAAGACGTTCAGACCAGACGAAGAAGTCGAGGTTAAGGCACCTGTTGTGCAGAGAGCTGCCAACAGCTGAACTCTGTTTGCCATTTAACCAAAGGTAGTTTTATTCACTGCTGACTGGCATAAACAAGGATCGGCCTTGCTATTGCCATGTAGACCTAGTGCATTAAAGCAGGGCTTAGGCCCCACGTTTTACCCAGCACTCTCTTGCTGGCTTAAATCGCGTTGCTTGCCCGCTTAACTCTCTCATCTAAATTCACCTTCCATGTAAACTTGCTGTCCAGAATAAGACCCAAGTACTTAGTTTGTGACTTGAAATTTAACCTGGCACCGTCCAACCTGATTGGGTCAAATTCAGGAGTTTTGTACTGCCTTGTGAAGAGTACAAGGTCAGTCTTATTGGAGTTAATGCCAAAGCCTACGGTATTCGTTAAAGCCACCAACCCTAGAGCATACTCGATGAGCTGGCCAAGGGTATATGGAAACCTACCTGAGAATAAGATCGCAATGTCATCAGTATAGGCCACAACCGTGAGTCTCTTGCTTTTCAATCTTCCTAAAATTGAATTTGCAACCAGATTCTACAAGAGAAGGGATGTGTACCTCTGTGAACTTTCCTTATAATAGAGATTTAAGTCTTTATTTGATAAGAATGTCTAGTAATCTTTCGAAAACTTTAAGGAGGAAGGAAGTCAAACTAATTGGCCTGTAGTCCTTCGAATACGCATGATTGACTTTATCTGCCTCCAAGCTGCAGCTACGTGACTTAGCACTAGGCAGCCTTTGTAAATCTGTATAAGCCAGGAAATGGTGAGTATAACTGTATTTTGAAGCATGACCGGTAGAATTCCATCTGGACCTGGCGACTTAAAGGGCTTGAAGGTATCAATCACCTAGACTCGCCTCTGCGTGGTGACAGCATTTCCGAGCTTTTGCTTGTCCACTCCCTGTCCAGCTTACATACCGGGCTAAGCGTGATAGGTCGTTTAGTCAGTAGATTTCGGAGTCTCACCGTTTCAGAGGTGATTTCAATTCTATCACACAGCTCTTTCCATGAGCTCGATCTGGCTTTCCTTATTTCCTAGTATTCGTCCCAAGATTCCCTGCAATTAGCTGCTTTGGCTAACTTGATGAGTTCTCGTACTTATCTTCTGCGACAACCCAGGTCCCTGTTCAACCAGGGTGGCTAAAGTTTGTACTTCGGACAGATTTTGGGATAAGACCATGCAAAGGCTTTTACTAGTTTACTCATGAGTGTTTTCCAAGCCTCCAAGTCAGCTACAGAGCCAATCTTAGGAGGATTGTGACTTTCCGTTTGAAGTTTTCCCAGCGGCCTGCCCGCTTGCGCACCCCTGACGGCCGCCGGCACTGGGCATCCTACTAAAGATCGTAAGAAACTTAAAAATATTTTAAATAAATGAGTATTTAGCGGTCTTCCAATTATTTTATTTATATCAGAAAGTTAATCTAATACAAGCTAGAAAAACTTACATTAAATTACTATTACTATTTTTGCTAAGCTATTTCAAAAGATTGAAAAGATGTATTGAAATTGAATTGATCGTAAAAACGATTAAATGAAGGTTTAGCTGGTTCAATAAGAAGAGACAAATCAAATATTGACATTCCTCATTTTGTTACACTTGGTGCAGAGACGAAATAGATTTAAAAGGATTTCGGAGAAAATACTCATTGAGAAGAGATTAGCAGCAATGAAGATTTCAAAAGTTTTCTCGTCTGTTTTCAAGTGCGTCCATGGCTAGTAAATTAAGACTATTATTGTAATTCTTGATTATTTCTTGACTAATGTAATTCTTATTATTTAAAAAAAAAAACTATCATATTAATGCTGTTTTTCGTGATCATCATCAACGATATCAAGTCGAAAAAATATTTTGAAGTTTTGTTTATAACATGGCTCCGATTTCAGGAAAATGTTATTGAAAATTATTGTTATGATTCATTATTATAAAAAAACATACATTCATGCAATGAAACTAATCTTTCATGGGTATTTTATTGAAAATCCTGTATATGAAATCTCCGTGTCTATACGAGCTCTGCTGCTGGGTGGCATTGACAGAAGTGACTGGACACGATGACATCAAAGCTACAATGATTACGAAGTATGATGACCCGTACATCTAGAATGCATTGTGTACACCTACAAATAATATTGTATAGATACCATAATTCAATATGCTAAATTGAATTCAAAGCTTTGATGCTTGTTTTATTATTGTTAATCATTCCAGTCCTGAAAGCACTTTTGTCATTACTGACCTCACTTTGTTTCACAAATAATAAAGCCAAGAACCAATTTTGAATACCATAAAAGGATGTGAATTTCGGTCGATTGAAGAGCAAATAAGGAGCGAAATAAGCTAAAAGTTTATTTAGTTACAGATTAGTCAAAAAGAAAATTCTTTTCTTATCAGCACCAGTTCCATGTGTTACGCACGCACATATATTATTAATGTCAAATTTACTATTTACCGATGAATTATTTTCAAACACGTGACATAAACCATCAAAAGCTTTAAAATCTCTCAATAGTTCAACGTACCTGGGCTGGCGACGCAGAATCTTATCATTAAAAACATGTTTTCGAGATTTCACTATCATATTTATTCTTTCATCATGTAAATTTGAAAAGGAATAATTTATTAGGACGAAAATATGTTTGCCTTAAAATTAGTGAATTTTAAGGAATAAATATAAAAACAAGATTTGCTATTAACTGTAAATCCTTTTGAAGTCAGTTTTACGATGTTAATCAAACGCATTGGACAGAAAGCAGAGAATTGTGTGATGGCTGTTGCTAATTTACTTTCATGTCTGCGTATTTGATGTTGAAATACCTTGAGAAAAAGATAATCATCATCTGGTGTATAAGAAATGTACACGAATAAATACTTTCGAATTCTTTGCGCGAATTCAAATAAAAGTCTTTACAACACTTTTTTATATTAACTAAATGAAATGCATGCATGAAACTAGAATTAATGTTGGATTTTGTTCGATTTTATATCGCTTTGCATTATCATTTATGTGTGCTCAATTGTTGGTACGCAAAAGCGTGGTATGAATTTTCAAAGGAAGAAGACGTAATGTGGGATGAATTGATCATAAAATCTTTTTTGAATAGACCTACAATAGTTTTACATGAAATTACGATATTAGAAGGTAGCATATTCTACAAATACCATGAGATTCAACATTCATTTAGACTTATAGAATAAAGATTCAACAATTAAACACTTTTACTAAACAACAGTAAAAAAAATAGGCATTGTTACTATAATGAGCTAAACCCGATATTTAGTTGATTCTGCAATAAGAATAAGAGAATGCTAGCATATGTGGATTTTTTTTTTGAACGATTAAAACATTTTTTTTCATTTCGGAGAATCGCATGTTTAACCTGCTAATTTTGTTTGAGGCCAGCAATACATGTAAAATTTTCAAAAATTCGAGTTTCTGTTTTTTGTATAAATAGTTAAAAATAGCTAAAAAAGAAACGTACTGAAGAACTTCTGTATGGGCCTGGAATCGCTGATTAGTTGGTAAGTTGCTGTAATCATAAAGTTTCTGTGTGTCAAAGCTACGCCTTTTTCTCGAAAAGATCTTTTTTTTTAAATTGGCGGGCAAGATAACTCAAAAAGTTCTCAACCGATTCTTCTGAAAAAAATCGTACTTTTTTATATGAAGCGTGCTAATTCACAATTTTTTTACCTTTTTTTCTTGGGTCAACTAGAAGATACATGTTTGATAAACGCACTCCGATCCATTTTTTTTATTTAAGATTGCGGTAACTGATGCTAAAAATCCCGCCGATTGATGCCTTTCGCCGCGAGAGTCTCAGGAGATTGGTTACTACGGCGGCCATTTTGAAAAAAAAAATTAAATAAAATCAAATTCTTGTATTTTAATATGTAATAAATAACCATGAACACTTTCAAAACTATTCATTTATTCCTTCTATTTTAAATAAGCCTCTGAAAAACGGTCTAAATTCAGGCGTTTACATGTATCGCCGGCCTTAATTGATTTATTTATTTACCAAGCAAGGTATAAAATACATATAAATAGATACTAAAAAATGTAAAACAAGAAATAATAATACAAATGAATACAATGCAAATAAATAAGAAGTTAAACGTAAACAGCTAAAAAACATATAAGTTGACTTTGTGTCTTTTTGAATCTTAACAATGCAACAATAAATGAAAAATAAAAAAATAAAAAACAAAGCTCAATTAAATAAGTGATCTATTATACTAAAAAAAAAAATAAGCCGTTTCTTTAAGATTTTCTTTAAATAATCAAAATTCATTAATTTTAAATTGTACATAAATTAATTAACATGAGGAGTATTGAACATAAAAAGGCTTATATCTAGCGACCATACTATTTTGGCCTGCGGGATCTAATTGGATGGAAATTATTTATTTTTTCATCATTTGTTTATTTATTCGGCTTACACTTATAGAATATTACCCGGGTTGTACATGATCAGGGGTTGACTTAGCTATTTTATGCTTAAAAGCTAACTTAATTTACTAAACTAAATCTAGCTTATGTCTAACTACAATTAGCTTAGTCTAATTAGACCTAAATTTAGCATAGGTTTTTATTTAAGATTAAAATTAGAATTGTTATACAATCCAAGTATATAAATAGTTTGCTAGGTTGGTAGGCTAGGAATGGTAGGATAAGTGGTTCTCGCAGCACCAATGCTCCAGGGAGTTTACTTTTAATTTAAAAAAGCTGGCATCTGATGGTCACTCAATAGTATAACAAATTTTTAGAGCGTCCGCATAGAGCAAACGAGGTACATCAGATAAAACTTCCAACAAGTCTAACATAAAAATGTCAAAAAGCAGAGGCCCAATATGGCTACCTTAAGGGGTTACCCCCACTTGTAGCGCAATAAAATAGGTCATTTTCATGAATTTTTTTTGACAAAACTACGAAATGTTTTTAAACGACTGTTATATTTTCTTAAAGTACATACTTTGAACACCTTTCAGTAATTTTTTTATTGAAAAATATTACATGATTTAATTACAAATGGCCGTCAAAACAATGGAATTTTAATTTTCACCTTTTGCGGTGACCAAAATTGTGTCGAACTGGATCATCTAAAACAAAAAATAGCGATGGGCTTAGTTAAATAACAGTATAAACTAGTGTTTGATCGAAGGATTTAAAACAATATCCATTTTTCACAAAATGGCGGACAGTCAAAGTTAATATTTCGATTTTCACTTAAAAAAATGGTCGTATTTTGGCTATAAAACAGCCATTTTTTATTTAAAATAAAAATCGAACGATCAAACACTACATTTTTATGTATTAAATAAGCTTGCTAAGTTTCAAAAAGATCGGTTCAGTAGTTTTCGAGTAATTTTGGTCACCGACTTCAAAGATGTCATTTCGAGAAAAACGCGTTTATAAGTATAAGTAACGGTTGTATAAGCAACAGTTTCTTCTCTTTCAACGCTCATATCTCGGTTAATTATGTTTGGATCGACTTGAAATTTGAAGGATGTATTCTCAGATAGTTATACTTTAAAAAAATGCAACAAAAAAAAAACGAAAAACTTAAAAGTTACAAGTGGGGGTAACCCCTTAAAGTAAACCTGAGTAGACATGAATTGTTTCCCTTGGAATTCGACATATTATGTGCGGTTGTGGAGGTAAGATCTAAGCCATCTTAATAGATAACCTGCAATTCTGGAAATCAATATATAACTGCAATTCTGGAAATAAAAAGATAACCTGCAGCTGGGAATCAAAAGATAACCTGCAGCTGGGAAATCAAAATGTAGTGATCATCACGATCAAATGCTTTCCTAAACTCAGTGTAGTGTGAACTGCCTCATTTTGAACACCTTTCTCCATATTGCATAGAACATGGGAAACTAGCACCATCAAGTTGGTAGTATTCGAATGACCTTTCTTAAATACATGCTGCTGCTCAATATGTCGAGAATCGACCAAAGCGGATAGTTTATCACATATAATTTTTTCAAACAGTTTAGGAATAGTTGATTAAATTATGATGCCTCTATAGCTTTTGAATTCATCTTCCACCGCCATTTTCGAATATTGGTGTAATGTAAGAAAATTTCCAATACGATGAAAAGTGCCCAGAAGAAAGAAATATATTAAATGTGACATAAAATGGAGAGATTGACTGTGCAATAGTTTTAATTAGAAAAGTCGGAGAAAGAAGATCAGGTTCATGGCTTTTGTTACTATCAAGCTCCAAGATAGCTTTAAAAGTATCATCTCTAGAGTTGGTTATAGCCTCAGCAAAAATTGTTCTAGTTACCTTCGGGGAATGACAGGATGATTGAATACTGGCTGGGTTAAAAAAAACCCCTTGGAAGTTATCTGCGAAAAAGCGGATTTGCAATTTTTTTGAAAAGAAGAAGACATTGAGTTTTTATTAAACATAGAATAGGGATAACCGGTTGTTTCTCGCTTCATATTCACAAAGTCAAAACACTTTTTGGGGCTATTTGTATTCTCGCCGCTAATATTAATGAATCTGTCATATGTCTTGTGAAACTGCGATTTGACGACAGCAAAATAGTTAATTTTGATTGTATGTTAGTTAATACTTCTTTGAATGACTTTTTTCATCACCACATTATCTAAAAGCGATCTGCTATCAGTGTCTACTGCGTCCTTCCAACGCTTGTGTGGCTTTCCGACTGACCTTGCTGCGACCCCTTATCACTTGAGAGCCTACCTGGAGATTCAATATTCACTCATTCGTTTGACTTGGCCAGCCTGCTGTTTTTGTAATTTTATTACTGTGGAGACTTCCGGATCGTCATATAGATTCTACACCTGGTTGTAGTATCCAGGCCTAATGCAAGCCGCGTTCCCGGCAGCCCTCTTTACTAACCTAACCTAACCATCCATTTTGTTATCTATTTTCTTCCCGATTCTACACAATAGCATCCTCTCAAACGTACTTAGGGCTTTTTAACTCATCGCAGTCAGCGTTCAGGTCTCGCTTCCGTAAGATAATACAGGCATAATGATTGTTTCCAAGATTTGAAGCTTTGTTTTCCTGTGTACGCGTTGAAATTCCAAAGTGGTGTAAGCCAAAAAGAATGTGTTGCTGACTAGTTGAACTCATCTAGTTTCGTCTAGTTTCCTCATTCTTTGACAGATTCGTCCCCAAGTGGTCTACGTTTTCATGTTAAAGTCCTCTATCGTTATATTTTGTCTTATTGGCATCCTTCTCCTTGATTGCGTCTTAATTTTTATTTTGGGCTCTGTTTTAAACCTGTATTCATAGAAAATGGGTTACCTACGTCATTTTGAATTATCACTTGTGGCGTTGAGTTAGCCATGGTCATTTTCACTAATCGTACCAATTTTGCTGGGATTCCAAATTTCAGCATAATGTTATATAATGCGATTGGTCAATGATATCTAATGCATCGACATTGAATTCCAAGCATTTTTCCTAAATTTGTTTGACCGTTATTATTTGGTCCATTGTCGTTCTTGCATATCTTCACATTCGCCAAGGATTTTTTCAGTGACATGAGAAATTCTTAGCTCTAAATTCTTTGTCAGCAGACTGTACAACGTACAAATTAGTGAGATGCCCCTGTGATTTTGTAGATAAGAGCTTGTCGTTATTCATCCGGAACTTCAATCGATAGCCCTTTAAAGGTTTGTCTCGCCTGTTTTCAGGAGTTCCGTAGTTATTCCTGCCTATCGTTCTTCATCTAATGGGGGCTGTGACACGGCGCTGTCGTCGTATGAGCTGATAAATATTGACGATTTATTGAGTGTGAAGGTATTTCCGTTTAACAATTGTTTGAAGTAGGACGCCCTTCTCTTCATTTCCTGATTTGAGGTCATAAGACCTCGTTGATCCAGACCTCGTTGATAGACGTGGCGTTACGCAATCGAACTAGTTCAGTAGATGTGCTGGGACTCTGCCGTCTTGGTTCGAGCTTGTCGGTTTGACCTTTGATTAGATAGTGGTCGAAATCGCTCTACATCCAGAATACTGCAGGCCCCCTAATTTTGAATCCGAATGTGATCGATCAGATTAAAGGTGCGGCCGTCCGGGAATGTTCATTCCCTCATATGGATGTTTTGATATGGAAAACAAGTGGAGCTTACGATAAGTTGCACGCAAAGTCGACAAGTTGTTGTCCGCTGTCACGGCTGTCGCTGCAGGAATCGTGAAGACTGTATTGGCCGGTGGTTCCGTGATGTATTTTCGAATTTCCAACACTTGCGTTGAAGTCAAGTCGCCCAGCAAGACTTTCACAATATTTGGTGGCAGAGAATCATAAAATCTTTCCAGAAGGTTATAAAAGTCATCTTTTACTGCCTCATTTTTATCTTCAGTGGGGGCGTACATTTTTATGATCCAAACGTCTAAAATCTTTGCACGATTGCGTATCACACATAATTTTTCGTTGACAGGCTTGAATTCAATTATTTGTGGATTCATTTTTTTGTCCACATGAAAGCTACCCCAAATTCATTACTTTCAGATGAGTTCGCGCTTTTGAAGATTGTGTACGATCTCATATTTATATAACCGGCGCCAAACAGTTTCTTTTCCTGGACAACGAGAATATTTATTTTGTATTTTGTCACCTCCCCCAGGAGCGTCTTCATGATCTCCGGTTTGTACAAGGTTCACACATTCCAGACCCCAATAGAGTTGCCCATGTTTCATTTGCGTGATCATTTCCGTTAATCCAACTTAAGTTTTCGAGGTGAATTGTCCAGTTACTGAATGAATAAATTTTATGGGAATGGGTTTTTGGTCCATTGTCTAACCTCCAACTTGAAGTACTCGTCTGGTTAATGTTTTTGATTGCAGGTGCCTCTTCGGTAACCAACAGCCGATGACGCCTCCAAGCTTTATCCTAATATTTGGTTGGCATCATCACATAAAAAACATCATATAGGTGGAAAGTGCGTCTTAAATTTGCATGCTATTCAAGAAGATAATTTCTGAAGCATGCAGCTTGCAATTGAATAACAACTGCTTAAAAGCGCTTTGAAATAAGCCACGTGTACCTCTTAAACCAATTCGGTGAGCGAATCCTTGAAGTTGGTTTTTTGCTGTGTGATGAACTTAGTAGTAGCATAAAAGTCATGAATATAGCAGTATAAATTAAATAAATTAAATAATATTCTTGTATGAATCAGATCGGTACACAGCAGAAACATTTCTACATTTTTGTGCTAGAACAGTACAAAACATTTATTTGCCTTCTTATTGCCCTGGTAAGCATCTAGGTCTCGACCGCAAGTTAGTTCAAATTAGAAACAAACCACTTGTGATGCTTAATAGCGTTCAAAACACCAGTTCACAGCATGATTAAATAAAAATTCTATATTACACAGGAAGCTTTAAAGTTTTTAAAGCTTTGAAGCTTTATTTTCATTGCAATTTAATCCTTACAGCTTTAATTTCCAAGTTGTTTGTCTAAAGGTTATTCAGACAGTTGCTCAAGTTGTTTGCATTCCTATTTAATAAAATCATGGAAAGACACGTGAAATGCTTTGTTTAGCAACTGTTTGCAGAAGGATTTGATAGTGCCACGGAAGTTGCGTCAATCTCGGTCGTTATTCTATATTCTTTTAAATAAAAAAAGTATTTCGACAGTAAACAATGACAGACAAGACAGTAAATAAAACCTTTTTATTGGGGTTTTGTAAAAAAAAATATAACTTCGGAATGTGGCTTTGAGTATTGCGATAATGAATGTGCAATTCTTGTCACCTTGTTACTTGGAGTAATCTCCGCGACAACGTTGAACAAATGGATTTTGCAGGATAGGGGCCTAGCGAAATTTAAAGCTGTTGACTGTCATCTGGTTATTTCTGGAATAATGCAAATAAATTCACGAGCGAAGTATGATCTTCCTGTTTACGAAAAAATCTTGCACCAAAGCTATTCGTTGACAAAATAATTCTTCAACTCGACCGATAAGAGTTGAAGAATTATACTTGAAACCAAGAAGAACTCTAAATGTCGCAGCAACGTATGACAACCGTGTCGTCAATTCATGTACAAGTTATTGCTTTGTAATAAATGACCTGTGCAGCAACGACTTAAAAAACAACACGAATTGCTATTTGAATTTCAATAAGTTAGCTATATAAATATACTGTAAATTGATTTATAATATTACTTGGCTAGTTCACTTGCATGCTTATTTCAATTGAAATTCGAAATTCAACGTAATTAATGCTTCAGAAATTTATATTTCACTTTGAGGAGACTTTAATTTAATCATTGTGAGACCATTGAACCAGTTCTTATCATCTACGAAATCAATAAATCTCTAAGCACTCCTTTACATAACTCACCGTGTCAATTTAACTTTAAGAAAGTCGACTTGGATGTACTAAATGATCTCATCGCAAGGTGTGATTGGTCCACTGTGTTGTTAGAAAAAGACATTAATAAGGCAGTGTACAATTTTCATTCAATTCTTTTTGGATGCTTTACACAGTTTGTACCAGTCTCTTTCCCTAACAATTGCAATAAAGTTCCATGGAAATCGAAGGCAATACGCCATATAAAAAATTTAAAATCTAAAGCTTGGAAAAGATATTGCTCGTCTCGTTCTGTTTCTGACTTTTTGGTTTTTGTAGAGCTGAAGAATATTTATCACTCCGAGGTCAACAGTTCTTACCAAATTCACCTTAGAAATCTTAATTCTACTTTTAAACAGCAGCCTAGAAGGTTTTGAAATTTTATTAATTCCAAGAGATACCATGATGGGTATCCCACCAACTCAGACGACATGGCCATTTCCGATCCATTAACTATTAGCAATATTTTCGCTAATCATTTCCGTACCGCATATAATACGGAACCTTCTAATAATAGTAATAATTATAATGACAACTTGACAATGATCCCAACTTCTTCTTTGGGAATGAAAAACTTGTTTATAGACGAAGATACCATTTTAGCGTTTTCTAGGAAGTTGGACAATAATTTGACACCAGGCCCTGACGGCATTCCTAGTGCTATCTGAAAAATATTGTATCTCCTCCCTGTCTCCTATCCTTGTTTACCTATTTAGCCTTTCTCTATCGCTCGGTATTTTTCCTAGTGGTTGGAAATACGCAATTGTCACACCTATTCATAAAAAAGGCGATAGAAATGTTGTAGGCAATTATCGTCCCATTGCAAAACTTCCATGTGTTGCTAAACTATTTGAAGCGATTATCAGTAATGTTGTGGCGTTTCATAGTAAATCCATATTATCTCCTTCCAACATGGTTTCATGAAAGGCAAATCCACAACTACCAACCTGCTTGAGTTTTCCAATATTGTTATCCCATCAATCGAGGCAGGATTTCAGGTAGACTGTATTTACACTGACTTCACGAAGGCTTTTGATAAGCGGGATCATTCCATTTTATTGTGTAAATTGTCCTCGTTTGAGTTTCCTCAGCTATTTATTTCCTGGATAGCATCTTATTTGGAATGTCGTACCCAATGCGTATCCTTCCGTGGCACCCTATCATCTGAAATTGCTGTCATATCTGGTGTTTCTCAAGGTAGTCACTTAGGACCTCTACTTTTTCTTTTATATATAAATGACCTACCATCTGTCCTGAAACATTCATCAATTTTACTATATGCTGATGACGCCAACATTTTTAAAAAGGTATCTAATATTCACGACTGCTTGGAACTTCAAGCTGACCTTAATAACCTCACGACCTGGTGTGACCTTAACAGATTAGTAATTAATATTGACAAGTGTACCGTTGTTTCGTACACGCGTAAAATTAAACCGTTGAGCTTTGAATACTCTTTGAATAGTATTCCCTTAAGCTATTCTGACAAAGTACTCGATTTAGGAGTACTTTTAAACAATTCTTTTACTTTTGACGATCATATTAAAGCCATGTTATTAAAAGCTTCATCTACCTTGGGTTTTGTGAGGAGGCGATCCAAAGAGTTTTATGATATACATCTTACTAAGATTCTTTTTTGTGCGTTAGTAAGACCAATAATTGAATATGCATTAGTGATGGGCAGCACCTGTGCGTGCTTAGCACAGTGTGCTAGCACACTTCGGTGTGCTGTGCGAGTGCGGCACTTTATAAGTGTGTCGGCAGCACACTGACACACTGACACAGTGCCGACACACTGACACAGTGCCGACACACAAGCACAGTGCCGACACACTAGCACAGTGCCGGCACACTGACACAGTGCCGACACATTAGCACAGTGGCGACACACTGACACTGCCGGCACACTGACACTGCCGACACACTGACACAGGGCCGACACACTGACACAGTGCCGACACACTGACACTGCCGGCACATTTGTACTGGCAGGCACACTCCACGGGAACGAATGCTGTACGAGTGGCGTTGATTTTGCCCATTAATATGATGTGCTTCGGTAACAAGGCGTTGTTTGTATTGCAGAATGTTTACACATTTTGCGGTTTCGGAAGCATTAGCTATTGAATGCATTAGCTGATGAATGAGATAATTAGGGAACGAAAACAGGCAGATAAAATTTGTTATTCGTATATTTTCTGGGTGAAAATTTGATTTTGAGTACACTACCGACGATTTGTGTTTTTCTAAATGCAAACAGGATGAAAGTTTAAAAACAGATACAAATACGTTTACTTGCGGTACATATGAAAGAAATGCTTTCACGTTGAAAATATTTGTAGAAAATAGGTTTTGAGCAGATAGAAGGGTTTTATCGTAACATGCAACGATAAAATGATAGCGATAAAATGATCTGCTGCAGATAGAAGGTTTATGGTTAGTAGTGCTATGTTTTTAAATATTCAAATATTAAAGGAGTTTTTGGGGCAAAAGTAGCTGAAATCGGCCAATTTTGGGTTAGAGTGATTTCGGACATAACGGGCCAAGACCTATTGCTGTGATACAAAGATTTCGGTTTTGTAGGGGAGTAAGGGGTTTTTTGGGCATAGTCTGGCAAAAACTGCCGTTACCACGGTTTCGATGATTGAAAGTGGTCGGAGAGTACAGTAGTGATATTTTAAGGACGAAAAAATGTTTGATAGGGAAAATTGGGCAAAACCGTCCAATTTTCCAAAAAAAATTTTTTTGTCTAGCATGAATTCGCGGACTTTTCTGAGTTGTTTCGAGCGAAATTTCCATACAAGTTTGGGGAAAAGCGGCCTAGTTTCGAAGATACGGCAAAAGTAGTTGAAATCGGCCGATTTTGGATTAGAGTGGTTTCGGACACAACGGGCCAAGACCTATTGCTGTGTTACAAACATTTCGGTTTTGTAGGGGAGTAAGGGGTTTTTTGGCAATAGTTTGGCAAAAAATGCCTATATGGCGCTTTCGATGATTGAAAGTGGTCGGGGAGTACAGTAATGATATTTTAAGGACGAAAAAATTTATGAGAGGGAACATTGGGCAAAAACGTCATTTTCCAAAAAAAAAATTTTTGGTCTAGCATGAATTCAGGGACCTTTCTGAGTAGTTTTGGGCGAAATTTCCATACAAGTCTGGGAAAAAGCAGACTAGTTTCGAAGATACGGCGAAATGATATCCTCCGGAAAGCCGTCCGGAAAAGTTGAAAGTAGCTCTAAAAGTGCTAAGTAAGAAAATGTTCAGATCCTGTTTGGTTCGATAGTTGGCTTCTCCGGCTTTGCATTTTGCCGTATCTTCGAAACTAGGCCGCCTTTTTCCACACTTGTATGGAAATTTCGCTCGAAACAACTCAGAAAGGTCCCCGAATTCATGCTAGAACAAAAAATTTTTTTTTGCGAAAGTTGGACATTTTTGCCCCATGTTCCCTATCGACATTCTTTTTCGTCCTTAAAATACCACTATTGCACTCCCCGACCACTTTCAATCATCGAAAGCGCCGTAAAGACAGTTTTTGCCTAACTATGGCCAAAAAACCCCTTACTCCCCTACAAAACCGAAATGTTTGTATCACAGCAATAGATCTTGGCCCGTTATGTCCGAAACCACTCTAATCCAAAATTGGCCGATTTCAGCTACTTTTGTCGTATCTTCGAAACTAGATCGCTTTTTCCAACACTTGTATGGAAATTTCGCCCAAAACAACTCAGAAAGGTCCCCCAATTCATGCTAGACCAAAAAAATTTCTTGACAAAATTGGACATTTTTGCCCAATGTTCGCATCAAAAAATTTTTTCGTCCTTAAAATATTACTATTGCATTCCCCGACCACTTTCAATCATCGAAAGCGCCGTAAAGGCAGTTTTTGCCAAACTATGCCCAAAAAACCCCTTACTTCCCTACAAAACCGAAATCTTTGTATCACAGCAATAGGTCTTGGCCCGTTGTGTCCGAAATCACTCTAACCCAAAATTGGCCGATTTCAGCTACTTTTGCCCTAAAAACTCCTTTAATATTTGAATATTTAAAAACATAGCACTACTAACCATAAACCTTCAATCTGCAGCAGATCATTTTATCGTTGCATGTTACGATAAAACCCGTCTATCTGCTCAAAACCTATTTGCCACAAATATTTTCAACGTGAAAGCATTTCTTTCATTTGTACCGCAAGTAAACGTATTTGTATCTGTGTTTAAACTTTCATCCCGTTTGCATTTAGAAAAACACAAATCGTCGGTAGTGTACTCAAAATCAAAACTTTCACCCAGAAAATATACGAATAACAAATCTTATCTGCCTGTTTTCGTTCCCTAATTATCTCATTCATCAGCTAATGCATTCAATAGCTAAAGCTTTCGAAACCGCAAAATGTGTACACATTCTGCAATGCAAACAACGCCTTGTTACCGAAGCACATCATATTAATGGGCAAAATCAACGCCACTCTTACAGCATTCGTTCCCGTGGAGTGTGCCTGCCAGTACAAGTGTGCCGGCAGTGTCAGTGTGTCGGCACTGTGTCAGTGTGTCGGCCCTGTGTCAGTGTGTCGGCAGTGTCAGTGTGTCGGCAGTATCAGTGTGTCGCCACTGTGTCAGTGTGTCGCCACTGTGCTAATGTGTCGGCACTGTGTCAGTGTGCCGGCACTGTGCTAGTGTGTCGTCACTGTGTCAGTGTGTCGGCACTGTGTCAGTGTGTCGGCACTGTGTCAGTGTGCGGCACTGTGTCAGTGCTGGGAGCACAGTGCTAGCACACTTAAGTGTGGTGTGCGAAGTGTGCTAGCACAGTAAAGTGTGCTGGTTTGACCCATCACTAATATGCATGCATAGTTTGGGCGCCTTATCAGCAGGTTTATGTGGACCGTATCGAGTCCATTCAGAAAAAAATTCTTCGGTTTTGTTTGCGTCAATTTGCTTGGTCAGATCCTCTTCGCTTGCCTCCTTACATTAATCGACTTAACTTACTGGCCATGAATACACTTAATAAGAGACGTAAAAATTTCAAAACTATCTTTGCTGCTAAGATCCTCATGGGTAACATTTCATCGGAAAACCTTTTAGGTTTATTTGGCCTCAATACCAAGGGTCACAGAATGAGACAAGTCAACATTTTATCTGTCCCTGCCTATCGGACCAATTACGCCTACAATGAGCCCGTTTCGCCCATCAAAAGAAATTTCAACGATGATTACCATCAATTTGATTTTAATTTATCTTTACCATCTTTGAAAAAGAGCTTAGCTAAAAACAGTCCATTTTGACTGATTTGTTGTAAGTTTTAAATCTGTAAATACTACTAGCCTGTATTAGACGAAATTCTTTGAAAATAATAATAATAATAATATTTATGAACGAATCACTATAAAATAAACACAACATTGTTTTCTAATAAAATAAGTTAATATTTGTTTATTACTTGTTCATATGAACGATGGGGAAATGGCAAATGCAGGTGCCCATTGTGTTGTGCCCATTTTACTTTGCGGTACCCACTGTAACTTTTAAAAGTCAAAATATTCACTAGCATTGGTTTTTCTGAAGTTAGCAGAGCCGATTAGTCATAATGTGATTCACTCATTTTTCGGACCAGACGCATCAGGTCCGGAATAGGTACAAGAAAATACAATTAGATATATTTTTGGTATGCAAGAAACTGATTAAGCTAAAAGTGTTTTATTTTTGTTTTTCTTTGACGAGCTACTTTCTATATCTTAATATAATTTAAAAAATATATGACTATCTGCAAATGAAATGTTAAAATAATCCACCGGTGTTCTTTAGAGCTTCTTATTTGAGTAACATAAAGGGTATTGCAAATTATTTGAAACATGAATAAACCTGTTTTACTTGAGTTGTTATTAATGTACGCCATTTCTTATAACTTCTTTATTTTATAGTTCCTTGACGCACCTCATTCCATGTTCCAGCTAATAAAATTACTAAAAGCAGAATATAGCGTTATTTTACAGCTTGTTACGTTTTTGGTTATTTTCGAAATGACATTAGATTATAATTTCACGTGATTAAATGCACTGATCTTGCAATATAAACTTTATTAAACACAAATTTCTATATAGCACATCAATATATGATATATCACGTCACCGTCCGTTTTGCAGCACGTTCTACATTAGGCTCTGTTCTTGCCTTTCCAACGATATGTGTCCCATCGGGGTACCTGTTTGGATCGTCCGTTTTGGGGCATTCCCTATGAAGGACCCAATATTTTCGCACGTTTCCGCACGAGAAATGACTTGATATAGCCCCAAAGAAAAAAATTCTAATTGGGTCAAGTCACACGATCGAGGTGGCCAGTTGACAGGACCATTTTTTGAAATGATTCGATTCTCAAATTTCGACTTCAATGAGTCGATTGTTTGTCCAGCTAATGGCATATGACGCCATCTTGTTAAAGTTACATGCCAACCCTGTCATTTTCTTCCAATGTACGCGAAAAATAACCGGTTTACATGGCACGGTAGCGCTCACCATTGACCGCGACTGTGTTGCCAAGGTAATAAATTTGCGCTAATTTTGAAGATAAATTTGCACTATTTTCTAACATTGCAGACACGTATGATTAAAAATGGCAAACATTCAACTGTTCAAACGTCAAAAAAATTTCAGCTCCAATGGATAGCCCTGTATATAAAATAATACAATATGTGAGAACGTTGAAAAACTCAGAGCCAATCTTCGGAACTGTACTGCGCTCAAGGCTTCTTTCAACGCACTTAATAAGCAGCTTGAGGATTTCCGCAAGGAGACCGAAAAGCTCCTCAAATTTGCGTTAACCGAGCGTTCGCCTATATCAACTTTGCAAGATTCGATGACCGTCTGTGATGTGGCTGCGATCGTCACTCTCGCTTCACCTGTTAGTCCTG
This sequence comes from Nemotelus pantherinus, assembly GCA_963978885.1. Lineage (NCBI taxonomy): Eukaryota > Metazoa > Arthropoda > Insecta > Diptera > Stratiomyidae > Nemotelus > Nemotelus pantherinus. The sequence goes on along the minus strand of OZ022263.1, from coordinate 210,611,889 downwards.
AACATCCTCTACCAGCTGGTATCTGCACTCGAAGCTAAAAGCAACTAAATCCAACTCAGGCCCAATGCAGCCGCCTATCACTCAGGCTCGGCCTGTTCTTACTTCAGCGGAGTCGGTTTCACATGTGGATCTTTGGCAAATTAACTGTTCGAGCTGACAGGCACACACTAAACCACAATCTAAGCATCTATCTCAACGTAAATGACAAACGCAACATCGCGTCGTTAATCTCCATGCGCCCAACATACTGGTGCATTCTGACGACAAGTCTGGCTCTGTCACCGATCCTGATAAGCAATTATTTGCACTGCGCGGCGCACCACCACTACCTGCTGCCGTACCTCCTCTCCAAACTTTCATTAGCCGCGTAACTTATGGAGTAACTGCAGAGGATATTTTGAAGTTTATTACGTCTCGGCATGGCTTTTCACCAAGTATTTTATGCTGGGTCAAATTGACGCCCGACAACTTACCGAATAGGGCTATTGCCCCGGTCAAAATTGTTGTATCTTCTAGTTTAGACGTCATACTTGCATCGGAGTTTGGCCTACTGGAATTTTCGTTTAAGAATTTAAACTACGCCAACGTAAAGTTTTTCAGAGCAGCGTCAAATAAATATCACACGCCTAACCAAAAGTAGTTTTTTGCTCTGTATTTCTTAATGAAGTTAATGAAGTTCTGAAGTACTTTAGATACTCATCATATTATCTGTTTCATAGGAACATGGCTTACTGACTATATTCGGAATAGAGAATTCCTACTGTATCACTCCGTTTTCTGGAGAGATCGTGATCGCGTTACTTCTTGCAAAGCCGATGACGGTGGTGTTTTAATCGCCATCCATAACACTCTTCGTGGAGCACTCTGTACTAAGTTCGTTCCTTCTCCTCCTATTGAGTGTATTATACGTGTTATCTTTCCTTCAACTTCCGATCTACTGGTCTGTTGTATTTATATCCCTTGTAATTCGTCTCTCCCTACATAGAAACGTTTTCCAGCTTCATTTTCTCTCGTTTTCCCTCATCTTTCCCTTGTCCTCATTTTTGGTGACTTCAACATGCCTGCTGTGGAGTGGGACTCCAATAACCTCAGTTTACTACCCTACAGCCACCTCTCTTTTGCGACTTCTTCCTTTCTTTCACTTTGTTCTTGTTCTCAAATTAACGACTTTCTCAATACCAACAATAAAATCCTCGATTTAGTTCTTTTTAGCATTCCTTTAGATTCTCTTTCTCTCTCTCTCTCTCTCCTGCTCCTATCCCATATGTGCAACCTGATCTTCATCACCATCCACTCTTGGTTGATGTTGATCTTAACTTCCAAGCAAGGATTAAATGTCCTCCTATTTAGCGTTATTACTTCTTTAAAGCTGACTTTCAGGAAATATCCACTGAAATCAGTCTTGTCAATTGGTATTCGTTTTTCAAAGGGTTGGATGCTGATTGTGCTTTGTTCAAGTTCTATTCTTTCTATTCTAATCTTATCTTCGCTTTACTCCAATCAAACTTCCTCTGAAACCTAATGATGTTCCTTGGTTCACTTCTAGTTTTAATGTTCCTTGGTTCACTTTTCTCGAATACTCTAAAAGCTGAATGAGACGGATTCTCCCACTGATCTTCAGAAATTCCGTAGTTTGCGTTCTGATGCTAAAAGAGTGCTCAAGCAGGCAATGAGTGATTACTTCTCGAGTATCGAGGCTTCAATTTGTTCTAATCAGCCAAAATCCTTGCCAACAATTTTTATGCTTTTACTTATTTTAGAGGCAGTTACTCTAGGATTCTTTTTCACTGATTTTAATACGGTATGTTTTTCGCGCACAGTGAATTTACTGGGTCAATCACAACGTTGCTTTGACGCAATGAAACCTGTTGCATTAAATGATTGCACGACATATTGAACATAAGTTATTCCTATTATTTGACCTATTTAATGGAAAGATTTGTCTTTTTTCAAAGTTTCAGGATTATTTTTTATTTTTAATTTCTTTAGTTTGGGTGCCATCACAAATTTCTGTGCACAAAAAATTTGAAATAACTGTACAGTTATGTACTCACTTCAAAATAAACCACAAGTTAAAATAGGACTGTCATTGGGTCTAAATATGTCACCACATAACACAAGGAACTCCCCCGTTATACTGGGAATCATGAAAAAAATTTGGTTTTTAGGTAATTATAAAAGAAAACAGGCAATGTACAGATTTTTTTTCTGGCAAGTGTACATATAATTTTAGCTTTCTGTAAAGTTGCGATGGTGTTTTCCCGCTCCTTGGTGTTTAGGTAACAAAAATACGACGAGTTCTTTCAGCGGTTATATATGAAAGTAATAATTTGTGTTGGTTGTCTCATCAACCGAATACGTGTGTAATCATATTACCAAACTACAGCACTTGTTAGACATCAAACGATGAAAGTAGAGGTGTAGGGGAAATAGGAGATGGTAATTAAAATTTTAATCTAGTCAAATCTGCTACAACTTTTTTTGCTTCACTTTTGGCTTAAACTACTTCATTTCATAATTTCGTTTGTAAAGACAGATTAAGATACTGAGCTGCTGCTTAAGGGCAATCAAAGAACTGAAAGCAGCAAGATGACCAGAGGAAAATGAAAGTAATTTCTTTGCGAACTCTACCCATTAATTTTAATGACTTCATCAATATGCCTATCGTCCTAGTTTCTCATTTCAAAATTAAAGTGATATTTTCTTTGAACCATTAGTAAATGTAAAAGAGCTTTCCAGCCATACCAAAATGGTGCAGCTATTGTTTGTTTGTTGGATCACTCGCAGTGAGAGGACTGATATAATAAATTACGCAATTTATATTTTAATTTGCATGGATTTTCTATTAAAAGATACTTTTTCATTGACACTGGCAATTATTAAATATTTCAACTGTTTATTTTCTTAAATATCGCCTTGAGATGTTTTTTCTTGTGCCGTTCGATGGTATGAAATCATAAATATTCAAAAAATGTGTAGTATTTACTTCAACGCCAATTACACACCGCCCATTTTAATGTAAACGCTAACCTATCACTCGTATCTTAAATAATAATAATTATTTAGCTGACAAGCAGCATAATAAAGCAAACTGTCTGCGAGAATTCGCAACGTTGTGACGATGTGATGGATGGAATGATGGAAAAAGTACGCCATTGTTTTCTATTAGGTCATAATCAGCATCGAGATCAGACGTTCAACTGCACATAGTGTTTCTGAAGAGCATCCAACAACCGAACCAGATATGAATGGAGCCACCTTGAAAATTAAAAATTAAAGATGTCATGCCGCGCATCTCAATAGATAATCATCACATCGTCATTATCTTTAGTAGCGGCAAATCAATCTTACGCTCGTAGCTGTTACCTGTGTCTGTGTGTATGTGAATCATCATCTTTGAAGCACTCGACTTTTTCAAGACAAGACGATCTCGGTGTTAATGCTAATTTGTTTTCTTCGGTGGCTCGATTTGGTTGGGTCTCGACACAATGCACTTTTTCTTATGTCTTTCTATTCGTTTTGTTTTTGTAAACTCTCTTTTTCGAATTATGTACTTATAGTCGGTCACATGATGACTGCGAACGGTGAAAGATGCGATGTAGTATAGATGCGAAGACTTGCGAAAAGCTAAGTAGGACGCTTTGATGCAGTTTGACCAGTTTTTAGATTTTTGCAGGGCAAATTACATGGTGTTCAAGTAAGTTAAGAAAGATACTTTACAATTTATTTATCAAGATAGATGTGCATTCTCTTTTTCTTTTTCGTTCTCTGCAGACTACTATGTGAAACTGGTTGATTTATAGCTATGAAATCATTCCCGACATCATAAGACAAAACAGATTGAAATCAAATGGATTCCTAAAATATTTTTCGTTTGGTTCTTGTTATATTATAAACCAACTACTAAGTAAGACCAACTAAATTTCACACAACGTATTGCACGCGCGACCAAATTTGTAATCAATCATAATCTGTTTAAACAGCAGGATAATCAAACGATTGTTTTAATCCCTATCAATAGGAATTAATTTCATAAATCTGAATATCGAATCAATCATAGAATTACTTTATCAACTATATGCCGATTCTAAACATATATATGTAAAAATTAAAGCAAAAACCATTGCTGGATTCAACCATTATTGATCATTAATATGAATTGAACGTAATTAGTGTGGATTATATACTTGGATGCATTGCCAAAAAAATAAAATAATTATTGTTAAATAACAATGCATCTGATAGCCAGGAAATGATGTCATTTTTAATGTTTCATTGATTGATACTGTTCTGCTGCGTCATCTGATATACACATGCTTCCCATTCCGTGATTTTTGTAGTAACAGAGTAGATGCATACATATATTTTCGTTGACCCTATAGTTCAAGCTTAAATTGGGCTTGCTAACAAGGAATAGTATTTTCTGTCTAATTTTTCGAACATGGATTTTTATGAGTTTGAAGTTATTTTGGCGCTTTTTGCTACTCGAGCCTGATTTTTTTATAATTATCCGACTGATAAATGAATTGTTATACCGAAAAATACATATTGTGTTTGGAGAAAAAGGTATGAAATGCAGAATAATAGCTGAATAAAAGACGTTGATTGTATTAAGGTGAGATTTGTACAAATATAATTGTTTAGTGCATTTCTGGTTTGAAGGCTTTGGTGTTATTGTTATGGTTTGCTTGATGCATTAGAATATCTATTACTATAGATTTTGTGGGCTAGTATGCAACAGGATTAAGACTAGGATATACTCCCTCATTCTATATCGCTTCATAAAAGGTATTTTCTAGGTTGATATTTCTTTCAATAAGAACTTTCAAACCACTCTGGCATATTAGACAGTTCTTTGGCATTTATGTTTAGCATTGTTTGAAAAATTATCGTAAATACATAGGCCTTTGACTACAAAGATATTTGAAATCATTGATAGTGGTAAATCCATTTCAATCACACTATAAATGGTACTAATACCATGAGATATCATGCCTGACTGGTTTTTGTACATTGGGCTTGAGCTGTTAATTTGAATATACAAGAGTGGATCAATAAGTATCCGTGTTTGAAGACAGATGGCGTTACTAGGGGAAGTTTTTAGAGACCACAAGATAGCCCGCCATGATCGCAATTATAGTTCCCGTATTACGCCAGCACCATCGCAATCAGTGTTCCCACTCCCAAATTTTCCGCCGTATCAGATTTTTTCAAAAAGTGTATCAATATTTTTGTCGAGATACTTAAACTATAAATAATAATATAAAAAAAAACTTAGGTTGGAACTACTATATTTATTGAATAATATAGAGCAAAAAATATGAAAAATTGCTTCCGCTTTTTGTTTTCATCTGTATATTGCCATTAATATTGAAGCCACACATTTATACATAAAATTATTACAAAATGTAGAATCTTTGCGAATGCGCTCAACATTTTCACGAAATTAATACTGAGTGCAGATTATTTTCAGGGAAGTCAATGTTTTAAATTTCTAAAAAAAAAAAATTTTTTCGGCACAAAAAGTGAAAAATCTATCGGAATACTGATCATTATATCATAATATCATGAATAAAAAGATATGTTTTGGGCAAGTTGGTCATACAATGGCACTCAAACATTGTTTGGTATCTTGCTTCACAAAATTCCTCTAATCTCTTTTCAACTCGAATCTCTTCTTGTTTACATTGCCATCCAAGCTTAATGCAGAAAAACCTCCTTCTCAGCTAAACTATAAGGTATAGCTACTAAAGTCAACATGAAAAAAGGCGGCAGATGACATTGATTCACCTAAATTGTTTTATACTAATATTATTATTTAAATAGCTTGAGAACTTAAAATCTTCAGAGTTATCAAGTACTAGATATTTTTCGTAGTTCAGAGTGTAAAATAGATTGAAGTTGGCAGTTATTACTGCTAGCGAGAGGAGATTTGGTTAGCACATGGCAGGAAAATTAAAAAAATTGAACTTACTTACTGGATGACAAGATGTATCATTTTGCCATAATTCTGTGAGTTGCTGCATCATTGTATCAAAAATATAAGTTTCAAATAAAAATGTATCAAAATGATACAAATGTATCAAAAGTCGGAACCCTGACCGCAACCGAGAGACATCATTTCGTCTTCAGCAGTCGACCAGCACGATCGTGCCATTGGCTCGCTCGTAGCGTACACGTACACTTATTAGTCATAGTAAATAAAGTAAGTTCTTGAATATAACTCAAGTGTTTTTACATCGTGTAGAAGGCGAAGTCAATTAAGTAGTAAACCTTACAAGTTGTTTTGTACTAAAAGGACGTCACACAAGTTTTCAGACTGATTTATTGGTTAGTTTTGATTTGACAGCTGCTTGTATTAAACGTGTTTGATGCTTTTCGATACAATTGAAAAAGATTTTTATTTTTGGGTGGAAAAACGTGCCTTCCATCTATGGCTAGTGTGAGAAATTGGTTCAACGAATTTAAACGTGGCCGTTCATCTGGTTCTAATGAAGAGCGCAGAGGCCGCCCGACAGACTTGATTACTGAGGAAATCGTTGAAAAGGTCCACGAAATGATTCTTTCTGATCACCGAACGAAAATGCACAAAGTAGTCAACATTTTACAGGATAAGCTAAGAATGAGAAAGCTCTTGGCCCGATGGTAGTCGCGATTGATCTCCTTGAACAACAAGCGGATACGCCTGTCAATTTCTCTTTAGACCTCTTTAAGCGAAACCCGCAAGAGTTTTTGCGTCGAGTTGTCATTGCTGATGAAACCTGTACGCCAGAGACCAAGCAACAATCAAAACAGTGGTCATATCGAAGCAAGGGAAGGGAAGGGAATAAGCTTGATGAACTTTTTGGAGAAAGCACACATGATCACGAGGCAACATTAAAGTGAACTATTGGTCCAATTCAATGAAAATTTGAAAGAAACACGGCCGAAAAAATACTGCTCTACTACAATAACACACCAGCTCACTCATTCTCCCTCAATCACTGGGAGCCGACCTGGCTCCCATGATTTCTTTCTGTTCCCCAACACAAAAACTTGTCTTGCAGGAAAAAATTGAATGAATGTTATCTGAATATTCTTGATGAGTGCATGCAAAACATGAGTGCTGGCTGATGGCTGTGTAGTTGCAATTCTCCGGATACTTAAAATACAAAAACAAACTAACAAAAAATAAAAACATTCGGTGAAATTACTTCAAGTTGCGATGATACTATCACGAAAATTCGCATGGATGTGTAACCTAATGCCGCAATTACACATAAGATGAACGTTTCATGAGGGCGTCCGGTAAAACAGTCGACAAGACGTTCAGCAAGACATCGGGTGAACATGGCTTATCTTATCTACCTACTTACACGATATGCATATCTGTACACGAAAACTTCGCACCCTTATGATGCATCTTGCCCATGATTTCATGGGCAAACCAAATAGTTTTGTCAATATCATTGGAGCCTGCACCACACCTTTTTTCGAATCTCTTTGACTAAAACGTAAAACCGATATCATTTCGAGTGGCCTCGAGGTAGCACGAGACGGTCATAAACACTCAGCATCGCCATAAAACGCTCATTATCCCTTCATAAAACAGGCAAGAGCCGGTGAGGAAGCCATTTACACACTCGCGCTTGCCATTAAAAATAAACAGCCGAGAATAGCCGAGGAGACCATTTACATTCTCATCTCGTCAACGTTTGCCATGTCTCGGGGAGAGTGTAATTACGCCATAACAGCATCATGTTGCTATTTTCAATGATCAAAGATTTGAAAATCACGTAAAGTCCAATTAAGTTTTCATGTTTGCATATCACTTTTTCTTCACATCAGAAACCCGGCAATGACAACAAAGATGATCCATATTTATGGCTTGGCTTTGAACCTCTCACATATGCGGACACACATGAAATATATTTCCATGAACATGGCAAACTTTGATATCAAATCGAATCTACCGCAAGCACGTGATGTTCGAATCGGAGCACCTTCATATGTACGTATATGAATATCGTACGACAATATAGCAATTTAAGTATATTGTGCAGTGCGAGTATATCAAACTAAACCGAAGCCAAAAAGCTATAAACCTCCTAGTCGAACAGTTGGCACGGCAAGCACATACATAGGATAGAGAAAGGTGGAAGTTTAATCGTAACTAGATATCAGGCAAAGCCATCATTTGAACTTCATCATTCATCGCGAACGAATCTAGAGAAGCGAAGACAACTGCAGCGACAACGGCTACCAAGAAGAAGACGCCGAAGACGAAGAAGAAGGAAAAGTTTGCAATTTTAAATTTCGCGCGCCGAACAATTTACCTGTGTAACAATTTCGCTGTGCATCTGTAGTGCAAAGTGAAGTGATGTTTGGACTTTTGAAAATTAGTAATTGAAAATATCGAAAATATTTTGTTATTGGGGGCGTGAACGGCTGCATTGACCACTCGTCGAAAAAAAAGTTTGATTCTTGTATCGCTAGTGTGATTGTGTGGACGAACGGAGATAAAAGAACGTGTTAAATCATAGAAACGAGCGTTAAAGTATCTTACGCATGCGTAACGGGGACTGAACGTTTTTAAAATCTGAACGAAAACTCACGTACTTATATATGATTGAAGTCTTTGGACGCCGAGTTGTATTGTAGTGAAACCCACGGTTCGAGCTAGAGCGACCGGAATTTCTTTTCACTGGTGCGTTGCTAAAAGATTTACCAAAAAAAATACAGCAATATTAAATAAATTGCATTTTCAAATTGCTTCGAATGTGATCTTGTGTATTGTGAACTTGAAACGTTTTATCGTTTTGTCAACCAGTGCGTGCTTACTAATCGTTTTCTGGAATAAATCCGCCTACGCATTTGTAACGTCCATCCATACTTGGGATTTTTTTATACTGCTCTGCTTGAGTGACAGAAAAGATTTTTAAAATACCAGTTCCACAGCCAATTCGTCAGATAACGTGCTGGAACGCGATCAAATCGGTGTGATACATTTTGCTAATAAATCAATATAATCACCTAATCGCGCTTAATATTTTGCTTCAGTTTTTGTGCTCAAATAGTGTGCTGTTACAAGAAATTTAGTTGCAATACGAACATATTTTGGCTTAATAGCGCAACACTAAAACATCTAACAGTTGACGCCTTTGCTTTGTTACTTATCTTTTGTTTTCGTTACGTTAAGGTAGGTTATATTTTATGTAAGCTTATCTATTTGTTATATTGTTTGTGAGTGTTTGTTTTGAACGATGCAAGTTGAAGAGTTTGTTTTCGTTTTTGAAATGTTTGGTGTTGTCAAATTGCTAAATTTCATAGTATCTATGTATACCAATCAATGTGAACTTGATGTACGCGCATCCTACCAAATCATAAAAATATCCTGTTAATCACATTCATTTATGCCGGTGTACTATCAATATCCAAAAATTCACATAGAATAAAGTCGTAACCGTGCGTCGACATAAAAATAAAATTTGATTAATTTTCACGACAAGATACTAAAAGTTCACCCGAATTTCCATTTCAATCTGATAGCTTTGAAAATTCAACATTATTTTCTACCCATGCTGCAAATCGTTTAATCTTGAATTTCACGTCAACGTTCTTGATACAGATTCTATTTAAATGTATCTATTTTTATGTGCTTTGTTACGAGATTGTTGTGGCTTTCGATGTCTATTCAATTCATCTTCTTGAAGCTTATCTTTCACATCATGTTCCATCCACGTCACGAATCATTATTTATATATTATGTTTTCTTTATTGGAAAATTGTTTGAACCCGTTGCGAGTGAAGCAGAAATATACAAAAAACCATGTGAAACCAATGGCATAGTAAAATTTAAAAAAAGTATATGCGCACAACTATCTGCATCTGTAATTCATCTCTGTTTGTTCGCTAATGTGATTTTGCCAAAATCGAATGATGCAGTCGACTTATTACTCTTACGATCGAATCTATTGTTTCCGGTAAATAGGTGCATTGTATTGTTGGTTTTTGTGTCGCTATTACATTAAGTGCTACTTGGAGTGGCCGTAAAATCGTAAATTTGATGGTTGTTTTTCTCGTAGTATGTTGGTGGTGTCTGCATTTTCATTCAATTTCATGATTCACGTTGTGCCCAGAGATTATTGTATTTCATAAGAATGCAAATTTTTTGTATATCGTCACTTCGAATCCCGATCCATCGGCCATGAAACCGAAACTTTTTAATTTGCCAAGTTTCTGGCTTTGTAGTTCACGATATCATGGCAGCTTGTAGCGATGCTGTTATTGATGATGATGATGGTAATTAGAGGAAACCGAATGAAATTTCAAGTGTTAAGTGAAAGACAACTTGACTTTGTAACAGATTTATTGATATTCTTGATTGAGATCAAGATGCAATGCATAAGTGGATTTGAATTGAATTTGTGAACTGAATTGATTTTCCATGGAAACAGTCATTGCTCTTGCTAATTATATAGTAAGAGTTTCATTTGAGGAATTTTGATTGCGATGGGTATTTGTGATCGAGCTGGAAAAAATCGCGGCCAAAAAACAACAACTATATTATCTTTTCATTCTGTTGCTTACTTTCCTCTCTGGCTACTTTCTATGATTCCAGTATGAATTTACCAGCATGCATAGCATTCCAAATTCACTTGGCAGGTCATGTGTTTTTAAAATACAACTGGTTTTTTCAGGTGCGAAACTTGTATGTGTTCTGAGATTTAATAACTTATCAGCTGAAGCGATTTTGCTGTAAGCGATACTGAATGTTGGTATCGAGATCATCAATACAAAGATGTTAAATACAGTTGAAGATACAGTCAAGTTTTAGACTCTTTAAAGCAGTAAACATTGTTTCTGTTCATTGTGTTTGTCATAAATTATATTTCAATTTTGATTATATTTCATTTGGTACATTTACACAAACAATGAAAATCGAGAATTAATGCGAAAAATGAATATATAATGAGCTGAAAGTTCCACTAATGATTTTTGAAAATTATATTATTAATGATATTGTTATGATTTGCTGTTACCTTTAACTTTATCCTGGCAATGCGAAAGGATCTGTACGATTATTCATTCGCTTTAATATTCCAAAATAATGCTTATTACTGAGCTTACTTTAAACTGTTTCAAAACATTGTTTCAAGTCAATTGAAAAAGTTGTCTAAGCTAACTGAATCCATAAAAATAAATCATTGAAAATTTGATGCCTGCAAATGTTAACTCATATTACTGGAAATTAATATTCATTTTGATGAAACCAGATGGAAAATATTTGATTTTCTCAAATTCACATCCACGTCTTTTATTTGAATAGCTAAGTTTAATTTAATAGATGGACACTATCCCTTGAAATTGACATTGACTTCATTCTTGACAGTATAACATTTGGGAGACTTCTTATTTCGATATGCGCCTGTCAAAGCGTTGGCTAGACAATTCGTTGTTATTCCTTTCAGCATAAATGAATGATATAGTGTTGAGTTTCGCGTTTAATTATCCTGAAATTTTTTATGCTAGAAACTGAAGCGTAGTTGGAGAAGATCGTTGATAGGCATATCATTCCTCTGATCTCTCTCATCAATTCAAACTACAGTATAAAAACTATACGCTTAAATATTTTGACGGGTATTTTACGGTTCTACCTATAAATGTTGTCTAATTGTTCAAGGGAGTATTAACTACATCATATCACATCCTCTATTCGATGTGATATGATGTAGTTAATCCTTCCTCAAACAATGAGGCAACATTTATTGGTAGAACCGTAGAATACTAGTCGAAATATTTAAACGTATAATTTTTATAAATATTTGAAGCTCTTTTTCACGTTTCATCCCGGAGCTCTAGATCTGACCTGGGGTAGGACTGAAGTGTTAACCGCTCAATATCATGAGCCAAATGTTCCTCTCAATGACACCATTAGTGTGGTCGTACATTCTCGACTTATCTAATGAATAGATTCTGCAACCGCCTCAAACTGCTTCTTGCAGATGGTCCAAGAAGTTTGTTCGTCGAAAATTGGTGCGTTGAGCGTTTTACTACCACTTAGTTCAGCTGGCACAGTTCCTATGGTTTTGACGCTCTGAAAATCCGATTTGAGCAAATAGATTTCTTCTTTTAATACTGCCAGTTTTTTCACCTCAACAATTTGAGTTTCCAATTGCTGTTGAAACTGGTGTTAGACTTCCATCAGCTGCTGCTCGCTTTTTCTGGCCTGCTGCTCCAACTGCTCTTTAATGTTGAGGGATTGCTGGTCTAATTTTTGGGCTGAATGGTCAAGTTTCTGATCCAAGTTCGTGGGTTGTTGATCAAATTTTTGCTCCAGTTGCTCCTTCATGTCTATGGCTAGTGAGTTATGTCGCTAGTAGCTTACTGTCTCCAGTCTGCTGTTCGAGTATCTGGCTGATGTCCAGGGACGTTGTCTTCCGTACTCAAAGCCTCACTGAGACGTGACAGTAAAGCCGTTTTGTTCCCAATCATCGAAAGATCTCGTTTTCGGCACTCTACTTTCAATTCGGCGAATGCTAATTTTCTCAATAGTTTCTGCATTGTTCTTAAATTACACAGCTTCTTACAATTTCACTTAGTCCACACAATTTTTCACAAAAATCACTGCCCGAAACTTTTTTTTAATTCTTATTTAGTCAGCGCACTAGGAATTTTCACGTTGTATAGAAATTCATTGTCCGCAACTTAACTGAAAGTCACTTTTTAAATCGCGAATACAAAAGAATCCCTTATTTTGACACCAATGGGTGGAAAATTATAGCGTCATTTCTACTATCTCAGTGGTCGAAAGCCTGTAAAGTAAGGCTTTAGACTGTTTTTTATTTTGTTGTGCTGACGATGAAATTATTGGTGATAAAAGTTTGGTAAACTTTCCTTTGAAAGAGAAGCTAGCTATGGTAATTTTTACTAATGTTGTAGTAATGTATATATATATATATATATATATATATATATATATATATATATATATTAGTGATATTTTAGTGATATTTTTAATATACCTATTATTCCGTCCACAAATAATTTTTGCAAAAAATAAGTGAACGAAATGAATTTCGATCGTGTTTTAAATGTAAACCGGATAACGTTTTGGAATTTTTTAACCCCATGTGTGCGCTAGGTGCCTAAAAAGAGATCCTCCATCTTGAAAAATTATAAAGAAAAAAAACTGCTTTTAGCTCTATCAATTCTGATTCAGTCATTAGATTTACACAGTAGGTGAACCTTACTCTAAGTCAAGTTTGGTAGAAATTTGGCTGAAAAATTCGGTTGGAGCTGCCAGTTATGGTAATTTTGGTGTCTTAAATTTTGAAAATTCGCTGAGGAAAATAAAGCTCTTTGCCGTAGAGCTTTAAGTACAGTCATGGAATCATAACGAAATTCAAAAGGTAAATTAAACATATTGTAGACAATATTCAGTAGATATCTAGTTGGAAAAACAATGATAGGGTTTCCAGCTATGGTTGTTTTTGTTATATTTTGGCATATCTTTAGTAAGCGATTTTGTCATAGAATTTTCAAATCGTAGTGACCTTGTAGTGAAAATAAACACCAAATATTAAGATCTATAAAATTTGACAAATTTTGCGATTGGTAGCAGATGCGGTAGACATTTTTGTTATTTCTTTACAAACATATTCTACCATTGAACGCAGCATCTACGGCAACATCTACGATGAACATAAGTAATCAATGTTTAAGCTTTCCAATTTTAGTTATTAACCCCAAACATCTTTCTATCCCTGGAAATTTTTATGAAGTCATGAAAACGAAATTCACATTTTTTCTTGGCTGTCGTTATTTTGAAATTGTCTATTGTGCCTCCTCAGCGTTAAAAATATCTAAAGAGTATCCAAATTCTTTATCAACTTCGATACATCCCTAGACGGGAATGTTTCAGATGGAGGGAAGAGCAGAGCCAAACGGCTCTTATCTTCGTCTCGCTGTATCTACAGCAGACATCTCGCTTTTTACATCTCCTGTTGAGGCACTTCTTGTAAGGAAGATGGCATATTAAAGCTCCATATGCTAGTTTTACAGAGCGCCACTACTTCTTTTGCTCTTTTTGTATCGAAGCTGAGGTAGTCTTTTGATTGGTCTAATCCATCTGTATTAAGCCAGTAGCTTTTGCCCTTTCTTTTCGTCCACTGGTTGATTTCCCCGTCCGTTATGGCCTCCGAAAAGTCCCAGCAAGGTTTGGGTCCAATGTAGGGTAATTTAGCTCCTTTTTTGTCTTTGCTATCAGCTTCTTCATTTCCTTTGTGCCTTTCATGGGCTAGGGAGCCAAATAAGCTCGAGGCTCTTCAGTCCATCTACAAGAGTATAGCTGAAACTACAAGAATATAGCCGAGTTTATTGGTGGCCTTGAGAACCACTTGGCTATCCGATAGAATCTTACAGTTCCTGGCCCTTTTACTGTTACTTATATAAACTATATTATACGCGTGGCTTTAAATAAAACAGATAATTCTATTTGACAGATAGTGGTCTCATTAGGTAAGAGAAAGTGTATATTGCCTTGACCCACAATCCATCTTTTAGCCGGCCGTATACCATATTTCTGTCCTTTTCTGTGTGACACAAGAGGGCAATTCTTCCATTTGTTTCTTGATGGTATTGTGACCCTGAATGTTTCCTCACAGGTTGCCGTAGCCTATATTTGATCAGTGAAGCTCAGCATTTTTATTATGGACCTGATGTCCTCCAGGATACTGAGATGGCCTTTTAGGTTTCCTGATTTGTAGCTGAAAGCCTGCTGTAGGTTTATCGCTTCTTTTGCGCTTCCTCTTGGATTTTGAGGCGTTGTGGCTCAAAGTTCAGAAGAACCTCTCTCGTTGCCGTTCTTGTGGAGCTCTTTTCTCCTGTGATTACCAAGTAAGTCATGGTTTGAAGCTTGGTGAGCCTATTAATAGCAGTTTTCTGCGTGGATTTCATGCAACACACTGCTGATCCATATGGGATTATAGGTCTCACCATATGTTTTACGTTCAAATATTTGTTTTGCCATCCAAAGTGCCTTAGTGGCTTTCAGGGTTAGCTTGTTTAGATAACTGCTGCAGGTGAGTTTACTATCCAGGTGGATTCCTAGGTATTTTACCTCTTCCTGTAGACGCACCACTATGCTCCTATTTAAGGCACTTAATCTTGCAATGAAAGAGCATAATAAACACCTGTATTTGATGGAATAAAATTTTCCATTTTCAATCAAGCGGAAGAAATACTTGTTTACGCCTAGACCACCTGTAACCCAAAATCTCTTGAGAAATATTCCAAAGTTGATTTCTTCTAACCGAAATGAATATGAGAGTCGTCAAAAATTGCAATAAAAATTCAATTTAGTCATACGCCAAGAACTGATATCAAACTCATAAAGGCAAATATCAAACTACATAAATTTATGCAATCATAAATAGCTTCAAAGTTGATTATCTAACTGAATAATAACGCAGACATAACTGTCATAATAAAGCGCCCTGTACTAAGTTTTTACTGTGTGTAATTAGTTATATACATGTTCGCAAGTAAGATAAACTATTCAAGTATCAAGTGCGAGGAGAATCTGACTATGTCCATATGTATATGTACAGATAGTATGCAATATACATTCTGTTTTTTAGTCATTTGATTTGCTTTAATTACAACGTAATGTATATCGATAGAATGTGAATGAAATTGGGACCGGAAAGAGTAGCATTTTGATGAATGGTATACATATTTTGTTAAGAAAAAATTTCAGATTAATTATTTCCGATAGGTGATCAGATTTTATTGAACGTATACATATTTTAACGAACGTTTTACAAATTTAAAAATTTATTGTTTGGTGAAAACTGGACCTAACATGACACATAAAAAATTTCTTGCCTACGGAAAATTTAGTTCATTATGAATTTTATGATTTGCGATGTCGGATAGTATTAAGACAATGGCTAGCTATTTTTTAACACAATATGACTTGCGACTGTCAGATTGTGTGCTGTGAGTAATCCATATTTTACTGCATCATAATAATCCGATACTATATTTGGCTATGGATTTGTGAGGATACTTTCAAATGATGGGCTTTTGATGATCTTCATTCATACACTTTATGGCACGCACTTGTTTATTTAAAAGTTTTCAAAAATATACTATCTACAGTCAAAAACCCCGTTAGAATAGTTTGTTTTGTAAAACGTACTTAACTACTCTGACTGAACAAGTTTTATAGACACGTGGGAAAATTTCGCAAATATTCATAACATAATAAATCTTGCGAAATCATAAATTTATACTTCCTTATTTTAGGTATTAAAGTAGCACTCAATTTTTATAATTGCCGACATACCTCACGAGGACTTTTTATGTCTTTATATTTATCTTTTTTAATAGGGTGCTATCCGAATAATAAAATTAATATTAAACCGATATTGGAAATATTAAAAATGTAATACTTCGAAACGTGTGGATTTAATTGGGCGAACGAGTAATGTAGAGCGAAATTGGATAAAAGTATAAGACAAATTGAATTGCTGAAAAATTTTTGCCTTTTCCGGTAATATATAGTTTCACATTCATACTTTTAAATAGTGTTCCAGCGCAAATAGAACAAACTAGAACCTGAATTTATATTCAGCTTGCTTTGGGCTTATGAGCTGATTTCAATTAAGAACTGGTGTAGTGTTTACGGAGGCTTGATGTATTAAAATATTTATTTACTTCAGTGCTTGTTTGCACTCTGATACCAGAAACATACTACTTGTGAGCAGGTTTTCCCGCATGAAACGTTATTATTTTATTGCTATTTTCCATTTCATTCTTGACGAGAAGAATTTACGATACAGCTGTTTTGCTTGTATTCTTGTGCTGTTTTCCACTTTACTTCGAATGTTCCGCTAAGATGTATACTGATTTGTGGATCCATATCGTGATCACGGTCCTACTGTTGCAGCTCTCCAGTTCCTGCAATATTTGAATTAAAATGCTCCACACATGTTCATTCCTTGTACCGATGTATTAATTAGTCTACGTCTTTTTCACGTCTCACATGACTCTATCTATATTTTTCTCTTCTTAATTTTGCTTGAATCGCTCAACAATCCAACAACCGTTGTCGTCACATCAATTTTTTTGTTCTACTTTCTCTGATTTATAAATAACTAAAAATATTTACGACTGTCCACCGCTGTTCGTCAAGGCGAAATATTAAACAAGATGGTGTGGGTTGTTTCATTTGATACAAACAACATGGCTCGACTACGAAGACGTATAATCAACGTTTGTATGGAAAACAATTAAATATAATATGCAGGAACATTTAATTAAAACTGAAGACTTCTGATGAAATTATGGAACTATATACTCATTCTGCTACTTTGCAACTACAAATTCTCGTTTATTTGAAGGTGACAGCTAGCTACGTATCACAATTTAGTGAATATAGAACGTCATAAAATAAATTATTTGCGGATTCATGCTGGGAGCGAATCCAATGATTTTTTTCCATCGTCATAAATAATGAGATCCATGAGGAAATTTAGATGTCACTTCAATATGCCACAAGAAAAAGAATTTTTATATTTTCTGATCCAGACAACGCTTGAGTTGGATCATCGTTTTTTTGATCGGTTGTGAGATAATGCGATTCAATACATGAGTGCGGCGAGGATACTGATGAAAAGCTGTATTGGTGTCCAATTGACATAAAAAATATTTATAAAAAATAAATTAATCGTAATGAATGGCCATATCCGTTGTCGACTGAACTTAAAATTTAAGTAGGTACTATTTCAAAGTTAGATGTGAAAGTAGCTATTTTTTATTTAATTATGATTGCACTATCTTTCACATGATCCAAATAAATGTCGTCCAGGTCAACCCCAATAAATTTTTAAAATATATTAGTTTGCCGACGTGAAACTTCAACAACTGTCCTAATGCGTTTCTCACTATCCACTGTTTATCTTTTGTCTCCTACTCCTCTCCACTCAACTTACTGCAAAGCGGAGATACTTTCGTATCCTCTTCAATCAAACACCATATCACATCGCATTTTACAGTTTCTGGATTTGAATATCAAATTTACTGTTCAAATATTTTATCTTAATTCCAAGCAGAAGATTGAGCTATTACAATCTGGCAAAATTGTTTGATTTTCAGGATTTGTAATACAAAGCTCACGGCTAAGTAACCATAATTATCGTAAATCATCTTAAAGTTTGTGTTTAGCAGTCTTTGACCACAACAGTAAATAACTGCTCCTGAGACAGTGGCATAATGTCCGCTCGGTTGAAACGTACAATCTTGAATAAATTTACTTAAGTTTAGCACTGCGATGGTGATAATTCTGTTAAATATTTAATGATATCAAATGTTGGGATAGGTGTGGTTGTATTGTATTTTGTTGTCTGCTTTTGCAAATGAATACTTGCATGTTTGGATACATCAAGCTGGTTTTGTAATGCTTATAACTTATGCCTAACATAGTCGAAAAGTCATAAATTTCTTTTGAACGAATAAGTGAACAAAAAGAATAAAGATACAGATCTTGTGATTGGAGCTTAACCTGTCAAGTGTAGGAAATTATAGCCATATACTACTGCGTAGATTTTTCTTCGATGTTTATTGATTAGACTGGTCTTTAATTGATGATTATCTGTGATTTATTTCGATATCATTTGCATACTTAGACTGTTTTCTGTCAGTTGTACTTATATTGGAATTGGATGCAGCAAAAACCTTACGAATATACATATTACAGACTTATTACTTTTCATACAAGTTCTATTTTTATTTACTGATCACTACTAGTTCTGATAATGGCAACATATGTTGAATGAAATCTATCAAACATCATTATCAGAAGAATGATAATAATATTATCTGACTTTGTATACAATTTATGCATTTAATTGAGCATGAAACCACAATATTTGCAAAATTGTTTGAAATTATCTGCAATGAATCAATATAAGTCAATAAAAACAATCATGCTTTATTTTTTACTAATGATGCGATATAAGAAATCAGATATTTCTTACAGATTTTAAAATATTGCTTGCCTCCAGTCTTTGATATAAAATTGTAAGACCCGTTTTTTTGCATGAAACTCTAGTCAGGAAAATGATATTCGCAATTATGTTGATATTGTGTTTTTGTTTGTAATTTTTTTTTGGAATTAACACAAAATTAGTTGTTTTCATCATATGTTTATTCATAGAAACTTTTTACGATTCGGATGGCTACCTATTGTACTTAAATAGTTTTTTCAAAATGTCTCAACATAAATAATTTCATTTATTATTTAGATTCTATAATTGAGGCGTATTTACATTGTCGGTTCATTGTCGGAATTCTGTAAACTTATCATAAATAATCTTTTTATTTCATTATTTCATTGGTAATGCTGGGGGCTATCTAAATATGAGTTGATTTGATGTCAAAATCTAGCTATGTAAATTGGATTAAATTTCCCATAGCATGATTTCACCATATAGTGATTTGATGATTCATTATGCATTTAGAACAGTAAATTTAATCACTGCGGAAAAATAAACCATCCATTCCGACAGTTTGATCAATTTGTTCAAAACTCTACATTAAAGTCTTCAATACATTTCCCAAGGTTAAAATTGGCACACTAACATTTTACACAGTCGGATGGAATTATTTCCATTGATTCCGCTGGGTTTCCAAAGTAGGTTATAAAAGTATAGAGCTATTTGTCAAAGAATTGCCGGTCACAATGGATTTTTGTTCATAAAAATCACATATTTAGTGTTGAATCATAAAATAAATACAGCGAAATTTTGATTAAATGTACAACCAGATGCATTATGTTACATTGTATTATATTCATTTTCATGCATATTACATATTACGTTCTTCACTTTTTTATGTCGTTTCTAGTCGTCTTTTATCGGCCCACTTATTTTGTGACAAGTTCGTTTTTAGTGCTTCATTTCTAGAAAATACGTAATTTTCGTATTTGATATGTACGATTCTAATTTTCACCTTCAAAACTGCTAACTGTCTCTTTTTGAAATTAAAACATATTTCACATTTGTAATTTTTATAGAGTTTGCTTTTTCATTTCACGTTTTTCGGGAGTTTTTTTGCATATCACGTTTTTCTGAAGCTTGATATATGATTTTTATTACAATTTTCGCATTTATCTTGATAGATTCCGAAAGCTACAATCCAAAGTTTACTTCAACCATTTTCGTTATTTAAAATGGTTTAATGAAACATTTAATTCACTGAGCTCAGGGACATATGCTTTAAGTGATTCAAACTATTTTGAAAGTCTGACTAAACATGTCATGATGCAAACAAAGTTTCGCAAGAAACCTGTTTGAATCCATAGATACGGATTACTAGATGCTGTACTTTTTATTTGATTCTGACTGACTGATTATGAATCTTCGGTTGCTCACTATTAATATTTTTTTTATAAAAACATATCTTAAATGTAAATCTATTTACTAAAAAAGATTGACGATTATTTTTCTGACATCTTCGTCTTTAAGCAATGTAATCAATGTGAGAGCTTTAACTGTGATTGTTGTTCGAAAGGTTTTTGATGTAGCAATTCAACAGATTTGCCAACGTCCAAGCAATATTATAACTGTTGGTGACACATGTTATAATATTTTCATAAACATTTTTTCCGATTAATATTAACTATTTGAATTGAATCAATGAAAAAAATATTTTCGTCAAATTTGTTGCAATGAATTTCTCTTCTCAAAGTATCAAACCAGGGGATCAAATCTCGACTACTCCTCAAACATGCAGCGAACTTATTTCTTTGTATTTTGCATCCGTCTACACTTCATCCTCTACCTACTTGATCCCAGTTGAACTTCGTGGCAGCTCATCATTTTCAGTTTTCCACTATCTATTATACTCAGCAAAAGCTTTTCTGGGAAAAAATCCTGCTTCCTGGGAAGCAGCTCTTGTACACCTCATTCCTAAATCTGGAGATCTTTCTTGTGCTACTAATGACCGCCCGATATCAGTTCTTCCAGCTTTTTTCAAAGTTCTGGAGCACCATATCCATTATATCATTACCGCAGAATACGATCGCCTACTTTGTCGTGAGCAGCATGAGTTTTACAGCAACTTGGATTTTCCTCTTGTCGGGTTCGATACAAGTCCTGCTTGTCAACGCCCTTTAGACCCAAAACTGGAGTTCTTCAAGAGTCTATACTGGGCTCTCTTCTATTTTTATTTTTTGTAAAGGGCCTTGTAAATGGCCTTCTTTCATGTGATTGCTTTTTTACGCTAATGACCTTAAACTTTTGCAACTGTAAGATAATTCCAATCGAATCTACGCATGCTTCAAAACTAGTATCAAACTAACAAACGTGTGCAGCCGAGTTGATTCGAGCCTGGTTCGTGGATGCAATGTTTCTATGTAATGCAGTTCACGCTCAGAGAACCATATGATCAAGATAGTGGTTCGAGTCTAAGTTGGTACCTCAATACGATCGCACCGTCACACAGTGGTCTATTTCGCGAAAAAGGTGAACTTTATTCAAATTATGGACTTTTAAGTATGAAGTTGAAACTTGGGGGTAATATTGTCCTATATGGCCTCCATCATTTGAGGCAGTAATTGGGTTTCAAAAGTTTAAGGGTAAGAGCACAGGTGCTGAAAACAGCCAAAAATTGCATCTGTCTTTTAACCTATTTTTTAAATTAAGAATATGAAGATAAAAATACCTTTGAGTAATACAGCGTTATTAAGCTATGAAAGACATTGATGATTTAGCCTCCCCCCTTTCATCGTGTTCATACTGCAGATAGTATAGGAATTCGGTGTTTTAAACTTCTAGTCCCTTTTAAGTTTAGAGGGTCACAACAAGTTGTTACGAAATAGGTCTAGTTGTATTCATTAAAGTCCAAAGTAACTATCCAAACTTAGTTTGCCTGCGGCTAGCTGCGGCTACGCTCGTAAACTCTTTTCAAAGTTCAGCGACCTTGCATAAAATACAACATTTTGCGCGCTTATTGCGCCAGTTCACGTGCTCTGCAGTATTTTCTTATCATTTTCACTCGCACACAATAGCAAGCATTTGTACCAGGTTGAAGCTTGTGAGATTGAGATAAACACAACGTTGAATTTCATAGATAAAACAATAGTTTCTAAACCCTACACTTACTTCTTATGTTATTGGCAAAGTTTCAAGTATTTGGCTGTTCATACATTTATTTACCCATTCACCTGTACTTTAGTATCATCAAATTTCCCAACTTGCTTCTGAATTCAGTTCAATGAAATATGTTCATATGATAATTCATGTATATGCTTAGTATTGAAATTATATGCAAAGTAACATTATCGAAAATATATTTTTACCTGTACAAAACAATTTCGTGCCAGGTATTAATTGCTAAAATTGTAAATATCCATGCATGGGTGAATGATAATATTTGTAAATTTGATATGTGTTTTGCTATATGCTGTAGATAGGCCTTTTTCACTAATTCAAATATATATATAGGATTCCGCATGTCATTTTTGTTTAGTTGATTTATTATTATAAAAAAATTTATTCAAAATAATTACAATTGTTTCGATTGAACTTTGTGGGTGGGGGTGCAAATCAAATTAATAATACTGTCCGACATCATTTGTGTCAAACGAATTTGAATAATCATTTCCACAGCATTTTTGCCTGCTGCCACGAATGTCATCCAAAATTTGGCTATCACGTCACAATATTGATAAAAATTGCGTCAGCAGGAAACAATTCTAAAAATGATATTTTCCTCAACATTGAGGCACCATAGGCGGATTTGGACAGCAGTTTCGTGTTCAGCCAGTAAAAATACTATGAAAATGATAAGTTACACTCGTTTATTAACAAGAAAAATGTTTTTCCTCAAAGTTAAATTTTCCAAATTTTGACCCTTTTTGGAAACTTTTTGTTAAAAGTTGGAGCCAATACAGCCCCAGAAATGGATTTCCCATGTTTGAAAACCCAAGAAACACTCAATTTCATACTTCTAGTGGTTCTCATGAATAAAGTTCACCTTTTTCGCGAAATAGACCACTGTGCGTCATCGGGCTCAAGAAATGGTGCCGATCTATCAACAAGCTATCTATCTGGTTACGAGTGGCTCCATCAGGTGATATCCAAGTGGCCTTATTAATATCATTACGCAGGATCCTGGTACTCGCAACGACCAAGTTCTTCGATGCTACTAGTTCTATGACTTGAAGTCCATTGTCATTACTATTCTCAAGCAAACTGCGTAATGACTGAATACAGGCTTCCGACCTACTTTGCCACTCGACCTGTTCATAATATGATTTTTTTCGTCATCATCAGATTGATCAGTAGGTGCGTGAACGTTTATGAGGCTGATGTTTGCAAATGTACCTCGCACGCGAAGGGTGCACAACCTTTCATTGATAGCGTTAAAGTCTTTGATGGTAAACTTCAATTTTTGGCTGATGAGGAAGCGTACCCCGAGCAAATGGTTTTTTTGAATGACAGCTGTAGTATAAGTCATATTCTTTCTTTTGTAAAGCACCATTCTCTGTCCATCTGATCTCTTGTATTGCTGTTATATCAGCCTTATATTGAGACAGGGCATCGACTAGCTGCTGAACTGCTTCTTTGTAGAGCGATCTAGCGTTGCATCAGAAAATGTTCAAATCGTTTAACCGTTTTCATTCGCATGGTCGTCGTTGTCGTATCAATCCGGTTTCGAGGCTAGTTGATGGTTTCGGGATAACCGCTTCGGAAAGCATTTTCGGGAGAGATAATCGATCTCTCGCCAACCTTACTTGGAAGAGACCAGCCTGAACATATTCACCAACCTTTTCCAAAAGAAAGGTAGCCCCCAGCCACCCCGAGGAGGTTAAGTTCAGTCTTCCATGAGCCGAAATAGTTATATGTTATCCCCCTATCCGACTTATTACTCGACTGCGAAAAACAAATCATACTAGAGTAAAATTTAGCACTTCTAACATAAAGATCACTCTTTCGGACTTATCTCCGTAAGTACACTCGGTTTTTTGCTATGAAGAATCGTTTTTAGCACGTTTAATTTTTATCTTAACGACGATTATCAGGCTAATTACTCCAGTGTGTCCATATAATATTGTTTTAAATTTTTCCAACAGTTCGTTTTATGAGCACGGACCACCTAGAATGAATGAAAAACAAAAAAAAATATATCGTTGATGTAACAAACGATAATGTGTCAAATTATAATGTGACTAACAGTTGTAAAAGGCTCGATGGTCGTAACTGATAAGTTATTGTAGCAACACCTATGATAGTATCTCGAAATCCCGCTGATAACAGCACCATGTTCCATGATTTTTTTTCGACTTAGGTGCGTTTCAACCTAAGTCACGGCATCTTTTACTCACACGGCGCTTGGCGTCAACAAATTATAGATAAATTCTATCGTTAATCGATGGACGTTGATTTCTATGGATTGGAGTACATGCAGACATTAATAATTGATAAGTAATTCTGTTACTAATAACAAAACTCAAGTTGCTGATAATTATCTACTTATTGAACTGATTTCCAAAGCCATAAAAAGTCAGAGAGTGATTTATAAGAGCAATGCAATTATGTTTCATGAATAACATTTATGTACATATCAAAGCGTGCTACTCAATGTGAATAAATTTTGCGAAATACCATATCCGCATCACAATAGCTTCGGGGGTATCCTCGAGGTGCGAGAAAATCATGAAATCATAACAAATGCGTATGACAACGAGCAGTATAACTTTAAAAGCTTGTGAAACTTTGGACTTTCGTATAATTAAGCAAATATTTTGGGTGTGGAAATTGAAAAAAGATTAAACCGTTATCGTAAAATAGTTGAAAATTTATGGTTCATTAAATGAAAATTCAAAAGCCAAGAAGAAGAACAATTTAATTTTCTTCGATTACAAATAAATTGCTACGTTAGCTATTAGTTTGTTTTCATTTGATTCAAATGATATTACTATCTGCACAGAAAATATTAATTATTCAATTGGGCTGTACAATATTATGAATCTAATTCTAATTGCTCAGTAAATTTGATATCTTTTGTAGAATTTGGTTGATAGAAAAACTTCTGCAATATTTTCTGGAAACTTGGAGGAGATAAGAATATTTACTGTACATAAAAATATTTGAAAAAAAATGGATCTGATATTTAGATGATATTGGTTTGAAAGTGACCTTAATTTATCTTTGGTGTTTCATTTCTTTTCATATTATTATTATGTCGTACGTTTGATAGATAAGTAAGTTTGTGCAGTTGTCTCTACGCATTGTGATTTCATTTGGTTCTGCCATACTGTTATTGCGAAATTTTATTTGTTTCCAATTTTATAAATCTATATGTCTGTTATGTATATTTTTCATTCTGTTCATTTTTCTCCTGCTCATCAATTCTTTGTTTGAGAAATATTTTCATTCTTCCAACTTGAAAATTCAACAAAGCATGAATGATATAAATATCACTAAATCCTATTTATTGTAAAAAATCAGCGAAATTTTTTGTCGTTTGTAAAATGTTCATTTATTTTTTCTTTTCAGGTAAGTTATGGTGGACTTAAGACTTTTGACATTGAAACGTGAGTTTTTCATTAAAGGAATTCGCAATGATGATAATTTTTCTATAAATATCTACATAAATCGTTTTTTTTTGTATACACTAACGCATGTTATTATCATCAAAACATGTGAGTTGATTCTCAGATGTTTATCGAATAATCGTTTGTCTGTAATTTTCTGCTAATCTCCTACTAACTAGTGTAAGAGATATATTTTGATTTTCACCAATTCCGGTCAATGGCTAGGCCTATGATTGGATATCATGATACCGATTTCATTGTGACTGTATCGTAGAATGACTTTCAGACCGATTGAATTTTTTTATTAAATGAAACAGATATTATCATAAACATTTCTTCTTTTAACATAAAAATATTTTATTTTACATTATAAGTTTGGAAACTGAAGATTTTTTTTAGATCATTTTTTTCGATTGATCATTTTTGTCCCAAGCCTCTGACTGACTAACTAGTACGTTTTTTATTCTCAATTTTATATGATATGCATATTTAAATTAGCTGTGTATGTTTATGAAGTTTACAATACTATTTTGTAAGAATACTTGTTTAGATCTTGTGATAGTTCTTTCGATAGATCTTGTAATAGATTTTCTGATAACATCTTCTGATAGCAGATATTATGATCTGTTTTCTTGCAGTATAGCAAAGGATGCAAATTGGCCTAATAGTAGCACTCATATCTGGTGACTTCAACGCTTGGGCTGAGTGGGGGAACCAACGTTAAGAGGCGTATGTTACTGGAGGCTTTTTCGCAGCTAAATATTGTCCTCGAAACAATGGGAATGCTAATACCTTCATAAGCGAGGCCTAGGCTCGACCCTAGATCTTTCTTTTTTTCCTTGTAGATGGCCAAAAAAATCTTCAAAAGATATCCGGGTCAAAAAACAACTGGTTATGTAAGATTTTTAGTTTCTAAAAAAATTCCATCTACAGACCACGAAGGTCCGGGTCAGAATCCGCTTTCACATTACTTCAACTCGGTCGTGCTTGCTCACCTATCGGTGCCTACTTACTTCAGAGTCTACCACAGTTTGTGGGTAGTATTTTCTCAACATATGTTTAGACTGTACGCCAGTTATTGTCGTTACGCAGCATCGTTTGCACAATCGACTCTGGCGTGACCATACTAGTTGTGGACTGGAAGTGCTTGCGAACCGACTGCATGCAAAGAATGTATTCTGTTAAGATACTTTCTGAAGTAAACATGCCCCGTTAATATTTGGCACAGGTAAGCGTGGGAGATACCCTACTTTGCGCTCTCGCGCAAGCAAAATGGAGTTGGCTGTCGCCATCAGCAGCCTCTGTCTTATTTTGCTGGGCCCATCGATGTTAGCCATCAAACTGCTCAGCGAGCCGACGGCTCTCAGAGCTTTGTCACATGCTTTACGGATGTGGTCCCAGTAGGACAGCTTAGTGCCTACCTTGCCGACTTACTGGTTTAGACCTCTGCAGAGCCCACTGTTATCGGGATGACAGTCGGTATCCTCTGTTTTGTCAGCATAACTATCTCTGTCTTCAACAGTGCCAGCTGCATGCCATGGTTAGTCATCCACCGTTTCACCCGCCTCATGACTTGATTAAGTCTGAATTGGGCATAATCGACAGTTCTAGAGGTGATTACTGCTGCCACATCATCAGCGAAACCCACGGAAAACATATCCATTGACATTTCCAGGTGCAGCATTCGATCATAAACAATATTCCAAAGGTCAGGTCCGAGAATAGACCTCTGTGCTGCCCTGAGGTGACAAGCCTCCTCCGAACACTTTCGTCGATATCGAACGACAGCCATCGGTCCCTAAGATAGTCCCGCATCATGGCCAACAGGTAGCCAGGAATGCGGGAGCTTTGCTCTGTCATCTTTGCCAAATCGAAGGCATTTTGGACGTCTAGCGTCACCAGCAGAACAAACGGCCGGGCGCTGTGGCATGCCTCCTCCACTCTTGCTACCACCACAATCACTGCTGAGATGGCATCAACTGTTAAATGCCCCTTTTGAAAGCCATGGTTTCTATTAGAAAGACCACCGGCTGACCTAATTGCCATAGTAGTAGCCGTGGCTGACTCTCCACTGCAACTTTAAGGGGGGGGGGGTATGGTCAGAGCAGCACATTTTATACCCATTTTCAAGATTTTTTTTTAGAAAACTGTTAATAGTAACTTGATTGGGATAATACCTACAGTAAAGAACAACCTTTGAAGAGTATCCAAAAAAAATTTTATTGAAAAATATCGAAAATTAGGCTCGCGACATGAATTTGACATTTTCGTTCAGGACAAAGAGTTGATTTGCGGTGAGACACATAACTAATGACTGGATCATCGTAAACAAAAAAACCAAAAATATTTCGTTAGTTTATGAGTCTCTTGAGGTAACGCTGTCAAGTTTTTCTAAATATCTAGATTATCAAATTTTTGGTATAAGTTTGAAGTCAAAAAAACGAAAAAAACGGAAATTTTTTTTTCGAAATTTCTGTTTTCAGTTATAAAAAATTCCATAAATAAAAAAAAAGCAAGAAAAAAAAAATATCTCGACAGCGTTACCTAGTAAATTGCCTACAGAAATAGTGTGCAAAATTTAAAAAAGATCGGTCGAGTAGTTTTTGAGTTACATGTCTCACCGACTTGAAAAATAAAATTCCTCAAAAAACGCGTTTTAAAATTTTAACTGTGCAACAAAAGTGCGTGAAAAATTTGAGTTATTTGTATTGTTAAGCCGATAACTTCGTTAATTTTGCTCGGATCGACCTGAAATTTTGTATGGACACTCCTGAGTCACTATACACTAGTCACTAAACAAAACAAAAAAATAGATTTTCTGACCATACCCCCCCCTTAAGTGCTTCGACTGGAACTCTAACAGGGCCCGAGGTCTTCCTGTTTTTCATCCCAAACAGCACGGGGATTGGTTCCTCCTCCATAAAGACAGGAACGTCCCCCCAGTTAATGATGATGTCCTTAGCTGGTGAGTCGGAAACAGCGAGCCGACGATGTGTTCCAGGGTGGCAACGTCAACCGGAGCGCTAAGCCGCATGCAATCAAGTCTGCGAGTAATCAATTTGTACCCCTCACTCCACGGGTCAAAACTGACCTCCTCGCAAAGAACCTGCCATTTTGCGAAAGCAAGTTTGGCTGATTATCGAAAATGCTAGCCGAAGAAACGTGCTGGCAAATGCTACCTCCGGATATGAAGCTGGTCGAGGATTGCCAGAAGTAGCTAAGAGCTGATCCATTCCCGCAAAGAAATGCTGCATAAGTAGTTCCGCGGGTAGTGTGGAAGCAGAAGGAGATGGTTTTAGTCGGTAAAAATACGACATGTTGACAGGACAAGAGCCATGAGTAATCTTTTTGAAGATTTCCACCTTCCAGCGGCGAAAAAAAATTTGAGCTTCTGATAGGCTTTTTGTTAGATATTTCTGCATTAGTAGAATTGTTCGCAGATGAATATATCGATTAATTTGCAAATGATTGAGACAATTAACTAATTTACGTTTTTTTTCAAGTCCATTTATATGCTGACCGCTATAATTTGTGCTGGCCAATACAAGTTGAGATTAATAAAAAAAATATATAAAATAAATTAGCCGGAGTCTAAAATTAATAATAATAAAAATAAAATGTCTTCACTGTGTGAATATCATCACAATTACTTGCTTGCCGAAATTATCCACAATGCGTTTAAAATAAAAAGTAATATTTTACGCAAAAATTGTTGACAATAATTTCATTGCCATTCAATCGCATTCGAATACATGACCTTTGGTACTTATGCTTGAAATAACAAAAACCTGCTACCACGTTTCTGAATGTTCGATAATAGTAAACTAATATTTGCTAATACTTATTTCCACCTAAAGGTAATAAAGCTGTTTTAATAAATAAACGTTTTAAACGTTTTAATACATTTGATATGGGCTATAAATTATTATTGTAATTTTGAACCAGTGAAAACAATGAACTGTTGAAGTAGCAAAAAATAGGTATACAGTGCATAGTTGCATCTAATCACGACAATTATCGGTATTGTTATCAGCGTATCAGCGTGATTCTTCAGCTTTGTTTTGAATCCGAATTGTAATTTGTTTTTCCATAAAATATTAGATAGTTCTTAAATCCGATATAAATTAAACAAATAATGAGAAGCGTTCCAGCTTTGATTAAATTCTGGCAAAAAAATAACGCAACGTTTATTTGGTTACGGTGCGATATATTCGACGTCTGAGTTTTATGATATGAAGATCATAAATCAAAATAAAAAATTATTCCTTTTCACGATCCCATGGAAATCCTTGGCGGGTCTAGGAGTTGAAGCTGGTGTGGTATTATAAAATGCCTTTTAATATTATGAATGGCTTTTATAATATGGGCCACTATGTTTGTATATCTTGCGTGGCGAAATCGATCGCCGCGTAGCAAGACTACAAACAATAGTGCCATCAAGTAATAAAAACTAAAGTTTTAGTTTTGATTGACCCGTCTGTATGGTCGCCGACAAAGCTGGCGTTCCAAGACAGACTAACTTTATTGTGTCATGTCCGATCTTAAATAGTAACATTTTCGTTAAATTGCTAAGTGAAAAATATATGTACTAAAATGTATGGATTTGGTTTTCGGTGTTATTTTTAACGTTAAGTGTACTTGTTTGAGTCTTTGCTAAGTCAAATCTAATTTTAGAGTTCACCACTTTGTTAAAATGGCGCTAAAATCACAAAGTGAATATTTTTAATTTGTTATGACATTTGTGTGTGTTTGCATTTTAATATTCACAACACCCTCTTCCTTTGGGAAAAAAAAATTTCATTTCTGTAGAAAAGAAATTTTTTGAACACTTATCCATCCATACTTTTACAATTTCGATTACAATTTTGTTCATTAAGGTTTTTTTTTGTAAGTAAATAGGTATAATAGTTTCGAATATTTAATTCATAATTGTTTCGTGATTTGACTTATGAGATAAGCATGGTTTTCTTCTAAAAGCTAAAATAGTAATTCATTGATTTTGTAGTAATGTAAATTTGTGTATGCATGTATGAAGTTTTGCATCAATTTCGTATCGAATAACAATAAAATTACAATACTTATATGTAAATATGTTTTTTTTGTGTATTTTTTTGTTGTAGAATATTTTCATATTTGTGGTGCATTTGGCATTAATCAATTATTGTGATTTTTCTTTTGCATTTTCTGTTTACTAGTATAAGTGAGTTAACAACATTTGTTTCTTCAAATTTTGTATGGTTTGTGGTATTCTTTTTTCTGTTTTTTGTGTTTTTAACTAAAATTTATGTAAAATTCAACGAGTTTATTTTTATATTTGATTGAATATATTTTGGTTTCGAAAAGTATGTTCGATATGTTACGGAAAAGAATAAATGCTTTACTTTAAAGCTCAAAAGTCTATTTCAGTTTTTGATCTTGTTTGAATCTTCGCTTTGTTTTCTTTTATATTTTGTATTAAACTAATACTGTTTTTTAGTTTGATTTGTAGCTCATTAATGTAATAAAATTGAATTATGCTTTCAACTATTCTCTTAGGTGTTTTGTAGATGATTATTTTCATCGGTTCATTTTGTATTTGAATGTGTTGTTGCATTTTATTGATTATATTTTTGAACTTCACTATATTGGATGTGTTAGGAATTTTATGGCTCTTGTTTCGGCGCAAATTTAATATCTTCTTTTCAGTTATTTGTTCTGTCAGCTTCTCCAATGGCAAAACTAATTTTGATAGATTATCACTGCATCTAACTGTAATTTTATTATTTTTGATTATCATTCTTCGAATATTCTTTATATCGGATTTTAGTTTCATCAAATTTTTTGAATCAACGTTCGAGTCGCTGTTGCAATGGAAGGCTTCTTTGAACTTTATATCGTATTTTAATTTTATCAATCTTTTTGCATCAATCGTAGATTTGCTGTTACATAAATCAGCTTTATTATGCTTTATATTGTGATTTGGTTTTTGCGCTTTTTCGGATTTGTTTTTGGTTTTGTTCTGTCCAATATTTTCTTGGTTTTTGATTATTTGTCTTGTGCATAGCAACACTTTTTTGTCATTTGTATCATTTTTCCGTGTTCGTTTCATATATTTTAATGATTCTGAACTCAGGTGATTTATGTCAATGCTTTGTACTGCATCCTTACTTATCTCTTTATGCTTGAATATTCCGTTTGTTGGGCTTTCGACTTCAATCGATCGATATTCATTTAATGATTCACTTTCAGTCTTAGTATTATCGAACAATTCATCTTCTTTATTTGTATTTAATACTTCGGTGTGTTTTACGCTCTGTTCTGGGATTATTGGATAGTTTATATGAGTTTCAGGCGCGATTTCGTTATAAGTATTTCCATTTCTCTGGTTTCTAGTATTTTTCCCAATTCTTTCAGTGTTATTGTTGTTGCTATAATAATTTCTATAATTATTGTTTTGGTTTCCTATATTGTTTCTGGAATAATAGTTGTTTCCATTATTTCTGTTATGATTTCTATAATTATTACTTTGGTTTTGACTATAATTATTATGGTTCCTATATGTGCTATAGCAGTTTCTTTGATTGTTGTTATTGCTTGGGCAGTTTCTATAATTATAATTCAATTCTTGATGTATACTGTTTCTTCTATTTACTTGCATAATATTTTCTGTTATATTTATGCTTGATTCTAATTCAGTTGCTATCTGAATCGCTTCTATGAACGTTTTTGGCTGTGCAGCAAAAATAGTAGGTTTGAGGGTTTCGCTTAACCCATTCTTAAAAATAGTTAGTGCATATGAGTCGTTTGACTTCTGTATTGCAATTTTCTCCGCTTGAGACGGATTTTGACCCAAGCTACTAATTTGAATCTCATTTAATTCATTAATGAGTTCGGATAGTTTATCGCCATACTTCTCAACTGTTCCGCGCTGGCGTAATTGGGATAGCTGTGTATGAATTTGTTGTTGGCTTTTCTTTATTTTATATCTATTTATCAGAGCTTTTTCTAGTTCCATGTAGTTATTTATATCCAACGACAAAAGTTGTGTTTTAACAACTGTTCCTAATTTTACATTTTTAGTAAATTTCAGTAATTTGTTCTTTCCGTCTTCATTAAGGTTCCCATTTATTAAATTAACTATTGTTAGGAATGCTTGAAGTTCTTTAGAATTGCCAGTGAAAATTGGTATGCACTCTAATGCTAACTCAATATCAAAGTTACTCATTTTGGTATCTTTTCAATCTTCTAAATTTTCAAAATAAAATAACTCGTTTGTTTCATATTTTGATTAGAAATATATTTTCTCTTTAAATGCGACTATATTTTTGTTTTTTATTTTACCTCCTCACTTACTTGTTCTTCATACCACAGATCATGGACATTTTTTCGTTATTCTACAGTAATTGATTACAAATCATTCGGATTATTTTGAAGTTACCTTTCTTTTAATTAAAAATATTTTATTTTATTCTTAAATTCTGTTTCATTCAAAAAAATATTTCAGCTTTGATTGTAACGTTCACATATTGTAAGTTTAACTTAATTAGTTTGCATTTGCATTTGTTTACATTTGCTTGTTTTTGCAATAAATTTACATATTTGAATTTGACTTACTTAATTTTATACTTCCATGTTCTTGAAATCCATGTTATTTTCGAGCCTTTCGTCTCTGGTTTTTATTATTTTTGCAAAATTTTGTTTTCATACATTGTCCCCATGATAATTTTTATTTTCTATATTATTTGCAATGTAATATTGCTTGATTTGAAGGTTTTATTATATTTTTAACTGTAATTTAAATTCACTTTTTTATTGTTCGTATGCATCATTTCTGTAGTCGTCCAAGATTCGTTGTTTTTCCCGTACTCGAAATCTGCACCGCTCGAAATTTTCAGAAAATATGCAGATGTTCTTGTTGAATTGCGAAATGTTGTCGGGCTCCAAGGTTCTTGAGTTGGTGCGCTTGAAAAGTGCAGGACTCTGATTCACTGGAATGTAGGCTGCAGAATCGCCTTTCCCATAATTTGCAAATATCCAATTGCAAAATGTTGTTATGCTCCAATTCAGCAGGCGCTCGAAAAATGTAGAGCCGTGACTCACAGGGTCGTAAGCGGGTAGATCTCGATTCACAGGATCGTAGGTTTGAGGATCGCCATGTGGTATTATAAAATGCCTTTTAATATTATGAATGGCTTTTATAATATGGGCCACTATGTTTGTATATCTTGCGTGGCGAAATCGATCGCCGCGTAGCAAGACTACAAACAATAGTGCCATCAAGTAATAAAAACTAAAGTTTTAGTTTTGATTGACCCGTCTGTATGGTCGCCGACAAAGCTGGCGTTCCAAGACAGACTAACTTTATTGTGTCATGTCCGATCTTAAATAGTAACATTTTCGTTAAATTGCTAAGTGAAAAATATATGTACTAAAATGTATGGATTTGGTTTTCGGTGTTATTTTTAACGTTAAGTGTACTTGTTTGAGTCTTTGCTAAGTCAAATCTAATTTTAGAGTTCACCACTTTGTTAAAATGGCGCTAAAATCACAAAGTGAATATTTTTAATTTGTTATGACATTTGTGTGTGTTTGCATTTTAATATTCACAACACTGGTAGAAAACTTGATTGGGAAATTTACAATCAATGTGTCTACGAGTGTGGAGTGATTAGTTCCACGACTCGATTCACCCCTGATTTAACTCAGGTATCTAAATAGAGCTATGCTGGATACGCGGTCTCCTTTCAGAATCTAGGATCAAACCAAGCACACCATACTCTAGGAGTCAATCCCTTATCCACTACAGCAAACGTTTTGATATCATGTTGGTAATAAATAAACGTTATATTCGATTGGCTGTGATGCAAAAAAATCTGGAAGTGTTTTTTTAAGATTTTTTTTTGTTCTTATACCATAATGGCGGAGGCGAATCGAAGTCGTCATATATTGTTCATGATCCTTACTAAACATCTCGAAACATATTGAAGGTCTCGCTATATATTCTTGGAAGGTGACTAACAAATAAAACGAACAAGAAGAGAGCGAAGGTTTAATCTGGTGGAATTTCAGAAAAATAATTGAAAGAAATTGAAGAGCAACCGTTTATCATGAATTTTGTTAAAACATCACCCGTCGACCAAGAGAATTCGAGCCGGAACTGCTTTCGTATTACTTCAGCTCGACCCTACTACTAATCCCTACCAGGTGTTCCACCGGCTTATTTTTTCTGTTCTGTCAAACTTTCAGGAATCTATGAGGCATTCTTTCTCTTTTTTCGAGCGCAATACCAGCTCTAAATATGCTGACACAGCTGACCAGATGTTATCTGATCGTAGCATTATCTTCATGATAATGCTACGGCGTCATGCGGGTGTTGCTCCTTTCTGAAACGAGCGAAGTGAGAGGAGAGATTCAAAACGTAATCACCTTTCTTAACAAAATATTTACACGATTGGGTCCTCTATACCTTTATTCGAAGATATTTCTTGAAGTAGCCGTGGCCTGCTGGAACTGGTCCAGGTCGTAGCTGATAAGCTGATAAGACGCCAATAAGCCTAATTGTGCATGCCTTCTTAAAGCTCCTACCCTAACAGTCCTTCCAAAGATCAATTGTTCACACACAATTCTGCCCAGCTGTTACTTCTCTTCGTGCTTCTGCTCTGTTCAAGAACATTGCCCCGTATTCGTACGATAGGTTAATTGGAATTACTCCCGCTATAACTTACACGGTGTTTCCCGAAACTGTTCTGTAGCTGCTTGTGATTCGCAGTGCTCCCTTGTGCTGAATAATCACCATTCTAGTTCGATATATCAACGCAGTGGCCCATATCTCCGCACCATACAGCAGCATTGAGTAAACCGCTGTCATAAGAAGTTTGCGTTTACTCGCACTAGTACCGCAGTGAGTCTTCTAACCAAGAAAACAGTCACTTGTGCCCTATTGCAAGTTCTCGGATGTGGTTTCCATAAGCCAGTTTAGAGTCCAGTATGACTCCAAGAATCTTAGCCTGTTTTCTGAGCTCAACTATCTTTGGATCTCACCGTAATGAGTATAATGGTTGGTATTCTCCTCTTCGTCAGCATAAAATCTCATGTTTTGTGATCACCAGCTCAAGAACATGGTTTCCAATCCAGCTCTGAACCCATCTCATTACTTGATTGAGTTTAAGTTGGACAAAGTTTATAGAGAGAGAAGAGAACATCATAAGCAATATTCCATAGGTCTGGCCCGAGAATGGACCCTTGCGCTGCTCCTGCTGCAATAGTTTTGCATATAGTTCCCTGATTTCATATATTAAGTAACGATCTTTTAAGTAGTCACGTAACATGACTACCAAATAGTCCTCTGCCTGAAAATATCACTGAAGAGAGTCCTACATGTCTACTCATTTCACCGAGCTACCAGCGGGATGAAAAACACAATAGATTTACCCCGATGACAAGCTCTACTTCGCTCATAACTTCGTGGATGGCAATTATGGTCGGGCGCCATCTTTCAGTGTAGCAACCTTTGGCCGAAGCTTCAGCAACCCTTCTAGAAATTTCACTGTGCTATCAAGCATGCCAATTGGTTTGTATGATGGTGGAGCACTTTCCTGGTGGATTGTGTGATCGTTTTCTGTTCTCACGTTGTGTACTGGAAACAGTGAACCTATGATGTGCCTCAGGACATCCGCCTCCAAGGGTGGATTGGAGCCCATGCGGCCTTTTGTAGCCCTGGTTTCATGGGTTCCGGTCGACTTCTTCACAGAGAGTTTGCCACATTTGCTTTCTCCGCTCTATAGCTATTCTTAGTTCTTTTTTTGCATTTTTATAGTTTGCAGTAAGTGACGAACAAAATGATTTACCCTGCACTTGCACGCTAGAGCTCTTCGCCCCAATTCCGCTATCTCCTCAGTCCACTAATAAGTCTATCGTTTATGCTTAGTAGGGCAATATTATCCCGAGGTTCCTTACTGCACTGACCTCGCAACCAAAGCTGTTGTCAAGTGAATCCAACAGCATAATCGTGTCCAACTTTGAAATATTCCACCTAGAGTTCTGTGGGGCCGGGCTTTCATCAAACAGTCTGAAGGTGATATAGTTGTATTCACTTCCAGTGTACTCCTCAATCATCCACAAGTCCTTGCTAACTTAAACCGCGCCTCCAAAACAAGAGTTATATCGAAAATGGACTCCCCAAAGACTGGTCTGAGATAGGCTGATGTCGAGCCTTTGTTTATCACGACCATGCTCAGCCTGGACGCCATTTCTACGCTTAATTTTCCCTTCTGCTTTGATTGGCATTCCCCACTCCAAAGCTCTTGCACTAAAGTCACCGTATATTGTACGGAGGGTCTCGAAAAGCGTTTTCCAATCATTCTGTCTTTCTACGAAGCTCGCTTATTTGGTCATTCGATGAAAATGAGCAGCTAGCAAAGCTTATGCCACGGCCTAGCCTAGTAAGACATAGTAGACTTGATAAAGATATTTGAATCCTTCAGAATATATCTTTCAATATCCTTAAACATGTAACAGTCACAAAAAGTCTACACTGGATCCACCCTAATTGCTCATTTTGGATTAGAAAAATTCGAGAAGTATGTTGGATGTAAATGAAATATGTTAGATGTAAATAATTAAATTAATAAGAAATTTTTCGTCGTGGAGGGTGGACCTGATTGATGAATCAATATTTTCGAAGCATAATTGTGTTGTTTTTTTTTTAAGTTCCTAATTCAAACATACTCCAACTTTTGCAATGATTGTCAAGGCGTTTTATTAAAATTATTGTCTATTATTCTGAGTCTTATTTTGTTTTAAAAAGTAAATTTAAGGCATACTTAACAGCTTCAGTTCAGTAAGAACTGAATAGTATTTATTTATTTATTTTCATCCTTTTACACATTCACAGTCACATTCACAGCATACTTTTACAACTAGTTATCTTTTTTAATTGATCTTTTATTAATCATGTGTTTTATCATGTGAATGTATCACGTGTGTATTGTGTTTTTTCTTCAAGGAAGAAAAAACACTTATGCCTTCTATCAATCGCATATTTGTAACTAGTAATGATCTCAATTCAATTAGCAAAAAGATTTACTTAAAAATTTGCATGGAGATTGTTCCACCATGTAGTTACAACAAATAGTGGAAATTATCATATAGTAATAAAACTATCATCATCACTGACAATCATATTTTTTATGTATTCGTTCTTTGTTATTTTTTCCTCTCTCAAGACCAAAGTGTGCATGGTCTTTTCGCCCATGTGATAATTGATAGCCCCACCGCTTGAATAGTTAATAATGCTGATAAGCTACCGATTGCCAATTAAATGTGTGCTCAAGTTCATTGATAATACAAAATATCGTAATATACTGACGCATCAGCTGGATTGGTACCTAGGATTCTCGGATAGGTGCATGTGAATGATATGTAATCGACTTTCAGTTATGATAGTGATAAGAAAACGTCAGTTTCAACTTGAATGGCTTATTGACTGTGAATGTGTTTCGTGCCCGTTTGTTTGATTGTTGTTGATTTCAATTGGAAGTGAAGTAGGATTTGAAGAATTTAGTGCGTAATAAAGTGAAAAATAGCTTTTTTATCTTAAATTTGGTGAGAAATCATTAAAAACCCAATTTCTGTGAAAAATATATTGTGCAAACGTAACAGATTAGGTTTCATTTGTTGGAATTTCGCGCGGGGAAAACAGGTAATATACTTTTGTGTAAGCCTTAATTCAGGTTTCTTTGAACTGCGTTCATCAGTTGATCCTGCTTCGTTTAATTTTATCATAGCTATTACCTTCATTTCAAAGTGCTCGTTTCTTTTGCGATTTGGTAAATAATTTAGCAAGCTTGATATCGTTTTCCTTTTCACTAACTGATCTAAAAAGTTTCCTGATTCTAGCTCTCCTTTTTCTAGAATAAAACGAAAAACGAACCTTTATTGAAGGGCATTGGCGATTTGCGTGCGCTATCGGCGACCGCATTCTCAACAACGTACTTTTGACTTTCAGGTAACCAAAGTATGTGCAGTGACCTGAGCTAAATTCATAATCGAACAAATCACTTCACACTAGTAACAATTAACCATGAAATTAAGCGATTCCTTGTTTCACTTTAAAAAAGATTCGAAACGCTTGGTTGGAGGACCACGGTTTTCTCGTGAAATTTATTTATTTTTGGTACAGTTTTTACAACCTGCTTCCAGATAATCGAAACAAGTTTTCAATAAATTATCATAAATCTGTTAATAAATCGATTTTATTATACCGTTTATTCAGCCACGAAGATAAAAATTCCGCACTGAATCAGTGAATATTTTCACTCGTAGAATGTAATCGCATAAAAAAATCATGCCGAAAATTGCCGAAAATCTAATCTGAAACGCATGCTATAAAAAAATTCGAATGGGGGTCTAATAGGCTTGATATCTTGAATTGAACTGTATTCGCAAGCAGCACTACTAAATTCATGAATTCGAATCATAATCATAAAGTAGCTTTTATTGGCATTAGCAGGGAAAAATTCGAAAAAATGTCATATAAAATTTTCCGTGAGAAAATTGAAATGAATATGTATATCTGCTTTCTACCGCACAACGACAATGTTTACGGAAAATCGAATCTTAGCGTGTCTATTTTTTGAGTGTAATTCTCTACAAATATTAAATAAAATAATAAATGCTATAAAAATTTGATAATTAAAAATAAAATATATGACTTGTGTTTGGTGAGAATATTTCCCGTCAATCAGATGTACCGATTAGTGTTGATGAATACTGTTGATTTTTAAGGGCCGATAAAAAAATGGGATACGATTCATGATTTTGAACTTCTAACGCGAAAAATCGGAAATCTCAGTTTGACACATTTACTTAAAAAAAAATATTAGCTTATACCTGCGTATTAGCATTTATTTTCTTTCCAAAATCGTCACGTTTTTTACACAATTAAATTATTTCAAGGTAAGAAAAATGACAAATTGCAGTCTTTGCGTGAACGATATAGATCAGGTACCCAAGTAAGTCAAATTTATGAATGAATGAAGCATCTGCATGACCATTTCATTCGAAATTGTCATTGCTATCACACTAGAAAAATATATCTGACCTTCGTTGAGGCTATGTCATATGAGGTTTTCGAATATATTACTCTCTTTTGTTGTTTTCTACCGTTCCGTTGTAGTATTGCGTGCTTTCAGTCCTTTTGAAGGCACGTCTGCAAACGATTTCGCGGTTCTGAGGTCAAAACTGATGTACTAATGCAAACAGAGAGGTTGCCGGCTGTGATGAATCATTGGTTGTTCATTGAAAAATGAATTCATTAGATGAATTCTGTAGTTTCGAAACATTGTTGAGCCCCGGACTCAAAAGTTTGAATATGTACTTAAATTTCGATTCGAAAACCCCGATTGATAAATTGTGTTTCCATATTATTTAAATACTTTTGTTAATCAACACAATATATTTCAATTAAACTGCGGTTTTTCTTAGAACTGCATTCACCTCATTTGGAACGATTAATTCTTAAGGTTCTTACGATAAACTATTAAGACACATATCTCTTACTGCCTTAATCAAGATACTGAGATATCTATAAATCTTTCACTAAGAATAATGCGTTGACATCAGAATAAATCTTCCATCCAAGATTAATTTTCAGCCTGAATAATTGAGCAATGACGTTTCGTTGAAGTTTCAATAAACTCCAGCAAAAGTAAATGACATACTATCTTCAATCAGTTAACATTAATAAATCTACTCGAAATTAGCAGATTAATCTCGATAGAATCATTATTTCAATATATTTTTAATGGCACCATCATCTCACATTCATTCAGATTGCCTCAGAGGCCAAAACTTAACCCAGCAAAGCTGTCTATCGTCATTGTATTGAGACAAAAGCCCGTTAGCATGCATCTGAATGCATGGCACATCTGAACGCGATAAGTAGATACTCGACAAACAATACAAAGGAGACTGGATACTCCTTTCAGAAAAATGAATGTAAATCTCAAACGCATTTTAATGGGCACCTACAACATAATAGAATTTTCAGTTGATACGACTATTGCAAATCCGAAAGTGCATCTAATAATCAGCAAGATCTACTATGTGCGATTTGCTATGACGTTTGGCCTTGTAACTAATATCTGGATAATATTGTTGTCGATACGCATGCTCTGATCATCAAAATGCCGTCATTTGGTTACCGTTGTAAGTATGTAGCGTGGCACGGATACCGGTGCGGTATCTGGGCCGGCAATAGGTGCCTTCACGGAATCGAATCAGCGCGAAAGATGGTGTTAAAAGCTGGCTGAGTTGTCTAAATGATTAACTAGTTTCATGGAATGCTAACTTATGACGAATCCTGTCTGGATCTTTGGCTGAAACCGTTTGTCTTTTGAGGCAATGAATGCATTTCGATGGTGAAACGATTGAGTAATGTCATCGGGTATGAATAAATGTGTCTTGCAGAGGCGCCACTACACCTGT
Source organism: Nemotelus pantherinus (assembly GCA_963978885.1). NCBI lineage: Eukaryota > Metazoa > Arthropoda > Insecta > Diptera > Stratiomyidae > Nemotelus > Nemotelus pantherinus. The sequence continues at coordinate 210,570,839 of OZ022263.1, read as the reverse complement.
ACCTAAATGATTTCCATTAGTAAACCAATCCTTCTGGCGCATTAATTTAGGCCGAAAAACGTGTAAAGCTGCTGGTAGGTTGTGTTATGATGGAAGGTGTATCTGGTCTCATGAGTGAACTTAGAAGTATTAATCAAATTTATTTGTCGGCCTCAAAGTAGTTGGGTTCTATAATGTTTCATAAGTAAACACCAATTGACTCGGAAAATATGCAGCCGCTATAATCCTATAATTTAGTATTAGTAATGAGCATCTAGTGCATATTTATGGGTTTTTTGTTCTTGGAAACACGTTTAGTTTAAGATATAATTTCTCGAAGAAATTTTCATTCCATTCTTGACTTCCATTCTTAAGATTTTTAAGACAAAGTAATGGCGCCCCGTGTGGGCGCTTACAACTTATTGCATCAACAATAAAAACGACGTATTTTAAAAGTGGATTAAAAGTTCATTTGAAATGCATAAAGGTATTTTTGAACCTAAAACTATATGATAAATTAGATAATATGCATTGTGATCAAAAAACGTATGAAACTGTGTAGTCTGGTGCTAATCAGGACGTTTTGGTGTAAAGCTTCTTAGGACTACAATTGTGTGGAAGCTGAAAGCATATTGTTATGGCTAAAATATCTAAAGAGCAGCTGAAATTAGTTAAAGCTTAAGCAATGGTGTAGACGAAAATCGGTTTGAGTTTAATTACCACACTTTCTTTTTCTGACTATACGTATTTCGAAGTAATGAATTCTTCATGATGTCATAGGGAGGTAGGTAGGTAGCTAGGTTGAAGTGGTTGTCGATCAATAGAGGCCTTCCATCAGACGCACATAGGCAGAAAAGAGTAATTTTCTCTTCCCTATTCACTAAAATCAGGAAACCATATGCTTCCTTTGATAAACCGCACTATTGCCAAACACTGGCACATTAGATGGAGGAAATTTCACGTGCCGTTAGATGAAGCAGTGGTCCGTAAGAACAACCCCAGCACAACGCAGAGCACTTCAGGTTAAATCTAATAGATGCCTGGTATGACGCGCGTCTATGGTGACTCTGGACTTTCGTGTCATTGCAGAGGATAATTCACCGGCCCAGCACTTCCTAGCGCCCTCGAGATATTTTTGCCTGATGACTGATTTGACCAAGCACATCGGTATTCCTATGGAGAAGGGGCATGAGACCTCCGGAACCAAGATACTAAGCGTCGCCAGTTCATCGGCATCACAGGAACTTTGAATGTCCAGGTACCCAAATCAATTGTACTGCCGAAAGTTTACAAATTTTCCCAAGAGATACACGTTATGACAATAATGGACACTCTGCAAGAGTCAAGGGAATAAATAGCCACTTGGTTATCTGTGAAAATACTAACATTGACTCCGAATATTCGATTATACAGAAGCCAGTCGATTGCCCAAAAATTAGCCACAACCTCCACCTGAAAAATACTACCATGGTCTGGTAAACTAAATGCCAAAGCTCACGGGATTATCCTTTGAAGAGAATGCTTAGCTATGGCGGTAGGATATACGTATGAGAGAAACCGATATAAACACAACTGTAGGTTCCCGTCAACATTTTCTCTCAGCCATGGTAATGTTACTTCCATAGACTGCTGGATATCAGCGGAAAGAATGTTATCTGGGTCCGGAAACTTTAGCGGCTCGAATAAGTGAATGGCTCACCTCAGCTGAGAGTTGGATATCCTAAGAGACGGCATTAAACTGATGGTCTGCTGCGTTTGTTGCGCCGCTTCTAGAGTAGGACAATAATTTCCCGTGAAATGTGAGTCCATGAAAACGTTTAGAGTGTCTATGCTCGATTAGGCCGCAGTAGGATTCATGATGCATCCCATAATTGCGCTTAAACCTTTATGAAGATGGATTGCCTTCCTGAGACTCTACGCGTTTCCACAAAAAGATCTTTATGTATACCTCTTTGCCTTGGGTGCGGCACACTCAAAAGCTTTCGGCTTGGTTTACATAGCGACCATTCATTAGACCTTTTAGACCTGTTGAACTCCTTCTTACGCTCTCTCCATAAGCTAGTCATTTTCTATTCTACATAGGGGCTTGTGATTCCCCAGGCTGGGTTAAAAGCTGCCCTATAGGCACAGATGAGAACACTAGTAAGGATATCAACCACCTGGTCCAATTTACTCCTGTAATGTAAATGGAAATTAATTCTTTAAAAATATTACTTAATCCGATCCCCCCAATACATCCACACTTTCACCCCTAAGAGAAAATTATTTAAAAAACAGTTTTATCATTGATCCGAACACGGTCAAGATTTTTTTCCTATATTTTACACCTAGTATGCAGCACTAAGCCAACGATGCACTCGATGAAGAGTCTACGTCAATTATCACACAGGTAAAAACTCCAACTACATCAATTTACACGTTAGAAAAAACTTGCGAAAATCGAAAATACATTTGATGCTGCTGCTGAAAACGTGACACAAATACTAGAATTGAGGTCTATTCAACCAGATATCCACTGAATTTACAAAATAGTCGTGTGAGAGTAGGTGAAGGTGTAATGCTAAAAATTACGCATTGACCCGGGTCAAGTTTTCATTATCATGACTTCTCGTCGTACCGAAAAGTCAAAAATAGATAAGCATACACAACAATCATAGCAACAACAAAAAAAAAAAACAAATTTGCATTTGTAAATCTGAAACTGGCCATATCATGTATATTAAATCAAATAAACATACCTGACCGACAATATGCATACACTCGACCCATTCATGAAACGCTTAAGCTCCAATGTCCACAGCACAAAATCATAAGCTAATTGCTTGCATTTACATGTGTATACTGGATACAAGAAAGCGCAGGGAAAAAGTGCCATATGAATGACCATTAATCACACAATGATCTTCACACATGTCCTCTTATCAAAACTGGATATCACTGCATGTGCTTTGAATTGATCCGCCGTCGTTTGAATCGAAAATCGAAGGCTGCCACCAATCAAAGTCAATTAGAGTGCCGGGCACTCTTATCTAACAGGTAGTACAAATTAAGTTCGCAGTTGCATTCAAGCAAATGTCACGGAAGAGTTGTTGGGAAATTTTCTAAGCTACTGATGTTAAGAAAATGATTTAATTTTCTGGTACAAAAACAAACCAACTACAATCTCTTCTTCTCAAAATCATGGCTTAAGTAGTTTATGAGGAAGTCCACAACATTTGGATTCCTTAATTAATGTGTTGGTCATATGTAAATTAGGTAATAGTACAACTGCTCATGAATCATGTGCGAATCAGTAAAATTCAACTTTTCACCGCAAAACCGTCAAATTGACATTGAGATGATCAAGTGAGTTGATGATCTTTATTGTAACGGTGCTAACGCTAGTTTATGGCTGATGCACTTATCAATAAACTCAATCTGGTTTGAAGCACGTGCATATTAAAGCTCAAATGTTTGTTGAGATTACAAATATCTCATTAATTATGAGATACTGATCGTACTCGGTCACGCTTGATATCTGTGTGTCGAATCTAGCAGACAAGCTGGATACACTCTATTTGGATGCAATGATATTACCAGATCGATAAGAAATTTGATGAGTGAATTGGAGAAATAAGGACTTGTTGAAATTGGTAAAAAATTTAATGAAAAATATACGGAGGGTTTTTTAGTACCTATAGCAGTACCTATAATAATTTAGCTGGTCCTATCAGTTTGTCATTGTAAATACCAGTTCATTTGAATATCATAGATCGATAGGATCTTGGTCGTTTGATTCGCTTCTGGAACCGTTATGGTTTAGCGATATGAGTGCCTAGACTAACGATGCTTTGAATAATATCCTATATATGGGATTGAGTTAGTGTGCAAGAGTGTGCTTGAAATAGATGTATTTTTGTTTGTTCTTTTGATATGTCAACATCGTTATAGGTACGTTTTAGAAGAATAGATCTTGCAACACATATAAGGACTGTTTCCTTACTTTCAGCCACTGAATTTCACTGAATTTTCCTGAATCATGTGGTGGGGAAATTCATGAAAAGTACGGGAACGCTCTCATTGCATTTCCTGAAAATTGACAACCAAAAGTGTCAATTTTCGGTTTAGGAGAGCAAAAGTGATTATAAAGTGATCCCAAGAGGTGATAAATTATCGCCACAAAAATATTCGACCTTCATAACACCATTTGGCAAAAAATATGTTGCTTGCCGCGCACATTTGAAAATATTTACTCGCGCCACACCGTTTGAAACTTTTCAATATTTTTCAGTAGCTCAGACTCAGACCCTTCTGAAATTTACTGAAAGAGGAGAAATTTTCAGTTTTCAGTAAAATGGCGAACGGGAACGGCTTCAATGCAATTACTTGTAATTAATCGCAATTAATTGTAGTACGGGAACATACCTATAATCAATTGATATAGTTAATATGAAATAAAAAAATTATGCTAATATGGGTAGAGCTTCAAAATTGATTTTAATTTGATTTCGAATTTTAAATACTATTTTAAGTGATGGTCGTGACCGAAGAAAATGTCCCAAAAGTCGAAAAATTAGTACTGGTTAATTCAAGAAGAGCTACCAGAAGAACTACAGATTAGTTGGAGAAATTTTGCATGAACATTTACACATGCGAAAAATTGGTGTGCGTTTAGTCCGTCTTTTAGAGTTGTAAAAATTTTTTGGAGTTGTTTCAGGGCGATTTGGATGAAACTTGTAACCGCATTGTAACCGTTGATAAAATTTTGATTTGTCAGTATGATATCGAGTCTAAACAAGTGGATACAGTGGATAAAAAAGAAAGAAAGTGGAAAAGTTGGCATCCAAGATTATGGCTATCATTTTCTGTGATAGCGAGGGAATTTTATTAATTGATCACTTGCATAAAAGGACTAAAATGAACGGCCAATATTACGCTAATTTACCGAGTGAGGTACATGAGACAGTCGTACAGTGGAGTTGTACAGAGGAGTACAGTTGGCACGTGGCGTGCTGTTTCTGCAATAATACATGCTTTTCACAGCACTCCGGTGGCGAGGGATGCCTTGAATTCGACGGGATTCACAGAAATTGATAACCCAACCTACAGTCCGGACATGCCACTTAGCAAATTTAAAAAAGAAGTGACGGAGACGAGGATTTTCGGACGACAGTGAGATGAAGGCGGCCGTTGAAAACCATTTCGAAGAGAAACAATATTTTTTCAGTGGTATAAAGGCATTATACAAAAATAAAAATATAAAATTATGCTTTTCATTCATTAAGTATCTTAGACTTGCGAGCTTATCAGCCGCCCTTGTACGTTAGGCCTTGTAACTAACATTTGGATAATATTGTTTAAGCATGCTCTGTTCATTAAAATGCCGTCATTTGGTTACCATTGTATGCTGATGTGATGCCCGAGTTAGCTTTCCTTTTGTCTGCAAGAAACGGTCGAGCTTCTTTCCACCGCAACGAAACTACCCCGCAGCTAAAAACGAGTTATACAAATCTAACCATAGACACCGTTGGCTCTCTGTTATGATTTGAAGTGCCTCGACCGTCACTACTTCAGGCCCCGGAGCATTCCAAATTTTAACCCTGGACACTACGCTGTTCAGCTCTTCCTCCGTAAAGAGAGGAACATTTTAATAATTATTTTAATAAAAAAACCGATTTTTCCTTTCGAAGCTAGATATATTGAATTTTGTGACAAATATCGATATTTCGAGGGTAATCTGCCCTCTTCTTCAGTGTCTATCAGTCTAATCTTAATCTAACTTATGTATGTTACTTATAGAGCTTACTTTTAAAGTATTGACTAAAACTAATTACCAACTAATTGCCTATTAATTACTTTACTATCCATATTAATTAAATTATCCTCCTCCCTATCAAATGAATGTTCAAATTAGCCTGAACAATGGTGATGCACAGTTTCCTTGGTCTGTGTTTAGTCTTCTATGCATAGGGGTTTTCCATATGTGCAGGCTTTCGTACGCATCCAGTTTTCGCACCTGCTGTACCTCCTTGATCACCTCCACGTTGTCCCAAGTTATGTTGTGATCCTCTTCCATTATGTGCTTTGTTGTGATCCTCTTCCAATATGTGCTGATTGACGATGGTATTACCATCTGTCCTAGGTGGATGCGCTGGGAACATCGCATTCATGAGAGGCCTAGGCTGCATGCAATCAAATCTACGAATAACCAATTTGTACCCATCGCCCCATGAATCTGAGTTGACCTCCTCACAAAGAGTCTGCCATTTAGTGCACTTGCTTCTGACGTTGATGACTTTGGTCAGCTCCTTTTTTGCTACAGTGTCAGCAGCAGAGAGTTTGGCTTTCACATCAAAATAATTTTAATTTACCCAAGAAAAAGCCAAATTTTTTTTTATTTGCGTGCCATATCTGCTCATTTTTCATTTCAAGTAAAGATAATTGCTTCCTATTTGAGGAAATGAGTACAACATACTCATTCAACGTGAGTTAACTGAAATTTCGTCAAGAACGTCCCATCTATTATCTCATAAGTCTGATTTAGTAGTGTCCAGTATAACAACTTAATTTTTTTTTGAGATAACCACGCTAATCAACTAGCTTCCTCAGAATAGAAAGCTTCATCTAACACTGAAAAAAGCATAGTGTTAGAGACCATAATTTATATACTTCTGGCGGTTTACTAATAGTTGATTTCGGGATTGTTATGAAATCCAGTGCCTGACACCATAATGCTTGGTGAAAATTCATAGGAGTAAACGTTATGAATTATAGATCTCAACGCTATGTATTAAAGTCCAGATGAAAAGTAAAAGTGAAATTGCCCACCTTTTTTATAATTTCAGAATTTGACGATAAAAGTAAAGCAATCCCACGACAACCCTCGTACGGGTCTAGGGGTTGAAGCTGATAGAGAGCTTCATTACAATTTATTTAATCATTGTGAATACGAGTGTGGAGTGATTAGTTCCACTACTCACTTTACCCCTGATTTAAATCAGGTACCTAATCAGAGCTAGGTGAACTCAAAGCTTGGTGCGCGGACCCTCGTGCGAATCTGGATTCGAACTAGGGACCCCACACGCAAGAAGCCAGTGCTCTACCCACTAGGCTACTCAAGCTTCGAATTTTACGATAGACTATACAAAAATTCTCGTTTTTTTGCTGCAATTCTATTTCTAAACTTTTAAGATATGGCGAATAAATTCGGCACGAATCTAGGTTCGAACCAGTGCCCCTATCCTTCAAGAACCGACACATTACCCACTAGGCTACACAAATTTATTAAGAAGAAAATATTATTTAGCCGACTTTAATGTCAAGTGCTGAGATTATGTTCATAGTAATTTGACCTATGTTGCATAGGAGTAGAGTCTATGTACAAAGCAGAAAAACCTATAATCTATGTGGATTTGGCTTTGTAGCCATATTTTATAGGTCAATTTACTATGTTACATAGAGCTACGCGCTATGTCGTTTTTGTCAAGTGAAGATTCTCTCATTCTGAGCACATTGTGCTTCTATTCAAACTACTCCTTTGGTTGCACAGTTATTTCGATTCGATCTGGCAACATACCAATCTCTTTTCTGTATCTCCAATCTTAATGAACACGAAAATGAAATGTTAGCATGATCAATCTGATCTTAATCTACTTTTCAAGTATATACGTACTTGCTCATAGCACATAGTACTTATATTTTAAATCGATTTGAGGTAAATGAACGACATATTCGAGTACGCACTATTTAGTAGGTATGAGTAATTCTAGTGGACAGGTTACAGGTAAAATATATGATAGTTAGACAGACTTCTAGTCACACTTATGGTCTGCTAGCAAGCTTGCATGCATATACGTATGAGTATATCCTATCTATGAATTGATATATTGCAGAATAACGGTCGTTGAACGACCACCTTACGATATTTAATTCAAGTAAAGTGACACAAATAATTGTTATGGTATGGTGTCATTCGTCGAGTTGGTGGTGTTAAATGGTTTATAGATTTTGGTTGATCTATGTTGAACTTAGTTAGTTTTAAGTTTATTGACGTGAATCGGCTGATATGTCAGCGATAGACAATGTAGGGTTGGGAATTGGATTTTAGAGTTTTTAAAAATAATAACCGTTATTAATTAAGGAGGCAGTTAAATAAATAAAATAAAAGTTTGCAAAATATTTTCATGCTATGCTTTTTTTTATATTGAAGTTCCATAATACTTAGCATTCCAGGTCAAATCAAATTTGCTCATACTTTCCAGATGTTTGCATTGAAACATTCAAATAAGTTTAGCGCTATATATTCAAAATGTAACAATATTTGAGTCTTAAAATGTCAAAATCAATCGATGTTGTGTAATAATGTTCAAGTGGTTTTGGTTTTTTGGGCTTCTCCTATATTTGTCTTCCTACCGTCAAAGCAAGGCATTCGCTTCAACGGAAAAAGAAAAATAAAAAAAAAATAACAGCCTTTAAATCTTGGTTCTTTATTTTTGCTGTGGTTTCTTTGATCTTTTTCAATTTATTTCGGATATATGTGGTGGGAAACTGTTTTGATAATCAACTTAAACAAATGTAAAATGACTTGTATCGCACAATTATCGACGGCGATTAGGGCCTTTAGAATATACGATTGCATTTTAGCGATTTTTTTGACGAGATGCAACTGTTTTTTCCATAGGTCATAACTGCATTTTCAATTCCTTGACAAGAGCTCAATTTTGATACTGTTTCAGTTTGCATCTTTCATTTTTTCAGAAAATTGCCAACTTGCAAATATTTTTTTTTCTACCGGTATTATCAACCTCCGGTTACATTACCCTATTACATTCTAATATGCTACGCATGAGAAAACTGGTGCTCAAAGTGCATGCATCGATCGGTTTAATCGACTTATTTTGATGGCTAGTTGCCAACTAGGAACTAGGTTAGCATAACATATCCGCCATGAATGTGAATGAAATGAACGCAGTTTTGAACTTTTCGACATAACTCGTTGGTTACAGTACATACACACAAATCGCGATCACTTACCGGCTTTAATGAACTTACATTGATGCATATATGTACGTGCATGTGGGTACCGTATGTATCCATTGAACCATTGCACTTGTCTTCAAGTACCTTTCATAGAGTGTTTGAACTCAACTGGAAACTTGTTTGACTTTATGTAGCCGGTCGTGCTTACTGAGTTTTTCGATAAAACGACAAATGACAAACGATGTATCGTTGTAGGTCGTTTGATAATGATAATTATGACAATAATGGCTAGTAGAACATAATTTAATTGTATTGCTTCATATCGATACTTCTCATTCGGAATGCACACTCAACGAGGTTAAGTCAATATTGTTTCTATTGTAAGACTCACTCAATTATATCAGTTTGCGAATAACTATTGTATTGCCTACAGTTTACGAGCGATTATAAATGTACACGGTAGAAGAAGAAGTAGTATCATAAACTGATAGATTACAGAAGCTTGTACTTGTCTTTTGAGACAATGCTTTATTTTGAAATGTTTCATCCAGATTATTTATGATGGTGGCTGTTATACGTATTTTAATTTTCAACTAATCAATCAATACGAGCGGCGACGTTTCTTAGCAAATGTAAGCGGGGATACGCTCAGACACAGCAAGGATTATTCGAAGAACAATGTACTGTTAATCAGACTAAGACTAGAATACGAGAAAACAAATTATCCTTATGATCGACCCCTATCTTTTAAACGACGAACTACTTCCTTGAACGATGTACGCTATAATGTGCGTCATGTTTGGTAGCGAAAATAAAAAAGGTCACCAAAGTACCCTTCGTTAAAATTTCATTTGCTAGAAGACACTATTTACTATTGTTGTTGGAAGAAATTTTCCCATTCATTTCAAACGACCTAACTAATGAACTTGAATTTCATTGAAATATTTCGTAATTAGGCTAAGTAGCTGTGGTAGTGATTGAAAAATAAAAATAAACAAAATTGTTGACACTGACAGTACATTGTATAGCTCTTCTTATCTTTTCTATAGATATTGATATTCATTTTGGTTTCAAAATTACCGATATTCAATACTGACTTCTAAATTGGTCTTCAATTGAAAAACTGAATTAAAAGTGAAACAAGTAACAGTTTTAAAGGCATTGTCTTAAAATTCGTAAAGTTGAATGGTTTGCATACTGCGAAGAATTTTCTTTGGTACCTAATTAAAAAAATATACTTTTTGCTAGCTGTAAAATGAGTTGCATTTAGTCAGCTGATGACAAAAGAGGGTAGAAAAATAAAATGGCGTCCTCTAAAACATGCATTTTTTTAGTCTTATGACAGTCTTTAAAATATTTAGTACTATTATTTAAGTTCCTATTTTCAGGAATACTCATAGTTTACTTAAATTAAGAAAATAAAATGCTGTCGAAAATTAATGTTTCACATTATAATATATTGAAGTATTTCGTGTCTTGAAAATTTTTTGCGTGATTTCTCGACGCTTAGATCGTTCTATTTTGCCCTAAATGCTACGGTCACTAAACGCTAAAACACACCACTCTAAACGTTAAATCACACCTCAAAAGCTAGTTAATTGACGATAGAATCAAGGGAAATTTATAGCTCATCGTAATTGCTCATTTTTGTATTATTTACGTTTGTTGCATAAATAAGAGCTTACATATATTACGTATTGAAAATACAAATGAGCATAAAAAATAATGTGAAATTCTTTAGAAGAAATTGGGTTATAGTAATCAAAACGAAATTGCAACAAGAACATTTCGCGCTTGTTCTTCAGCACAAATAACATTCTAAAATACTCCTTGCTTGCAACTGTTACTAGTCGTGCTAATAACTAGCTTCGTAAATTTAGTTTCAAGCCTTTGACATCATTGCAAACTATAGATGTAGAAAGATTTTCTTTAGGGTTGCCGCACGCAAAAGAATAAAATTTTCAAAATTTGAAAATAATTTCATTGCAGCAACATCACATGAAATTTTTTTGATAGGATGTCTTAGTGCGAAAATGACCAAAATCATTGTATCCCTGTATCATGTATCCCTGTCCTAATGTTGCAATCAAATTAAGATCAACCTACTGTATAAATTTCGTTTTAGTCTGATGACGACATCGGAAGTAATAGGGAAGAGAGTGTTTTTTTTCATCATTATCGGCACTTTTCTTTCAACGAACTTTTCCACTGATCTCGAGCCGATGCCATATAAAACGGCAGCTCCGAATCTCCTGATCAACGCCACCTCTCCAGCGCAAGCAAGGTTTTACCCGCTTTCGTCTACCGTAAAATCTGCCGCAAGACATACAAGCTAGGTGTCCTGCCCACTGGAGTCTACCGAGCTTTATCTTTGTAATTCTATCTGCTTCTAAGTAGATGGAGTACAGCTCATGGGTGTAGCATCTTCGGTACTGCCTTTCTCCACAAATGAGGCCAAAGATTTTCCTCAAAACTTTTCTCACGAACGCGACTGAAAGGTTAGAGCGCTTTTTGCGGAGCACCCAAGTCTCGAATCTATACATAAGTACTGGCAAGATCATTGACTTGTACGGCAGAAGCTTTTCGCCAGTCTTTTAGCATTTGTTCATACTTCTATACGTGTTTGATTGACGTTTGATATTTTTATACGTATTTGATTTTTGGTTTGAAGATATTTCAAGATGGCGCCACTTCTACAGAGTCATTCGCATTTTCAAATAACGTCTATCAGGACTGCTCCTTATTCAGACTCAATAAATGGCGTGAATTTTAAATTGATCTGAAGATCCCATTGTGAGTTCATAGATTTTCAGTGCCCCAAAAAATTCGTTATTTGGTGAAGGTTGATAAATCGTTCCCCTGTTTTCTAAAAAGCGAATATTTTCCAAGAGCGTCGATGATTTCTTGGATTTAATTATAGCTATAGGGTTATATGCACAGTCGTAAACATCAATATGTCCTGTAAAGTTCGTGATAATTTGATACTTCTGTCAGAAGTAATCACAAATAGATATATATATATAAAATTTTCGAAAAAAGTGTGTATAATATTTTTTTCCCAAAAATTAGGGAAAATTTGGAATGGAAAGTGAAATCTCATTTCAAACATATAATTCAATTTATTTACTCACCAAACAAAGTACATATACAATACCAAAAGAAAAGTAAAAACCCAAAAATAGGTAAAAATAAATAAATAAACAACAATTAGAAATGCCAAATTGGCATATAGCTTAAGATAAGGGAGTCTGAATGGCTTGGAAAAATGATATTTATTTAGTTTCTTTTTATTTTAGTTTCATTCCAGCTAATATATATATATATACATGTATATATATATATATATATATATATATATATATATATATATATATATACATATATATATATATACATATATGTATATATATATACATATATATATATATATATATATATATATATATATATATATATATATATATATATATATATATATACATATATATATATATATATACATATATGTATATATATATATATATATATATATATATATATATATATATATATATATATATATATATATATATATTCTCACCAAAAATTCAGGATGTCGCTACACACAAAAATACAAACGTTAGTTTTTACCATGATATTTTTACCCATAAGCTGTTAAGGACGCAAGGACGCAGATCTAACCCAGGTGATGTCTAATCATAATGTGGTTACAGCGCAAATATTTTAGGTTTGAAGTAATCATTAATCGTTATCAGGCATGCTATTATAGTGATAACGCAATTGAAATGGATAATATTATTCTTTTGAAAACTCATCCATGAAATCTAAACAATGCTGATTTCGTTGTCATTATCACGCATTTGACCATCCCAATTTTCATATATCTATCAATTCAACTCTTATCGTTTGTGTATTGAAATTTACTTATCGTTTGTGTATTAATATTGACCTAGTTGAGAGAATTCTGAGGTCTGTAGCAAGTAGAGACGTTACCATGACAAGAATTTTCTTTTGCAAACATTTTACTAAAATAAATAAATGGAATAATAAATTTGACATGCATCTCATGTAGAAAAATGTAGATCTAACTGTTGAATAGCTATACTTAGATCTTAGCCTAAAGGTAATGCGCACTTATAACCTAGAAGGTAAAACCCAATAAAACCCGTCGGAATACATTGGGCCTATTTTGAGTAGTGCCTTAATTTGCGATGTAAGTAGTGACTATGGCTCTTTCAAGGAAAGAATGTGAGATCATAATATGTGGGGAAGCTTAGTGCTTTTCTCACTAGACTGTTGGGATAAACAGGACATTCACCAAAGATAAATTTGTAAGGAACAAGCCTATTCTTGGGATTTTGGCTGTGGTATAAAGGGTGAGATTGCTATGGAATTTTTAGGAAATGGGTATGCGTTGGAGGTTGAGGCAATGTCACAAAATCTTTCGCTGCGTTTCTTTCAGCTCCTCCATTTGGTGTGAGAAAGAATCAGGCCAAGCAGGGAAAACGTGCAAAATAAAAGGACTGATAAGTTGCTTGGAGCAAGCAAGTTTGACGGAAATCTTGAAGAGTCTAGAGCAGTGTATGAACGAGAGCACGAAAAGGGAATTTTCTTATTTTTCCTTTGTTTACTGGCATAAAATATCTGATAAAACCACACTTGAAATATATTCCTTACACTTATAAATGGTAAAATACATCGAAAAGATATATTAAGCATATTTTGTTGAAACCGAGCAGGGCTTTTGAATTCTCAAAAAGATAGAGGATGATTTTTAGAAGGAAATGAAATGAACTAGTAAAAAAAAGGAGAGCGGTAAAAGAAATCCCGTAGAGACTATCCCCTACTATGTGTTAAACAAATCTTCGGTCCCTTTTATAGGAGAAAAGACAGACCTACTTAACTAAAGTCTAAACTGCGCTGTAAATGGCGCATAATTTACAGCAGAGGACAGTAAAGCATCTTGCCAAAGATTAGAAGGCAACATGAGCAGATTCATTATGAAAAGATGCGAAAACCAGAAGAGCAGAGATAAGGAACAAAGAATACTGAAGAAGCTAGCCACCAAACCCGTTTATCGCCTGAAATCAGATAAGGAAACGCGGTGGTCATAATAGACAAAAATGTATGTGATCAACCTTTCATCAACTAACTTAATAATGGATATTACTATGAGCTGCTCCATTACCAAACTCAATCAAACCAGTGGAGAGAAATAAAGAGAAATTGATAAACTGAGAGTATCAAACCCTGCATTACCAAGAATTAAATGCCTTGCGAAAATTCGTTAAGAGCGGAAAAAAGTCACGGAAGTAGCCAGTGTCGGAAATGTACCAACAAGAAAGATTGACGAATGGATTGTGGAGGAATGCAAAGGAGTAGTAACAGGAATTTGGAAAAGTGAAAAGAGCAGAGGAAGATAAACTAGTTATTCAACTTGATGTCTAGATTTTGTTTCCGAGCGTACCGGTAAAACAAACATTAGGATTTTTCGAAGATTGGCTGCCAGAGAAAGACTGAACCTAGGAGACTTCTTATAGCTTGATGAATGACTGGTTTTTACTGGCGCCAATGAATGAAAGAGATGCCCGCTGAGAAACCGAACATATTCAAGATACAGTAATGAAAATGGATTCGATAAGAACATTATTTTAGTTCTCACTAAATAGAAGAAAGAACGAAACGTAGGCAATTTAAAACACAAGAACCAATGGTTTTCCCACCAATTTTAAGAAGGTTAGGCAAGCATTTCCAACAAGCAGGATGAACAAATTTGATACTAGGTTAGGCCATGCTATGGACAGGAAAGAAAAAGAATGCGACAATATACACACTTGCCAAACTAAGGTGCTAGTTGTCATACGATTTAATGAGCACAAGCGAGACGTGAACTCAGTAAGAAGGAGAAATTCTTCATTAGTCTGATCAGCAGTACCCACATACATATATATTATGCGGAATGACGTTGAAGTGATTAAGGAGGCAAAGTAGTTACGCGAGCTAGATTCATACGAGAGCCATAACATCTGGATACGCCATCAAACATACGTTTAAATACAGAGCAAGGTAACTGCTTATCAACACCATTTAGGCTGTTTTAAGCTGTATTTATGTTATAAGTAAAGGTAGGGTAGAAAAGCTTTCAGGGTTCCTATTAACATGAATTTCAAAATTTAGGAACGTAAAACACTTAATACTTATATTCATTATCGGATGCATATAAAACTCTAAAAGTAGCATCTCCTATAAAGTAAATGATAAAAATGCTCAGTGCTGGCAACAATTTACAAGCATTGCAGCCAAAAGTCCGCCACAACTCAACTGTTTCACGTCAAAGTCAACATTCCCTGTGCATTTTGTTTTCATTAGATGACTTTATCGAAAGTTGCAGATTTAAAGAGATATTTAGGGCTGCCATCCGAAAAATTTACAAGTCCTATAAAGCTTGAACATTGGTTACTTATTTTCATTGCAGATGTTTGCCATATGAATATCTAATGCTGGCATCTATTGGTACGAAAATAACAAAATGCCTGGTGTTGGCAGTCCTTCGCAAGCGCCTCAGCCAAAAGCATTCTAAATCTATTTCACGTTGAGTTCAACTCAGCCTATCGATTTCGTTTCGATTTGCTGACTGCATTGAAAGCTATGTGGATAAAATGAAATTTAGGGCTACCGGATTTTTTTTTTGAATATTTGAAATTCAAATACTTACTGTGTATTGCTAGTTAAAGATCATTACAATTTAAAAACTTAATGATAACATCGCTTAGTAAAATTCCAATTTCCTATCAAAATTAAAGTCCATAGTGCAAAAATTAGTTTTTTTCTTAGTGATTTGCACAGGGCTGCCGGCTATTCAAAATCACTTCTACCAAACCTAGTTCTAATCAAAACCAGGACATTTTGTGAATTTCATATTGATTTGACTATCGAGTCGTGAGTTTTCGCAAACATAAATTCTGTGTGCTAAAAATGGAGGTAATTTGGTGAAGGGTTGGCATGCTTTTGTAAAAAACAAGTCACGGTTTTTGTCAAAAATTTACAATTTTTTCTAAATATAAAAAAAAAAATCAGTAGGGAAGTGTAATTATTTCGTAATGATCTGATGAATTTGGTAATGATCTGATGACTTTGTACAAATCGCAATTGGAAATATTAAAAATTTTCTTTGTCTAGTTTTAGAAACTTTACGAACGTATGGGGTTGAAAATTTCCAATTTTTAGAACATAATGAAAATGAGCGGCTATATACTATGTATCATGTAAAATGATATCAATTGATGAAGTTACTCATACTACTTCAGTTAATCCTCTTACAGTAAATAGAAATATAAATCCTAGTGCTCAAATAATAGCTGGTGAATATGTTGATTGAGTACCGTGAAGTGTAGCGAGTCAGCTAATTTTCTTCGAAAATCAGTATAAAAAAAACAGAATTTTTCAAAATAGAGTGTAAATAGAAGATTATGGTTTAACTAGAATTCATTCTAATAGCAACTGAAGAGGAGGGCAGATAACCCTCGAAATATTGATATCTGCCCAGAATGTGATATTTATCTAGTTTCTGCAAGAAAATTTGTCTTTCAAATAAAATATTTTGCTTTGAAAACTTAAAAATTCGAAATAGATAAATTAAAATATTCCCTTTACATGGAAATATTTTACGATAAATAATTGCTTATATAGTCTATTTAATTACTTCAACCCAAGTATGTTTTCCAACACCTTCAACATAACTGTAAATTTTTTGTCAAATTTTAAATGGTGTGCAAAATTAAAATACATAAATGAAGAAACGAATATAAATATATGTAACTAAACGATTCAAGTTTCAGTAACGATGATATTATCTAAAATTCACACACAAACTCTATGCGTCAACTCGTTTTCAAACCATATTTCTGGCAGAAAGGAGACTAATTTATTTTTTAAAAATGGCTGTACAAAACAAACATATTAAAGACACCTTCACCCACTAATTTTCTTTAAGGTTAAATTTTAACCACTTGTATCCTTCGAATCAAAGAGAATATTGGATACTTTAAATATGAAAATTTTCAAAGTATGGTGAGTGTCTAGGTATTTGATTGAAGGACATAGTTACCATAAATTTGCAATCAATTCAAACTTCAAATACAAAACACTTATTAATATCAAGTGGTTACTGATTTATAACTACTATTCACGTCTATTTCTTGCAACGCCATTGCTCCTCTAGTACATACTCGTTCAAGTACAACTTATTATAATCAGATTTATCATCGAAAACCAAAAACATCTTCTTACCTTCTTCTTGTTCATTAACAAAATCAAAAATTACTAAGTTCTCAATAATCAACAATTACGATCCCATTTGCTTCTGCTCAAGAGAAATTAAAGTTTTGCAAAAATAAATGTACTTTCGATGAGGTCAAAAGATATAAGCAATTTATTAATGCTAATCAAATGAATATCTTGTAAGTCAATACAGCAGATAGTTGCTGCTACATAAAAAAAACATATGTACATATGCATCTTCGTTCATTATTCCATCTTGTATAGGAACTGCACTTCAGTGTTTTTTTTTTAGCCATTCATCTGTTCACGAAAATTGCCTCTCGTATGCGCTGTATGAATCATGTAATGTGAATATCTAATTGCAGTATGATCGTAGCCTAGCCATTTTTCTCACATAAATTTCAAGAAGTCATAGAAAAGATTATGCGATCAATTTGGATTTGACTTTTGAAGGTCTTCATGCAACCACTGACAGGTAGTTGATAGTTTCGCGATTCAGGTGAATGAAGGGGAGATGAACTCACAGTAAAGGAAAACATGTATCTTATCTAAAAAAAAATAAATAAACGAAATTTTATTTATCGGGATACAGAAAGATTGAAGCTGGTTAAGACGTAATAAGTCTGTTCGAAGCTGTGATTTCGATCGTTCAATGGAAAATATCTTGAAAATTATATAAATAAACATGTAACTGAATTAATTATTTTTCAAATGAAGTACATAATATATTAGATATTGTATATTTTTAAATGAAATAAAGATTAATTTCATTAATATAGATTTTAAATGTTTTTTTCACTTTATTTTTCAAATATGGTACAACTAATTAAATAAAATACATAATTTGAAATCTAATGTAAACCAATGAGCGCTACTGTAATGCGATCTTTTTTCGGTTGCATGTGAATTTTTGACCCTAAACTGTAATTTTTAAAATTAAAATTTGAATTTTTCGAAACATTTTCTTAGTTTGATAGAAACGATATTCGTCCATTCAGGCATAAAATCAATCTACACTATAATGCTATATTTACACTGATTGCAAAGAGGTCAAATGTTGACGTCAACTGGGGCAGCAATTTATAACGGTGTTCGCAATTACGTCAAAATGTGCTTGCCGGATTGCCGTCAATTCGTGAGACGAAAATGGACAACAGGAACTGACGAGAGTTCACATTGTTGCCAACAAGCGCAATCGATGTCAATTCTGTTCATGTTAAAAAGTCTTTATAGCGTAATTCCCCATTCGATCGGAGGTTTGCTCCGCCAAATCCAAATCATTCCATAATTGTATTTGAAGAAAATAAGATTCATGTGTACTGAAAAATGCATGAGAAATATGGCGTCAAACAAAACAAGACACAAACTCAACAGAAAAAAAAAGAATAAATGGAATTGTGTGCATTGAGCGCAAGTATTATTGTGGCCTCAATCTGCGAAGAAGAGAGTGCGAAGAAAAAAAAACGCAAATACTAGAGCCGGAAATTGCTCCAATTTTGTCCTGAAAAAGGTTTTTTCACTGAGTTCAATAAACAATTGAGAAATAAAAATCCAGAATTGTTCAAAAATTTTGCGAGAATGACTACAGCTGATTTCGATTTCTTGTTAAAAAAAGTTGATAACACGATTTGCCAAAACCAGAGCTATTCGAACATGAAGGTCCTTTATTTCTTGCAGGAGAGCTAAACGCTTACCATCGCCACTGAGTGAGAAGTAGCCTAGCTGGAATCGAGCTACAAAAGTTCATCATGGAAAACTGTAAAAACCTATATCTTCCCGACAAACTCACATATTTTGGCACAGTTCATAGTCATGTCCTAGACATAGGACTGTTGCAAAACTTCGATCATCATCTGCGCCTGACTGTCCTCGATGAACTTCCATCCGGCCACAAGCCGGTACTCTTCAACATTCAAAATGTTTTCATTATTGAACCTTTGCGAATTATGAAGAGAACAAATTGGAATACTTTCTGGGACGCAAATAGAGACTTAGACCCATGCTGACATACGTTAGCACTGCCTTCTACCAGACAAAAAAGACGAACAAAAACCAACTTTAGATCTGTTAAAACCTCGCATTTAGAAAAATTTTCAGAATCCCATGGTGCGTCAGGAATACGGACATATACAAAGAACTTAGAATAGACCCGATCGACATACATATACATACGCGACAAAACATTAAAATTTTGAAAGACCAGACAGACATCCTAACAATACCACTGAGAAATATTGTCAACCTCTCCAATGATCGATATTCCAGCCTTCGACAGCTAACAGTATAGTGCGGAATATCTGCATCAGGAGATAATTTAATGTTTAGTTAAACGTTACGATGGGCTAAGAGATTCCCTGTTTGTCTGAGTTTTCTCGTGACTGTTGAGAACTGCCTTCCATTTTTTCCACCAAATTTTATTACAAACACATGCATGTCAAGCAAGTAAAATTGACAACATCGATGTCAATCGAAATTGCGGGTCAATTGCTTGCGCAAGTGGTGTTCACACTGCAGTGAAACTCACTAGCAAATTGTTTGACAAATGCTGGCAATTGATTGCCAACAATCAATTGACGGGTGTTTACACACAGTTTGACCCAATTGACGACAATAATTGACCTATCTGCAATCAGTGTAACTTTAGTATAAACACAAATGAAATTAAATAAAATACTAAAAAAAATCTCTAACAGTAGAAGAATCGTGCAGATTTTGAGTGCATATTCTACCACACGAGCTGCTTATTACAGCCAAACTGTTTCAAACGCCACGTTTTACTTTGGTCTCAAGAATGCATTCTAACTCATATGGTGGAAAGGTTTCAGATATTACCACTGGTACGAATTTCAAAGTATATGAGAGCAAAACACTTGTTAATTATACTCGTTATCAATTGCTTATTTCACAAAACTTTGAAAGCAGCGTCTCATACAACATCAATGGAGAAAATGCTCAGTGCCTGCAGCACTGTGATTGAAGTTGGTGTTTGGGGCTGCGATCCGAAAAATTTGCAGAACTTTGGGAATTGAAACATTGTTTATTTATTTGCATTGTAAATGTTTCCGGTATGAATACTAACTGTAAGCATTTATTGATACAAAAACAGCACAACCGACTCGTGCTGGCAACCTTTTGCCAGTATCAAAGCCAAAAATATCTCACATATGCTTCACGTTGAAATTAACCTATTTCGTCTCGATCCGATGATTGCATTTGAAGTTATAGGAGTATAAAGATATTTAGGCTTACCAGCCGCGAAATTTTTCATATAATCGAAAACTTAATATTTGCTGTTTATTGTCATTACAATATCATTACCATTTGAAAATTTTACAATAAAATCGCTTTATAAAGATATTGCAAATAAACACAAAACCAACAATAGCTGGCAACCCTATCGTGGCTTTTCAACCAGATTCGGCCTGAATAGGTTCCATTAATATAATAGGTTCCATTAATTGTATGAAATTCGTATTGATTTCATGACTGCACTGGAAGTTATAGGGCGAATAGCTTTATTTTCCTGAGCGAATTTTCAAAAGCAAAGACACAAAAACTACCATAGCTGGCAGCACCAATGGAATTTTTCAACCAAATTTCTGCCAAACATGGCTTAGAGGCATGAAAATCTGGTAACTGAATCAGAATTCATAGAGAAAATAGCAGTTTTTTTTCTAAATAATTTTCCAAGATGGCACCCGTGGCACAGAGTTGCCCACAATTCAAAATCGCTTCTGTCAGACCTGGTCCTACTTAAGTCCAATGTTGTCCGTAAATTTCAACTGTATCTGATTATTGGTTCGTGAGTTCCCGTGAACAGAAGTTTTTGATGCTAAAAATATAGGTAAATTGGGAAAGGGTTACCGTTCTTGTCCGACATGAAATTTCCAAAGTTTTACTTTGACTGTATAGCTAAAGCATCAAATTTGTACATAAGTTGGTTTTTATTTAAAGAAACAGACATTTTTTAGGAGTTTCGATGGTTTGAATGTTTTCATTTTCAGTGCCTGCCGTAACTACAGGGTTGTGTGTTGTTTTATGGAAGTGTGCAACTTAACATTAACATGTCCTGTATGTTTCATAATGTTTTGATATTCAGCTAAAAAGTAATCGCAATTCAAAAATTTTCAAATTTTACTCAATCTCATTTAAGGCGCCTAGCGCACACATAGGGTTGAAAATTTCAAAAACATTATCATATTCACATTATAAACACGTTCAGAATTCATTACATTACATAGACTTTAATTTTGCAAAAGCTATTTTTTGATAGAATAATAGGTATATTTAAAATATCACTAAAATGGCCGCCGGTGCCAAAGAGTTAAAGATTATTAACTTTTTGTGAGACTTGGTACTATTCTGCATATACACCAAGGTACCCTGAAAATTTCAGTTCAATCGGATGGCGCGTTCCTGAGATTTTTTCACTGAAATTTTTTGATGATATATATATATATATATATATATATATATATATATATATATATATATATATATATATATATATATATATATATATATATATAAATAGAAATATGCATTTTTGGCCAAACTGATTTTAATTTTAATGTTCTTCTTCGAACATTAGTAAAAACGACATTATACAGTCAAAATTAAAAAGTAAGGCAAAATCGGCTACTAGGCAATCATGACAAATAAGCTTGTTTTATTCACACTAAATCACGTCTCACTGCGTCTCAGATTTGAATTCAACAAAATATCATGTTCGAAATATTTCAATTTTTCATGAAAACTTTGTAAAAAGCCTTTTCGGTTGGTTTGTTTTCATATTTGAGCGCCTAATTTGCTAGAATTTCCTAGCTTCGTGATTGCGAGTTTCTCGTAAGGCATTTCTTCTAGATAATATACAATTTCAGATCCTCGTTTCCAGTGAGTTTTCGTTTCTAGATGAAACTACAATTCCGCAACTAATTATAAATGCTTATTATAAACTAAGTGTAGATGCAACTTCAAAACGTCATTGATTTACAGATAATCATGCCCATACTGGGCGCTATTTTGTGTTACGATTTTTTTGCCTCAAAACAGGTGAATATTTCGCTGAATTGATTTTTTTTATACATCTCCAGGTAAGCAGCAACGCAAAAGCTAATTATCAGTATTTTTGTTGCTGCTTACTAGCACTGATTAGTAAATAAATTCCTGTCAGCGAGCGCTTTATTTAAATTTTAATAGAATGCATACCTTTAATATAACAACAAAAAGACGTTAAAGCCTCTTCATTTAACGAAATCAATGTTTTCTTTCTCTACAAACTTTTCGCCTATCTGCCATAGAATTGTCTGAGTTTCATTCATAGCATAATAAACATTAGCATATTTAATGGTGCGTATAGTGTCGCATATTAAATATAAGTCTCACTCAATGAACTTCAATATGACTAACGAGACTACACTTGACTGAGAATTATTTAATTGTACTTCCGATAAATGTTACAATCAGACGTCGCTATCATTGTAGACTGTTTTTGTGATTTGCTGTGATTTGTTCATCTTCTCTACGAAATAAGGGCTTAGTTGTTTATCGGAGGAGCTCACAGCCACAACAGCTTTGAGGAATGTAAAGTGAAGCGTTTGCGTGCTATGTAAAAAATACTTTACTTATTTTTGGGCTTTCTAAATATGGTTAATTAAAGGGCGTTAGGTTTTGAGGATTAGCTAAGTGATTAATGAAAGCTACAGTGTGTGATAAGTGCTTCTAAGATTAGAATTGACGTCAATATTATCAATGTTTTACTACGCTTCCTCAAATATTTTAGAAGAAAATACTAAAAATTAACAGACAAATATGAAATATCCGAAAAACTCTAAGGAACGAATTTCTCTAGTGCAATACTTTTTAATTGCTCCTAAAAAATCTTCGGTTCAGAAAATAATTTTCCATACAAAATTTACCAATCTTAAAGTGTATGTATTTGAAATATTACTTATTGTCATGTCATATACACTCAAATCATTATTATTTCTATTACAGGGCAATCCAGTGAATTATGACAGCAGACTCCTATTCGCCTACGAAGGAACAAATAAAAGACACAAAAATGGTCAAAAACGAACCGAACAATGTTGTACTTGAAGTGGAAGAACGACACTTCTTATTTAAATGTAAGTACAAATTCAATAACAAATAGAGTTAGATTGAATTTTTCAAATAAGTATTTGATTAGATACCGTTTTTATTTGTTTTACCGATAAATTTGTCAATTTGTATAAAAATTAAGAGTTTTCCCTTCAATCAGATAAGTTTGTAAAAATTACTTGTATTAGCTATGTTATTTACTGTAAAAGTGTATATACAACCTTAAGCTCACGTTTCAAAGTTCTCCTGTGTTAATTTGAACCAATTACTGGCATTACCGGAAATAAAGCACATAATAACCGCAAACAAATCAAGCGATAAATTCCTTGATGTATCAATCAATTAATCAACAGACAAATTCAAGTTAAATGCAGGATTTTCGTCCAAATAATTACAATTAATTGAATCGCGCACAAGATATCGTACACAATCAGAGTTCCCATTTTTGATACATTTGTATCATTTTGATACATTTTTATTTGAAACTTATATTTTTGATACAATGATGTAGCAACTCATTGAATTATGGCAAAACGATTCATTTTGTCATCCAGTAAATTTTTTTTAATTTTGCTGCCATGTGCCAACCAAATCTCCTCTCTCTGGCAGTAATAACTACCAACTTTAATCTACTTTACACTCTGAGCTACGAAAGATATCTAATATGTGATGACTCTGAAGATTTGAAGTGTTCAAACTATTTAAATAATAACAAGAAAATGAATGTTGAAGCGTTTTGGGATAAAACAATTTAGGTGAATCAATGTCATCTGCCGCCTTTTTTCATGTTGACTTTAATAGCTGTACCTTATAGTTTATCTGAGAACGAAGTTTTTCTGTATTAAACTTGGATGGCAGATTAGAGTTGAAAATATATTAAATGAATTTTGAGAAGCAAGAAACCAAACAACGTTTGGGTGCCATTGTATGACATACTTGCCCAAAACATATCCTTTTATTCATCATATTCACCAAATCATTAGTATTCCGCTAGATATATATATATATATATATATATATATATATATATATATATATATATATATATATATATATATATATATATATATATAGTTCTTTTTTAAGCCGAAGAATTATTTTTTTTTCGGAAACTTAAACATGCGGTGGAAAATTTTGGAGTGGGAGCACTGTACACAACACAAAACACTTGCACGCTTGTGATTGCATACCTGCAGGCACATTGTTTTTATATCAAGAATTCTCTCCACACTAGCTGGCTATGTGTAGACAAAATTGTCTTGGTTTGCTCGTATATGTACTATACATTCAATCATCGCAAGCGGAATGTGAGATTTAATTACATTTTTATCTATTTGTTTTTTTTTTCTTTCATAATACTTATTTCTATATTCAGTGATTGAGTTTAAATGGTATAATTGGAACGAATTCGATTATTTTGCACAATGCATGTGACAGTTTCTACAATAGACTGCATCAAAAGCGTTTCATAAATATTGAATAGTTTTAATAATCATACGGGCAAGGTATGAAACACAATGAGAGATAACGGAAATCAAGTGATTTATTATTAAATCAAAAGTCTAAAATTTCAAGTGTAGTGAATATGCAACTAATCGGAAATATAGTGAGTGACAAATATAATTCAGAATTGGTAAGTAAGCAAGTAGCTTGGAATTGAATAGTAGTGATTTGAATCGCATGAGATTGTTCACTAACAAATAATATGTAGAATCAATACTAGTCGTTATTGCGTGTTGCGTATTTTGTTGTAGATACATATGTTGTTGTAGATTTTACCAAAACAGTTGAAATTAACTACTTCATTTATACATTTGAATTTATAGTTGCTAATTTGAGTAGTAGCTAGCTAGTAATGTTATTGTAGTGTACAAATTTATTGTCCAATAAACATTTAAATTAAAAGCAATTAACAATGAAAACGACACTAGTTTAACCTTTGTAGTAATAAATCTGGACGCCAGTACTACTTAATTTAGTAAGAATTGAATTCTTTTATCTACGTTTTCGCAAATGATAAAGCACTCTTTTGATCTCTTTTCACGTTGGAGCCGGAATCTTGGCTCGAATGTGCACTCCAGTAGGTTCGGTTAGGTTAGTGAAGAAGGCTGCCGGGAACGCGACCATCATTAGGCCACCAGTTTGGGCCCATTTGCCATCCTCATAGACAATCACACGCAATCACACTTGCAGCCATGGCACTGGCGTGGTTCGAACCCGCAGGCCCCGTAGCACGCCGCTTTTCGGCCTGATGCCTTAGCGAGCAGAGCTACCGGGTCCCCGTGCACCCCAGTAAAACGGAGCTAGTAGTATTTACAAGGAAATATTTTAACTTAAAACTAAAAATTAAGCGGACGAAATTATACGAAGCTTCCATTGAGCTGAGCCCAAAGGTCAAATATTTGGAACTGATCTTGGACTCTAAGCTCCTATGCAACGGCGGTATAGCAGAATGAGCACGGAAGGCTTTTGCTGCACTTTACTGTTGCAAAAAAGACATGGGAGCGAGTTGAGGTTTGCAGCATGATTTTATACTACTGTGACTAGACATGGGTAACGCAGCGCTGCGCCGCGCAATTGCGTTGAAGCACTAGCCATGATACCACTGCGCTGATACCGATTGTCGGTATCAGTAGCGCAGTAACGCACTTCGGTATCAATGGTGTTGGCGCTGCCGCTTTGCAATGCCAACACCATTTGGCTTGGCGCTATGCTACGGCGCGGCGCAAAGATATAAGTTGAGTATACTTATCTCAAGTCTGTTTGATGCAAAGCAATATACCTACGTGTACGCACGTTTGGAAAGATATCTGAATGGGTACATAGTATAGCCTGGGTATTTTAGGGTATTTTATATCGGAAAATTAGTAAGTTCAAATGTTCAATTAAGTAGGTAGTAGTAGTAGGTAGTAGTAGTAAGTTCAATTTTTGGTCTGAAAAATAATCAAAATGCTCTCGTTCCATACAAGCTTTTACAATCATGTTTTTTTGAGTGAATCATAGCGTCATGGTATCAGCGCAATGCTACCAGCGCCGTATGTAAGATCATGGTATCATAGCGCAATAGTATCAGCGCAGTGCGCTGATACCACTGCTGGCGCCGGTATCAGTGTATCAGCGCTTCAAAATTTGTTGCGTTACCCATGTCTAACTGTGACTGAACCTATACTACTGTGTGGAGTAGTTTTTTGGTGGCAGGCTGCTCTAAAAGTCACCTACCAACGATTGCTTGGAGAAGTGCGAAAGTTGCTTGCACTTTTGATGACACTCCCCGAATCGCTCTCACTAAGACGCTTTTCGTGCTGCATCATTGGTTACCAACCAATCTAATGATCTTGCGGCAACCTTATGTCTCTGTTGTGTGAATACACTTCGGACAGTCTACTGGACCTCGAGCTCTCAGCTTGCATTCCCGATAGAGATGAAAGTATTGACGGGGTAACCTTCGAGTATGGGTTTATTCATGTGTATGCCCATGGCTCAAAACTGAACAATAAAGCTGTCAGGGTATATACTCGGATGAGCTGAATTTAAGGTTGTCCTTTCTCCTCCACGACTATCTTAGTGTTTTTCAGGTGGAGGCTATTTTTTAGGCCATCAACTGACTTCTGTGTGTCTATCAGTTTTTTGGAGTGAAAATATGCATTTTCACTGATAGTCAAGCGACTACTAATTCCTTTGCTGGACCTTGTAAAGTGTCGGGAATTATTGCTGAATATTGAGCATCTCTAATGGTTCAAATACATATTGGCCCAAGCTAGAGCATCTCGTGTTGGGCCACCACAGGCCAATTCGAGAACAGATGCTGCTGTCCACACCATGGCCAGAGCTGGTGAGCTTTAGTTGTCTATTCAGCCTGTCAAATCCGTTTGGTTGGTGCATGTTGGTGCCCAAATTCCACTCAGATCGGAATGCGGGCCAATATCGACCAATCGTAGCCATCTCAAATCAAGATGGTGTACACATATTGGCCATAGGCTTTGTTGGTCTGCCAATATGTATTTCCTACATAAGGGATATGTCGAGATATTTGGCAGTGCAAGTGATTTAGGTGCCTGGACATAGTGATCTCAGAGCAACTGTGTGGTCGAAAAATTGGCAAAGCTTGGTACATTGTTACCGGCAGATGTTTTTTCACTATAAGTACACCAATGCCATCTTTCAGATAAGCCATTAGGCAAAAATACCTCGAGGACGCTAAGAAGTCCTGGGCTCAAGAATCATCCTGTGTGATTATAAGACAGACTTCGACCTCCATTCATGCGCGTTGTACCAGATCACTGTTGAGTTTAATCCGAAAAGCTCAGCGATTTTTATCAGAAGTTGATAAGCAGTTCATTCTCCATCTTATGTGCCCAGTGCCCGGCTCTCGTACGAAATTGAATGGCCTTTCTTGGGTCGCCTTTCGTTTCAGGTCTGAATGATCTATCTCTTATCGAACTAAGGGATATTGTACAGTTCATCAAAGGAACCAAATGGTTCCCAGAGTAATGTGGATAAAGGAGAATATCGTAACGGGCATCTAATGTCCCTAAGTGTGTCTTTTGCCTTTGTAGCCTGTAATGCGCTTGTGTGTTAACCTAACCTAACCTAACCTATTCGTCATAAAATCACTTTCAATAATCCCTCTTCTCAATGAGCATCAACATCACACTGTCTATGGGTACAGTGAGCCGATAAATAGATGCTGCAAAATATTTAACAATTTTTCAAACTACTATTCCTCATCTATCTCTAAACCATTATTCAAAAAAAAATATATTTTCTGCTTTAAAAACTTAATCCAAATTGTTTTACTTTCCTCATAACTTCCATATTGAATTAACAACCAGCCAAAAAAGTCTGCTGACTGACATGTAGAAATGTAATTGTAATTTAGCTTAAGGAAAACAGTTTTAAATTTTTTACTGCTTTGTTACCTTGCTTGGTAAAATATATAAATAAATATTTCATCGGTTTGGTTAAAGGATAAATAAGTACAATCTTATTTCTTTGAAAATTTCCAATATCCGTGTCAGCACATTCACCCAAGCTTGTTTGCTCAGCTAAAAGATACAAATAAGCTAAGTCCCAATCCACATTTTAATTAAAAAAACTGAATCTTTTTAAGTCTGTATTCCATTTTTAGTTCATCTTGTGATTCAATCTCAGGACGACTGAGCCTTTGTTTAGTCCAAATAAACGTTTAACTTTAAGTCTTTCACACATAATTTAAGTAAATTTTCCAAGTAGGTATCTATTTGAAATTTACAAAGCAATCCAAATTGTTTGGAACAGGAATCTTGTTTCGCAAGTAAAACTATTAAAACATGTTTGATTGATCAAATTAAAGAAGAATCTACCAAGAATTGATAAAATGAATTTCCTAGCTTTTGCTTCGTCCAAACTTAGCAAATTCAAATGAATATGAAACACATTAAAATCAGGATGGCAAGTAACTATTAAAGTATACATATCACCACTTTTGTATTATTCATTATGAACTTATTAGTCTCAAATCAACCGAAACACTTCAGCCTTCAAAAAATTTATACGTACATAAATCATTGATTACCATAGCTTACTTTTGTATGATGCGCTTGGACACGACCGGAGTGTTAATATATTAACCACGAATTTCTGATCTGAAAAATAATCAAAATTATGCAAAATACCGCATCAAACTAATCGTAATAACTATATTCTTGAAATATTTTCTCTCGATAAATTTGATCATGGTCATGGTTTTTTCTTGTGAAGTATGAAAAAATCAGAACTCAAAACGAAATAAACACGTGTTCTGGATAATGTTACACATTGTTACCTGACGTACTCACTATAATTATAAATCGAGAGGCACAACAAGTTTGAAAACTTAATCTGCTTCCCTAACAAACTGTGAAGTTGTAGTGTGAAAATTTTAGCCGCTGTTTAGAGCTATTAATTATTTATTCATACACTATAGTAGTATCTATTACTTTAATATGCTTCTGTCAATTTTGAAATTTTTTTATGTTTCCTGTAGCTGTTGGAGGTTCTTTTTTCAGTTTTTCTATAAAATAATCTGATTGTCTTCTCGAAATAGCTTCTTTCTATGAACTAAAATTGGCCTTATTTAATTAGTTACTACCATTTTATTAATTTAACAACGTGAAAGCATATTCTATAATAATATTTTCTATTATTCTTGCGACAGGTGTTCAAGGATCACATTTCGACAAAGCAACGCATTGTATGGCTGAACTGATCGGCACCGCAGCGCTAATGTTCTTGGTTTGTATGTCGTGCGTCGAGGGTCTTGGAGTTGAAAATCCACACTTGCAATCAGCCCTCGGATGTGGTCTGGGAGTTTTGGTTGTGGTTGCGACATTTGGTGGTATATCACATTGTCACGTCAATCCTGCTGTAACCTTGGCAGCGTCAATAATGGGCCTGATAAGCATTCCAGTGGCACTGATCTATGTGATATGCCAAGTGGCCGGTGCCATGCTTGGAATGGCTTTGCTACGATCCCTTACACCGGTGGCGAGTTACTTTGTGGGTAATACTACGGTGGGAATGTGTATGACCTTGCCGAATGAACGAATCACCCCACTTCAAGGCTTTGGCGTAGAGCTTGTCATAACTACTCTGCTGGTGTGGATGGTTTGTGCAATTTGGGATCCTCGTAACCAAAAATGGCAGGATTCAACTTCGATCAAGTTTGGGTTCACGATTGTTGTGATGGCTATTGCTGCGGTAAGCATTGCTAACAAGTACATAAAAATATATGATTTAATAACGATTTTTCTCCGATTTTAGGGTCCTTACACTGGTGCCAGTATGAATCCAGCTAGATCACTCGCACCGGCTATTTTTGCTGGTGATCTGACTAGCCAATGGATTTATTGGGTCGGGCCGTTTTTGGGAGCTCTGATTGGAGCATTTTGCTACAAATACATTTTCCATCGCGAAGCACCAAACTGCTGCTGTAGGATTTCGATACTTAAGACTGAACTTGCCGAGTTAACGAAAATAACTTGCGAACGGCTAGATATCAGTGACAAACGATTTTGAAATTGCTAAAATAAAGTTATAGATCAATACTATGGGTTCTAGGAACTTGGATATTAGTTTAAATTTTGTATACGTCCACTCTTATTGGTTTTTCTCGTCAATGAATTTTGTAAAAATAAACGTCTAATTTATATTTTCATATTTTTGTGTTTAAATAGATGCAACTCAATAAGCGAGTACATAAACATAAATCAGTTTTTTCTGGTTTTCATGTACAACTTCCGCACAAAGGACTTTTTTCCATTCAAATCCGAAACCTAAAAAGCCTGCACTTAAACCCTAAACTGAATCAAAGAAAAAATATTTGTTATTTGCTGTTCCCATGTATTACGCTAAGATCTTATCTGATCTTGTATTTTTATGTTAAGAATTTCCATTCCAAATGTGTTTCCATTCCAATTTCCATTCTCGATGAGAATTTAAATTGGCTTTCGATTCATCATTAAGTCGTTTGACTAATCACAGTTGCAGTGTGTGAATACTCAAGTATTCTCTCGCAAGTAGAAATACATTAAATCAAACACGACAATATTATCCAATGGCTCCTAACGAAACACGAATAATTTACCACAAAGATCTAATCGACATTAACTACTAACTCATAAAATTTAAATCACATCATTTTAATTGCAATCAATCCGTGCCGTGCACAGATCATTAGCATTCAAGAAAAACAAACAATAAGATAAATTACTGCTCATTGCTGAGCCAGTCTAATGATTCCATCAACACTTTTCCTAGTTCTTGTACTTGATGTTCTTATCGAAAGTAGATCTCCTTGCTGTGGCCGTCGTAAACGATAGTATGCATTATGTTTACAATTGTAACATAATATATTCGTTTGAGATACTTGTTGTTGTTGTTTACACCATTGCGCATTCATATTACGGAATTGAAACACTGGTAGAAGTGCGTCAAGTTAGAGACCTGTTCGGAAAGCTTATTTGCTCTCCTGGTGTAACTTAATGGGTACCTAGCCACTGAGTAAGATCGATTTCAAAAGGAAAAATATGAATGAAAAGAGGGGAAATAATGTTATTTTTAACATAGTGCTGCATCAAAGATTTTTATTTAAAGGCTAATGTTATCTATGGAAACTGGATATAGGTACGAAAGTAGTTTGATAAGTCAGTGACATTTTGAATTAAAGATTTTATTTTCGGCAAATAATCTCAACCGATATATACGTCTCATTTTTTATCTCTATACATTTAGCCCAGCGTTTTTTCCGATTTTTTTTCATTTCTTTCAAATAATAGGTTTTTTCAAGGCCATCAAAAGCGTTTATTTCAGTGATGACTTCTTTATTTCAAATTTCTTACCGTCCACTCATTTCTACAGCTTTGGAAACAGGAAATAGTCGCAGAGGCCTCAATCTGGAAAATATGCTGCATGGAGTAGCAGTTTGTAGCCCAGTTTATTAGTTTTTGCGAGCACACCTGTGCTCCCGTGCATTGTCTTGATACAACAGCTATTTTTTATTTACCAAATGCGATCGTTTCTGCTTTAAATCAATATCGAATTTGTCCAAAAACTCTGAATAAGATTTGCCGGCATCATTTTATCCTTTTCAAGATAACCAATGTGAATAATACCGCGTGCATTCCAAAAAATTGTAGTCATGACCTTTTTGGCAGACCGACCCACATTGGTCTTCTTTGGTGCACGTTAACTCGAACAAAACCCACTGTTTTGATTGTTCCTTGGTCTCTTGTGTGTAGTGATGGATCCACGTGTCGTCTACGCTAACGAAACGGTGCAAAACCTCTTTCTGATTTTCCCCCGCTCTGGGAACTGTAATCTTCTTGAAGTAAATGCTGTTTTTGCACCCTTACTTCATTCGTTGCAGTGGGCAAATATTTAGCCCATGCAATATAGCTGGCGTCAGTTTACCGTCAGTTTATTCTAATTTAGAGCTTAGCGTTTCCGCTTTATTCTGTGAGGCTAGGATAGGTTATACAAATAAGACTATTTGTTTGTTTTAAAATATCTAATGCCTGGGCATAGCTTAAGAACTATATATAGCTCGGAAAGTACGTGAATTGCAATACAATTTGCGGTATTTCCCCACTGATTGCGAAAAGTAGATAGTAAGATCCAAGTCCAAGTTGAAAGAAGACAGAAAATACCCCGCCAAGATATATATATCATAATATTGGTTTTCTGAAAACTTATTCTGATTATAAAAATGGTAAATGATAAGATAGTTAATGCGGAATACTACTTTCGATACCATTTGGCGAGTAAAAGGAATATCTTCGACACTTTTATGCAATCCACTACAGAGAATTTCGCTTGTTGCCAGCGAATGCTCGCTGCGCTTATTGTTTCTTGATGGGATTATGTGTACTCCAACACACTCTCATCTATCAGCTAACACGGATATATACATTCTCACCTGTCGTTTGAGAGTATGCTTTTCTCATTTTTGCATATGATAAAGTGAACTTATTTTGGTTTTGGTTCTTCTTAGGCGCCAGCTGATGGTAAATCCTTCACTCTCTGCCAATCTCCTCCATCAGGCAAATATTCTAGAAGTGAGTCAATAGAGCGTTGCAGATTCGTAGTGATAGTAAGTGTCTGTTTTGAGGAATAAAAGATGCATGCGTCGTTTGCACATGTTCTTTCTGTTTGAATGAGCGATGTATGCGGTGTACATATTGTACAAAATTAGTGAGATAGGGGAGCCTTGAGGGACACCAGTTTGGTTGTGACGCTTCGAGGAGAAATGGCTGTATAATTTGACTTGAAAAGATCTTCCTTGTAAAAAGGAGCCGACCAGTTGGAGGATGATATAAGAATTTTTGATTAATTAGTTTGACGATCACACCTGCGTGCCAAACTTTGTTGAAAGCTTTGGCCACATCAAACATAACCAGACCTGTAGATTGAAGTCTGTTGAACCCTGTTTTCATATGTTGGACAACTCTGGATAGTTGTAGCTCGGTGGAATGTAGAGACTTAATGCCGAAGTGTTCGTCAAGCAGGCCATTGCAAAGGAGGAAAATGTGGTCTGTTAGTTTAGACAGAGCTGAGAGAAGGCTAATAGGCCTCCAGTTTTGAGAGGATATTAAGTCTTTCTCTGGGTTTTTCTCTGAGAAAAATTGGAGAGGATTATAATTTTGGCCAGTTTCCAACAGTTTGAATATTTCTTTTAGGAGGAATGTACAGTTTATAATATCTGCGGGTTTTGTAAGATGTTATTCGGTAAGTGACTGAGGCAGAGGTTGCTGATTTTATCAGGGTCTTGGGCTTTGCGTTTGTTGATATTGCTCGCCCAATTCTTGACTGTCTCTAGTTTGGTAGGAGGAATTGAGTCAACGTTTTAGGTCCTTGAACTTAGTATTCCCAAAGCGGCTATGTCAATATGGTTTTCGTTGTCAAGATTGTCGTCTGAAGAGAAGTTATCTCGGAACCGTAACTCAAGGTCGTCTATAAATGCTTCGGCTTTGTCGGATTTGTTGAATCTCAGGCCAGTTGTGCCATAAATGGGAGATAAGGTAGGTTTGGATTTTGTCCTGAAATATTTGGACAACCTCCAGAATGAGTCAATTTCGGGTTCGATACTCTTCATGAAGAGCTCCCATTGTTCATTTTTGAACTGGTTGATTTGGCTCGTTTAAAGTTTGTTAAACAGTTTCCCCCTATACGTAGTCTTAGTTCTCCTTTGCTTCTGGCACGTCTCCTGATTTGATTTCCCCTTCAAATGAGAATTTTTGTGGAGTAAGGAGTTCATAGTTATCTTGTTTGTCATCAATTGAGGTTGTATTCGTATATTTGTCTTTTGCTTCACAAATGCTTAAGGTCAGGTTTTCTACTGACTTATCTAGGTGACATACTATTTCAGGCATAATGAAGCTATTATCATTAGCCAAGGTGACACGAAATGCTTACCAGTTGGTGCATATTTTTTCTTTCTTCCGAGGGACAATGAAGACGTTCTCAATTTGAAAGAGCACAGGCTTGTGATCCGACGGCAGTTCGTCAAGAACACTGACCTTTACATTGTTAAGATTAGTGCATGTTATTAGAAATCCCAATATCTATTATACTACTGTCCAATGGCCGGAAGTGGATGGGTTCAACAGGGTTGTGAAGGCAGCATGTGGACCCTGCTTCAAGATTGTTTTTAAAAGATCCCCAGAGGTGGTTGTGTGCATTGAAATCTTCACCTAGCAAAACAGGGTCTTCGAAGTCAAAGAGTGATCTGAGGTCTTCTGCGAAATGTAAATTTGCATACCGCAGCCGTATCGACACAATAATCGTCTTTAAAAAACCAGACTGTCTCTTTAAGCTGTCATTTACTGCTGCTATTTGAAACTGCCATTTAGATATGATAATAGCAGTTGCTGTTGCTATTTCGAAATAGGAGTGTGGGTCATAAATAATTTGTGCGATATGAAATAAATATAAATTTGCAAAAAGTCATGCTGTGGAATTTTATCACATATGGCAAATATTAAATTGCAACTAGATTGTTTGTGAGGTGGTATCAAACGAACATGTAGTTGCTCGAAAATAATACCAAAAATCTTACCTAAATTGAAATTGTGTATTTACCCACGCTGGGCGCTGTTTTGACCATTAGGCAAATACTGAACTGAGACGAGAATTTGTGTCGAAGAGAAGAGAACTCGTATTGAAATACATATGCGTAGTAAACTATGACTTTAAAAGTTCCAACAGAAATTTCCTGGTCGTGTTTTGCATCAGATCATATACAGCTCGCTGTAATAGGATGTTTCACTAATGAGGATAAGGCTATTTGCGGCTGTGAAACATTTTGTACACATCTATTTAAAATTAGATGTTCACGATAGATAGTTCCAATATCTAATTTCTCGACATAATATCTTGTTATTCTATGTTATTATATGTTTATGGAAAAACATGATATATTATTAAATCGAATTAAAATGAAAAACTCCAGGAAAATTTTCAAGTCTGGTTTATTAATTTCGATCGATGTTTCTTATTATTTGTATTTGATTTTCATTGTATAGAGCCGTGTTTGATATAAATAAAGTAACTTTCTTCGAAATATGTTAGTACTTTTACTACTCTGCTAAGCATAAACGCTCTATCTGCATTTGCATTTTTGAGTTAATACTGGATTCGAAAACTACATACTCTATTGCATCATTCTACAAAATATGAAAAACCTACCATTTGTGGAAGTATGTTAAAATCAATACTAAAAATTGCACCCGCTATATATCTCTAGCACAAATCAAAACACAAATCATTGAATATATCGAAAGTTACTAAAATGTAGATAGAACGTTTATGCTTCCATTATAAATTTTGTTATACATTTTATTTTGTATTATTTGAAACATGTTTAGAAACAATAAAGCATCCAAAACGGTGAAAAGCATGAGAATATATTAAAAAGGCTCTTGAACGCTGATACTAGCAAGACAACTGAAATTTGTTTGAACAAATATCAAATGATAGCTCTATACTAAACTAATGATTTCTATCTTTGGTAAAAAAAAATTTCACGCTTCAACCATTTCAAAGGTAATTTCAGTATTTTGTACACTTTAAGGTAATTGACTATTTTGATAAGCTATGTTCTCGCAAATAATTCCCAACACTCAATTATCGCTGTTTGGTATTTATTTAGATATTTAACATAATTTTTCCTATTTTTCAGACAAAGTGGCTAACATGCTTTGATTTTATTATTTATAGTATATTTTAGTATATCGGAAAGATTTAACGATATTTAGTCTGTTGATCTCAACTTCGCTAATATTACTACCTCAGAATTACTATTTTCATGAAAATTTTTATCGCTGTTACAATCAATATATCCATCAGTATTTATTTATTTATTTCACCAAACAAGGTATACAATTACTTGTAAATAAGATAAAAATAAATATAAATTGATATTACAATTTAAAATAACAAACCCAAACAAATGAATAACAGGTACAAAATACACTGAATGCAATGCAAAGAAATAAATTAACATTCTGTAAATAAATATGACAGCAATATTACATGTAGGGCACAAAATTATTAAACACAAAAAAGAAATTAAATTAAATATTTTGTTAATCATGAAAAGGTTACTAGGCTGGTAGAGTAGAGTAAGATAAGAGAGCATTGGTAACTCTGTTTTTAAAGGACACTTTCAAAATTGTGAGGGAATAGTGTTGGCTCATGCTGTTGAATATTTTGCACCATCTATTTATTGGCTCATTATCAGCATATGCGGTGCTATGCCTATATTCAACTAGTATTTGTCTGGATCTAGTGACTCTCACGGGCTGATTAAGCACAAATCTTTCCTGTACGTAATTGGCATTAACAGTGTCTCTAATGATATCGAAACTGAAGCAGGCAGATAACATTAATCTTCTGGATGCAAGTGGTGACAAATTTAAAAATCTAAGGCGAGATTCATATGGCGGCAAATTGCTAAAATCACAAGGATGGTAAAGCCCTCTAAGAGCGAATAGCAAGAATTGCTTTTGAACAGATTCGAATCTGTGGCTGTGAATTTCGAAAACCGGGTTCCAAATAATGCAAGCATACTCAAGAAGAGGGCGAACGAGCGCGGTGTATAGTCATTGATAGGCGATGCCAGATGTATACTGAACTTTAACTCGTATATTGTGAGTTTATCCGTTTTATCTTCTTTCTACATACTTAAGTTTTGGACTCTTAGTTTGCACCAGTTGCTCTTAGTTATTGTATTGGTGGGCCCATTATTATTCTTTTTTATGTAGTGATTTTCGACGCAAACATTTAATTCATAAATATGCACACATATTATGCATGTGATATATTAAAATATAATGCTTCCTTTAAGTTATCGGCTTAATGACTATCGCAAATGATAGACGAACTAAAAAAAAATATTCAATTGTAAAATATTTTAGTATAAAAGCGTACGTACTTTAGTTTGTAGCATTTAAAATTTTTCATAAAAATTCTGATAGTGATACGAAATGCGATATGGCCTTGCAAATGAATCAAATCTAAAAATGCGTCGTGTGGTTGAATGAATGAATGCACACTTTCTTATCGGTGAAATATGTAAAGCGGCACGTAATTTTCTTTCCAATCACCAAAAGCTAAAATAGCGAAAATCTAGTCAGAAGAAGATCAACAAAAAACACTTCAATATTATTTTTCTGCACAGGCACCCTTATCATCAGAAATTTAAATTGACCTTGATCCAAGACCTAAACATTCTCCAGTGTTACCGTTTTCATGACCAACTATTTTCTTCCTCCAACTTTCGAATGATAAAATTCAAACATTCATGTTATGGCATGCAACGCAGCGTAGCGTAAAGCGTTCAAATTCTGTTCTCTGTAGGAAAAAAGCTACTATTACGTACGTGCGCAACTTTATCTGTACGTTATCATGACTTTTTAGATTATCTCGGGTCGAAAGATTGACGACTAACAACGCGTTCGCTCGTCGACAATCAGAAAGAAGCAGTCGTCACTACATCAACTTGACTAACGTCAGTCAGAGAGCTAGCTGGCGGCAGTTGTGTCCGTCCGTGGCATCCGTTGCGTAGCTGAAAGTCAAAAACGGTCAAGCACTAGCTGTATAGATTGGTACTTGCTCATCTTACTCGTGCAAGAAGTTTACAGTAGATACTCGTGGTTCGCATTTTCGGTGGCTTGAAGAATCGAAATCTTTCAGTACGCACAATTTCATAATCGGTGTCGGTCGAATTGTCGAAAGCACTGCAGCTCGGAACGGTTTTTGATCAGGACGAGTAGGATTTGATCGCCTATGAGGTTGCAGAGTGAACAAACGTAGAGTTAGTGTCCTTCAAGTGTGATATTATTTTAAAATTTAGTAAAATAAATTTGATAACGGTGGATTTTTGTGTAAAAAATCGATATCGATAAATTTTAGATATATTTTGTGATTGCTTGAAACTATCTCAGTAAGTAAATTTTAATTACCTAAATCGACATTCTAATTTCATCACATGTATCTCAAATTGCTCATAAATCTTATAATGATGATCGTAAACAGTTTAAACTCGTTCGATTTTGGAAATCTTCCATTGCCAACTCATTCTTGTGGACATTCAAGACACTATAATATTTTGTCCATCAAAAGTTTGGGTTTTCTTGAATGCATTCAAGATAATTATCGAAAACAGACCAGCATATCGCAAACAAAATACTAAATCATTATTTCGTTCGGATTCTGTGCTTAAACAAAATAGTTTTTTTTTGGGTTTTTTTTCCTACAAGTTGTAATATGGATGAATAGATGTATGTGCTAAGTAAGATTACATCGATTGGTTGTACGAATTAAAAAAAGTATGCTGAGAATTGTACTTTTACAGGTAAAAAATATGACCTATGCGGCTATCGGGTATTGTGTTTTAAAATCGAAACTAGTTTCAAGTCAAATTTGATTGTTTTATTTTTGTAACATGCTTGTTTGGACCTCTGAGTACAGAGCGGTTGAATTTGAAGACTATGTACATGTAAGTTGTGTATATAAAAGTCGGAGCATAATTGTGTGCTAGTGGGTTACTTTCGTTAATTTCCGTATAATCATTATCTGAGCAACATGAGTCTGATGATTGGGAATGAAAATGCAAGTGGAGAAGTATTTGGTATGGAGAAGTTAGTTGCGCCTGCATTGCGATAGGTGTTAAGTACGGATCAGTTTTGAATATTTCCAGTAAATCCACATTGCAAATTAGTTTTTTTTTGTAACTGGTTCTGTAAAAATTATATCCAGTAATTGATTACTAAGAATTACATTAATTGATTAAGTGAAACTAAATTTTATTTTGAATCATTTGTTCGCAGCAATAAGTCGTGCTTGGAATTTTAATCGAAACTCTAAAAATCGGAAAACTATTAATCAAGTTTACTAAATTTTTGGCTGCAGCCTTCAATGCTTCTTGAAAAGTTCTTGTTAACTAACTCTCCCAAACATATTTAAAGATTAATATTTAAAAAAAATTATATTAAAAAGCATTAACTAAAGCATTAACTCTCATCGCAAATAGACTAATCAGAGTTTAGCGACCTTAAATATTTAGTGCATATTTATAATTGAGGTGCCAACGTTCACACTTTCTTCAAATTATTAGCTTTGAACTGATTTCGGAGCTCCAGTATATATCATATCGTTTTTTTCAGAAACTCTGTTATGAAAATATATCACAGCTGACTGACTTTTCACAGTAACTGCTCACGTGAATTCTGAAAATTGGATGTGAAAATAACGTACAGACATGTATTGCGTTCTTCAAGTACAAAGGTCGTTTCGATTCTCGAGAAAAAGAAACGGTTTGCCGTTTTATGGCTACTAAATAAGAACAAAAAAATGGTGTTGCTTGTTACGAATGCTTTAGGAACGAAAAAAAAATCTACCAAGATTAAACTCATAGATATGCTCGATTGAAGGGATTGTTCGTGATGATTGAAATTGAATGTTTTGATGGCTAATTGAAGGACAAACGGAGCTTTAAATTTTTTTCTCATTTTTATGTCAGAAGCTTAGACTTGGAAAAAACTACTCAGCATGAACAAGAACCAGTTTAGTAAAAAAAAAGTTATTACTGAGGATCGTGCTGGAATGTTATCTGATTTCTCAAAACCCTATAACTTGGTTTTCGAGACAAATTTATGTAGTTTTTTTATTACATCTCCTAATGTTGCATAAGAAAAGCGAATGGAGAGGTTTAATTGGAATTTTATTGAAATTTAAACTTCAGTGTAATTTTTTTCCAGGAATTTACCTGGTGTCATCATCCGTTGAAAAATACTCAGTGATACTCTTTAGCTTGTCGAATTAAAACATAAATATTAATTTGAATTTCCCATTTGTATTGTGCATTCAACATTCACTTAGTATTGGTGCTTACTGTGAAACACTTCAACTCATTTGAATCTGTTTTTTCCATTTTTATCTACCTCGCGTAATGTGGAGCAGCATAAGCTATTTGATTTTTATTGCTTTATAGTTATTGCTGCTATAAATAAACTCAACTAAACACTCTACGCACCTATAAAATCATTATCAAAACTACATTAATTTGTCTGAGACATTTTGCTCGAGCTCAGTAATTTGTTCAGAGTTCGTTATCTCCGTAAACCCAAAACATTTGACGATAATAATAGTTATTATTCGATGCTATTATCTACGAAACTAAAGATGCATTCAATTCAATCTATTTATTTTGCAACCATTTTTTTGTAGTTGATTGTTGAATCAGTTCTCCATGAAATGGGATATTATAAATTTTTTTATTTGTGTTAGCTGTGACAAATTTTAATATCCTCGAACTATATCCAACGATACGATTTACCCATAAAGGTTATTAATTTGCGATGGCTATTCTCTTCTTGTCTATAGGTGCATTTTTGTCCCAATCAATAGAAGGTTAGGATAGGCAGCATTGAAAACAATACCAACTGAGGCAAGAATTTTGTTGCTTTCAATGCTGTCCACCCTAACCTGTTATTGATTGAGACGCAAAAAACACGCCTTATAATAGCATAGAGAACGTATATCTAAAGCTTTTCAAAGCTGAGAATATTGGATACGGGAATACGGTTCTACCGAAACGTTTCCCGTGAGGATAACCGAGTCGGTTTGGTTATGTTGTTGGTTCTCCTCTCGGGAAACTCTTCGGTAGAACCGCCATGTGTGTCACTGCGCTAAGAGAGACTGCTGCTGGGGTATCACAATAGGCCTTTTGTATGCCTATGTGCGTCTGTCGGCAGGTCTCTGTCAGCCGGCAGCTACTTCAATCTACCGAACTAACCTAAAAAATTATTAATCTGTAAAAAATAATAATCCAGATTAATATCTTTTTAAGTTCGATAGCTATTATGTTAAAATTAGTTTTTTTTTAAACATAAATAACCTAGATAATACAAATTAGAATATTTTTATGAAAAAGAAACAGTTGTTTAGAGAGGGGATGCACTGCATTTAGATAGGTTACTGTAGCACCATTGCTTGTTGATTTAGTTCTCTGTGAAATCTTTCTCTGACTCTTGGACAGGTTCGAAAGATTCCATCGTTTCATATTTGAATGTTTTTCAAAAACAACCTTTTTACCTGTTTTTCATTACTTTTATTCTGGAATATCTATATATTTATTCTGGAATTTTTGTCGTAAGGGCTAGCATTTGTGAAAGAAAAATTTGTCTTATCTTATAGTCAAATATTTCAATCAAGAATATAGTCCCAAAAATGGAAGTCAATCAGAGCAAAACTCGCGAAGTTATTGAATACTAAGTCCGATCTTCTCTACCATTGTAACTCCGACAGCTCGGAGTATATTAGTCATTTCCTAAAAAAAAATTTTTTTTTAAAGTCCGTGTTCACTAGTGATGGGTAAAACCAGCACACTTTACTGTGCTAGCACACTTCGCACACCACACTTAAGTGTGCTAGCACTGTGCTCCCAGCACTGACACAGTGCCGCACACTGACACAGTGCCGCACACTGACACAGTGCCGACACACTGACACAGTGCCGACACACTGACACAGTGACGACACACTAGCACAGTGCCGGCACACTGACACAGTGCCGACACATTAACACAGTGGTGACACACTGACACTGCCGGCACACTGACACTGCCGACACAATGACACAGGGCCGACACACTGACACAGGGCCGACACACTGACACAGTGCCGACACACTGACACTGCCGGCACACTTGTACTGGCAGGCACAGTCCACGGGAACGAATGCTGTACGAGTGGCGTTGATTTTGCCCATTAATATGATGTGCTTCGGTAACAAGGCGTTGTTTGCATTGCAGAATGTGTACACATTTTGCGGTTTCGAAAGCATTAGCTATTGAATGCATTAGCTGATGAATGAGATAATTAGGGAACGAAAACAGGCAGATAAGATTTGTTATTCGTATATTTTCTGGGTGAAAGTTTTGATTTTGAGTACACTACCGATGATTTGTGTTTTTCTAATTGCTGCGGACGTCTTCAAACAGGATGAAAGTTTAAACACAGATACAAATACGTTTACTTGCGGTACATATGAAAGAAATGCTTTCACGTTGAAAATATTTGTGGAAAATAGGTTTTGAGCAGATAGAAGGGTTTTGTCGTAACATGCAACGATAAAATGATAGCGATAAAATGATCTGCTGCAGATAGAAGGTTTATGGTAAGTAGTGCTATGTTTTTCAATATTCAAATATTAAAGGAGTTTTTAGGGCAAAAGTAGCTGAAATCGGCCAATTTTGGGTTAGAGTGATTTCGGACATAACGAGCCAAGACCTATTGCTGTGATACAAAGATTTCGGTTTTGTAGGGGAGTAAGGGGTTTTTTGGGCATAGTTTGGCAAAAACTGTCTTTACGGCGCTTTCGATGATTGAACGTGGTCGGGGAGTACAATAGTGATATTATAAGGACGAAAAAAATTTTTGAAAGGGGAAATTGGGCAAAACCGTCCAATTTTCCAAAAAAATTTTTTGGTCTAGCATGAATTCGGGGACTTTTCTGAGTTGTTTCGAGCGCAATTGCCATACAAGTTTGGGGAAAAGTGGCCTAGTTTCGAAGATACGGCAAAAGTACCTGAAATCGGCCAATTTTGGGTTAGAGTGGTTTCGGACATAACGGGCCAAGACCTATTGCTGTGATACAAAGATTTCGGTTTTGTAGGGGAGTAAGGGGTTTTTTGGTCATAGTTTGGTAAAAACTGCATTTACGGCGCTTTCGATGATTGAAAGTGGTCGGGGAGTACAATAGTGATATTTTAAGGACGAAAAAAATTGTTGTTAGGGGAAATTGGGCAAAACCGTCCTATTTTCCCAAAAATTTTTTTTTTGTCCAGCATGAATTCGGGGACCTTTTTGAGTAGTTTCGGGCGAAATTTCCGTACAAGTCTGGGAAAAAGTGGCCTAGTTTCGAAGATACGACAACATGAAATCCGCCGGAAAACTGTCTGGAAAAACTGAAAGTAACACTAAAAGTGCTAAGTAGGAAAAGGTTCAGATCCTTTTTGGTTCGATAGTTGGCTTCTCCGGCTGTGCTGAAACAATCCTTGTGACTGCAGGTCACCACCCGCGTGTCTCTAACCCTACCGGGGTCGTAAAATTTACGAGACCGCGGAAGGTAAGGTGCCCCTGGACTCATGCCCAGCCTTACCGAAGAGGTTTTATCATTACATTTCTTTTTATCATTTCTTAATAAAATTCTCGACAAACTTCATTCTTCTGTGAGGCGAAGTGGA
Source organism: Nemotelus pantherinus (assembly GCA_963978885.1). Lineage (NCBI taxonomy): Eukaryota > Metazoa > Arthropoda > Insecta > Diptera > Stratiomyidae > Nemotelus > Nemotelus pantherinus. The sequence continues at coordinate 210,527,256 of OZ022263.1, read as the reverse complement.
AAACCGACTGCTTTAGATTAGCCAGCAAAAGTTTGGTATCAGAGATTCATATCGATGGCAACAGGATTAGCTAATTTTTTTTAGATTAGGATTAGTTAAAGTCATATAGATCATCTAAAATGGGACGGTTTTGCCCAATTTCCCCTAACAAAAATTTTTTTCGTCCTTAAAATATCACTATTGTACTCCCCGACCACGTTCAATCATCGAAAGCGCCGTAAAGGCAGTTTTTACCAAACTATGACCAAAAAACCCCTTACTCCCCTACAAAACCGAAATGTTTGTATCACAGCAATAGGTCTTGGCCCGTTATGTCCGAAACTACTCTAACCCAAAATTGGCCGATTTCAGGTACTTTTGCCGTATCTTCGAAACTAGGCCACTTTTCCCCAAACTTGTATGGCAATTTCGCTCGAAACAACTCAGAAAAGTCCCCGAATTCATGCTAGACCAAAAATTTTTTTGGAAAATTGGACGGTTTTGCCCAAATTCCCCTATCAAAAATTTTTTTCGTCCTTATAATATCACTATTGTACTCCCCGACCACGTTCAATCATCGAAAGCGCCGTAAAGACAGTTTTTGCCAAACTATGCCCAAAAAACCCCTTACTCCCCTACAAAACCGAAATCTTTGTATCACAGCAATAGGTCTTGGCTCGTTATGTCCGAAATCACTCTAACCCAAAATTGGCCGATTTCAGCTACTTTTGCCCTAAAAACTCCTTTAATATTTGAATATTGAAAAACATAGCACTACTTACCATAAACCTTCTATCTGCAGCAGATCATTTTATCGCTATCATTTTATCGTTGCATGTTACGACAAAACCCTTCTATCTGCTCAAAACCTATTTTCCACAAATATTTTCAACGTGAAAGCATTTCTTTCATATGTACCGCAAGTAAACGTATTTGTATCTGTGTTTAAACTTTCATCCCGTTTGAAGACGTCCGCAGCAATTAGAAAAACACAAATCATCGGTAGTGTACTCAAAATCAAAACTTTCACCCAGAAAATATACGAATAACAAATCTTATCTGCCTGTTTTCGTTCCCTAATTATCTCATTCATCAGCTAATGCATTCAATAGCTAATGCTTTCGAAACCGCAAAATGTGTACACATTCTGCAATGCAAACAACGCCTTGTTACCGAAGCACATCATATTAATGGGCAAAATCAACGCCACTCGTACAGCATTCGTTCCCGTGGACTGTGCCTGCCAGTACAAGTGTGCCGGCAGTGTCAGTGTGTCGGCACTGTGTCAGTGTGTCGGCCCTGTGTCAGTGTGTCGGCCCTGTGTCAGTGTGTCGGCAGTGTCAGTGTGCCGGCAGTGTCAGTGTGTCGCCACTGTGCTAATGTGTCGGCACTGTGTTAGTGTGCCGGCACTGTGCTAGTGTGTCGTCACTGTGTCAGTGTGTCGGCACTGTGTCAGTGTGTCAGTGTGCTGCCGACACACTTATAAAGTGCTGCACTCGCACAGCACTCCGAAGTGTGCTAGCACACTGTGCTAAGCACGCACAGGTGCTGCCCATCACTAGTGTTCACTGCCAACTGCAAGTGGTCACACCAGTCAAGTATGCACTGTGTGCATGCTTTCGAAAGCACTTTGTCAAATAAAAAATTTTCAATATAAATAAAATTTTTTTCAATTTTAATCATCCCGCAAAAACAATTCCAATTTGATTCTGCTTTCGGAGGCTTATTCCGCAAAACGATCGAGTTTCCCGTATCAATTATTCTCTGCTTTGATAAGCTTTAGATACACGATATACGTTGTCTATGCTGATTTATAGACAAGAAGGGAGCCGTGATCACAAATCAATAACCTTTAAAACTAAATCAATTTGTAAATATCAACCAGCACCAGACCTTTTTTCACATCCTTTTGCCTCGATACATAAAACCTACACTATTTCGAGCGGCCTCAAGCTAAAACGAGACCCTCATAAACCATCAAAACCCCTCTTAAAACTGGTAGGTGACGGGGAAAACACCATTCACACTCTCGTACTTGCCATGTTTTGGCATGTGAAAAACAGGCGAGAATAAACGAGGTGACCATTTGTACTCTCGGGGAAAGTGTAAATCCGGCATTACGGAGCTGATAAACAGTAAAAGAAGTAGGGTTGAAAATCAACCTGACAAAAATAAAACTCATGACACAATAAGAAAAATGTAGCTCTTGAAGACGAATGTAAATATTAAAACCTAGTTGGGGGATTCGGTAAAGAAAAATTGAACCAAATTTTGTTCATTTATCTTCCGCATGAGATGACGTATAAATTTCAATTTATTTCGAGCTTTCTGTTTTATTATTAGTAAAAATTATATGAAAATTCGCATTTTACCCGAACTGCATACAAAGCTTTAGGTCCGAAATTGACATGCTGCCTCCACTTGCAATTTCCCATTGCATGAAATTTGAAATTGCCAGTGGAGGCAGCCTATGGTATGCAATATTTTATGGTCTGCCATAAATGGTAGGCAATATGGTATGCAATTTGCTCGGCAATCTGCCTTGCAATATTTTGACAGTTCTTGATTTCAAAATGGCGCTGAACCGTGGGCCTGGTTTATTTTGTGTAGGGATTCTGAATTCAAAGGGATTTTTTGATTTCGTTGAGCAATGAAAATAGTCTACAGAGTATGAAATGCTGGGAAATCGGGGAATTTCTTCGCTCTGCACTTCAAATAACTCCTTAAGAGCATTTGACGCTCAGATACAGCGCACGTCTCTCTCGCTCAGAGGCATTTTTGAAATGATATTGCATGCCATGAAATTTCCCACGCACAGATTGCATACCATAAATTTGACAGTCGTTGCATTCGGAAATTGCAGAGTAAATTGCTAATCGAGTCCCGGTGTGACAGCAAGAGGCAATTAAACTGACGAAATGAAGCGAAGAGTACAGCTTTTTTTAAAGACCAGCTGCACACACAGGTAAACAAAGCTCCAAGTCTATATAGTCAATAATAATGTTGTTGTCCTATGGATGTGAAACAGAGACACTCACACAAGCATCCGCAAACATCTTGAACGCCTTCGAAAGACGGATTCTCAAGCGAATAATTGGAATGAATAAAACGGGAGGTAAATCGCGAATAAAGTACAACCTTGAGCTATATGCAATATTTGACGAAGCAGAGTTAGCCATAGTCATCAAACTGCGGAAGCTGCAATGGGCTGGTTATGTGCAGCGAATGGAACCGCGAAAGTTAGAGAGAAGGACTGTAGACTAACAACGAAATTTTTATAATTAGAATAAATCTCATGATTGAATCAGAAGCAAAACGAAATCATCCAAATAAAACATGTTTGGAATCTTGGCCTCCATTTATTCACAAAATCGAAATTATTTGCGAGTGTAAAATAATAAGTCTCACACTTCATTTCGCTCCTAATTTTAGTCAGGGCTAGGTCAAGTTAGAGCTCTGTGTGCGACCTCTCTTACGTACCTGGGGTTAAGCTAAGTCAGTGTTCTACTTGTGTAGCCAATGAGCCCCCAATTATTAAAATAGCTCTTTTCAAAGCAAACCTTAAGCGATGCTTTGAGCCCAACATAATTAGACTCAATGTTTGGGAATGATATTTTCATTGCTGTGAGATTTTCTTTCAATCTTTTGACTTTTTTTCTACAAATTCCTCATTTATAGTATTAAATTACGTAATATTCCTTAAGCTTTCAGAGTGGAAAGGCTTCAGCCTTTTATTATTTCAGTATGTAATCTCTATATTCAAAACATGTCCTAACTTGAAACGTACGCTAGCTTATATATACGAATATATCACAAAGCATTCGAGAGACATTACCTTGATAATTAAACATAAAAATGGAATCTCGATCTCTAGAACATTAATTGAATACGATTATGTGGTTTTGATTCGTAAAGCCACGTTTTTCCTTGTACAACCTTTTACACATAAAAAAAAATCACGATGAAAATTGCAAGTACAACTCATTATCAGCATAACTTCTACAATCAGCAGTAATACAATAGGATATATAATACTGACCACCGAGAAGAAGCAGCAAGTACGAGTCTATAAAAACCAAAACTTCATACAAGACTTTATTACATAATTGCATGACACGAATATAATATACGCTTACAGCACTGGAATATAGTGTGGAGCAAAGATCATTTTATGTCTGATTAGAATGAGATAATAAGTTCACGATTGAAGAAATCAAGGCATATAAAATACGTATAATTCAAAATTATCAGATGCGGTCATGGGCTACTGTATGTACAATTTTCACTTGATAATGCTCATGTCAATTTTCTAAACAAGAATTGTTAATAATTTAACGACGTGCTAGTTCAAGTTTCAAATTGTTGGGATAGCTATTATTAGTGCTTTTTTATGTAATGAATATTCAATGCATTGTCGGAAAGGAGAATAATTTTGTTGCACCATTTAGGTCGAAGGAAATAAATTACTGTATCTACTTTAATATGACTTTAGTGAGGTGAGGACTTATCTCGTGACGAAATTGAAATTTTTCAAATATAGTGACCGAAATCTTTTTTATGTACCTATCACGAGAAATATCAAATCTTATGAATACGAGAGATATTTTTTTGCCTTGAGGGCATCATAAATCAAAAGCGACTACATAATTACTTGCCATTTTTATCATCACCATCTTAGTGGGCGAAAAATTACCTAAATACTATAATCTTATTTCAAACAATTTTACAGTATCTTGGGCGATAGTAAAGATAACGCGGGGTTAGCGTTCTAAAGTGGTATTAAATAGAAGTGTGGTTTTTTGTATGTTACCAGGACACAGACAATGAAAAATGGCCTTTGAATAATAATATTTATTTTTCGAATGCTATTGTGTGAAATGAATGAATTTTGAATAGAATCAAAAGAGATTATGCAAACATTGAAGACAGTAGTTCAACAGCTTTTTAATCTTTATGCACCACATTTAGTTATTATCTACTGAATTTAAAAGTAAAGAAGTCAGTATGGTTATTATCTGGCGTTAACATATTTACCAAGCTGATATAGCACGCGATAAAATTTCAGATTTATCGCAATTGCAGGTTTGTCAAGATTTACGTGAACAGATACATATGCTTTCGATATGAAACTGATTGATATGAAAGAAAGTGCACATTATAATATTTATCTAAGGATATTTCTCCAAAGTTTAAGCAACGCATTAAACATAGATAAACTGATGTGGTGGGGTAAAATAAACATCACCAAGACAACAGATTTAAGCTTGCTTCTTTATTATTCAAATCATGGTTCTATCGATATGACACGATTTACCTGATTATATTGTTTGTTTGCATAAGCAATTGAATGATTTTGAAGCACGTAGCTACCCACCCACAATTATCTGTCAACTGAATTCGCAATCTATGTAAACACAAACATTTTAATTGCATATCATCCTACCATAAAAGTCACAATAAAATTTATGTGAGCTCATGTTGGCACTCTAGGGCGAATATCAACTACTCTTTGCATTGAAAAAACGACTGAATATTTTATCTTTAAGCCATAGTGATAACTACCATAATTCCTTTGACAATGTTGAATTAATGCAAATAAAAACAGAAGCGGTTTGTTGATTTTTCTGACAGCGTCACAGGTTGGCAAAGAATACTCTCAAAATTGTATAGGGTGTGTGAAAATCTGGAAATAGTACACGCTATCTGAGATATCGCTATCAAACTGTGATATAAATGCCAGTGGATTTTTATCTAGCACACACTTCCAAGGACTTATCAGAAAACGATTAATCTGATTTACCGCTAATTTGCTAATCAAAACAGTGTCGATAGTCATCGGAGCACGAATTTTCAATATTCAATTCAAAGTTTAGTTGACGGTCTCATAGTAAAATTGTGACTTAGTGAAGTGACGTTAACTATACCTAAACTTTTTCGGTATTTTTTTTTCGTTGAATCAACTTAATAAGTACCAGCGTTGATCTTCGTTCAAAGTCATAGACTACACATACTATACAATTTCAATTAGCAATTTTTTCATCAATAGCAAATATTAAAAAAAGATAACCATAGGAATTCATATTACTTAAAATAATATCTGTTGACCAGTCGAACAAAACTCTGTACAATTCGATAAATCGAAATGTGTGATACAATTTAGGCTGATCTGGGGAAAATTGTTTTTGACGTATGAAGTAATGTATTCAGAAAATATTCAAAAATATGACATGTGCAATCTTTGAAGTGCCGCCAATCGAGAACTCTTAATTATGAACTTCTTTCAAATATTACATAACTCGATCCAAAACAAATATCGCTTTGAATACAAGAGATTTAATACGATCATAGAATTGGAAATGAGAATGCGATGAAAGTGAATGATTTTTTCGTAATGAATTAACATACTTATTGTATATTTTCGAAAAACTTTTCAATTTGAATATATAAAAGAGTATATATTCGTAATTTTATTCGCCATGAGGGGGGTTAATATTGTGTTTAGGAAAATCAGCACCTGAAACTGTAATAATTTTTCCCATATGAAATGAAATTACGATTCACGTAAGAGTATTGTATTATAAGCTGCATCTCCATTTTTGCCTTGAATTGTCTCGAATTTAATTGCAAGCACTAGATTAGATTTCGTAAAACCTGTGATAACATTAAATTTATGCTGCTATTGCGATAAATAGCCCTGCCTCTGCCACTGAATGGAGCATTCTTCAAAGTGTGATTACTTTGTATAATAAGTCTTTTAAGCAAATCACTCTCTTTCCTTGATGACGAACAATTTTACGTCCAATTTTCCTTTAAAATCATGTCAGATGTATACCTATAAGCATGGTTAACTTTAAATAATAGGTGGATGCTTTTTTAGTTTCTTCACTTATGTTGTCAAAGAATTCGCACAAACTCTTGATGGTTTTTAAACTTGAGCTATGACTAGTGGATTGATTAGTCGGGCTTTTTTTGAACGGGTGTCGAAAAACCTACAAAAGGGTTCCTGCGAATGATACGGGATTATGTGAGATACTTATTCACTAAAAACATCACTCGCCGAACACGAAAATCCAAGCCGGAACCGCTTTTGCAATATTTCATTTCAGCCGTGCGGTTAGCACCTACCAGGCGTTCCACCAAGCTACTTCCCTTCTATCGGGCTTTCAGGTGTCTATGAGGCATCCTTCTTTTTTGAAATGCAATACGAGCTCCACATATGCTGACACAGCTACGTCATCTGATCGTAGCACCAACTCTACGATTGTATCCGGCGCCGCGGGGCAGTTGCAGAGACAAGAGTCTAGCACTCCCTTCTCAAGCGGGTGCAGTTCAAAAATGTGTCCAAAACGTTATCATTACTTTGACACAATACTTAAAGAACTATGTGTATGTTCTAACTTTCCGAATTCCGTGAAGGTATTTGCTGATATAGCCGTGGCTCTGTAGAAACTGGCTCAAGTAAAAATTTATTTCATCGTGGTCGCGATTTAGCTAGGCTTTCAAGGCGCGAATAAGCCTAACCATCCATACCCCTTCAGAGCTTGCTCAAGCGCTCGTGCGTTCGTTCGCCAGTAGGTCAATTAGAATACTCCCACTAAGATTAACACGCCGTTTTTTGACAATCCTCTGCAGCTGCTTGCAATTCACAGAGCCCTACTACTCTGAATGCCAATTTTCTGGTCTCAAGTATTTTCGAGCCAGCCGTTATAGGTATAAAGATTAACATCCTCCTCTTTGTTAATTTGAAAATTTCAGTTTTTATGATCACCAGCTGGAGATCATGGGTTTCCATAGAGCCCTCAAATCTTTCTCATTAATTGGTTGAGTTTGAATTGGGTAGGGCGAGCATTTCTAGATGTGCCACAGCTGCCTAGGCATAGCCTGCCAAGAGCATATCATCCGGTATCTCAAGGCGCAAGAGACCATCATAAGAGGACTGTGTGTTTGATTTCTGCTTTCAAGTCTTGCGCTGGCAACACTGAATTTACACTATGTCTCAGAACATCGACTTCTAAAGGGATGAATCGGGGCCCATGCGGCCAAGCCTATCTGGTGTTGTTTTGTGGCCTTGTACAGATGGGTGTCGGTCCATATCTCTACACAGAGTTTGCGATATTTGCTTTCCTCTCCATTTTATAGGAATTTCTAATTCTTTTTTGCGTTTTTATGGTTCGCGGCAAGTCATGATGCGTTCGGTCTTCCAATAGATCACTGTGGCTTGCGCCTGCTCGCTAGGTCTGTTCGCCTCAGATTTGCTATCTCCTCAATCCAGGAATAATACTTCTGTTCCCCTATTAGTGACTTTCGAAATGGCATCAAGGTACCGCACGCTCGCCGAATTTCGCCAATTTACCAGGGTTTCCTATCCAATTCTTCTGAATTTACTTGTTAAGAAAGGCGTGAAGATAGAATACATAATATTTGTGTAAAATTATTTTTTATAAATTGTTTTCGTGCTTATTTGGTCAACTCTCTTGAAGTTCCTTGGGGTTAATGATAATACTTAATACTTTCGGTTGAAGCTTTTTTATCGTTTTTTATAAGCTGTCATCTGCTTTCTCCAGAAGCACCTTCCTGTTAGTTTAATGCTTCTTTATTTATTTCTACGTTCGTATCTTTGAGTGACAATTAGTAACGTTCATTCCTAGTGAAACCTTTCCATCCTGAATAGAAGTCAGGTTAGGTCTTTCTTTGAAGAAGAAGAAGTCCATTTTTATTTTCGATTAAAACTCTTTATTCGATCGATGAAAATTTTTCAGATATTAAATTGCCTGCTAGTGTCTCAAGGCAGTTTTAAAAAAAGCGTAAGTTCAATTTCAAGTTTTCCTATTTCCCGTTATCGAGTTTTCCAAAATGGTATGCTGTATTGCGATATTGTTTGAATTGATAAAGCCTTGCGGCTTAACGTTGTTTCTCAATATATTAAGACATTTGCGTAGCATTAACAGAGCGTATTAGAGCGTACTACATATTAAGTAGCGTGAAAACTGCGAACTGAGATTTTGCAGGCGCCAACCTCATGTGAGACTGCAATGGAGGACCCTTTTTACAGTGAAAGATCACAAGTTTCCATTGTAGAAAATTCCATGGACAGCGCTTTTGCGAACATGCTGATAGCATCTCCTGCGGTTCTAGGTTCCAGAAAAGCAGGTACAGCGTCAGCTGGACGTCCAACTCCGGCCGTGCCCGGAGCAAAGGTTCTTTCTGAATATAGGCATCAATGTGATCAGATACCAAATTCTCAGGAAGAAATAACGGTTGAAATTGGTTTCAACCTGATGAGCGTGACCAGAGAAGTTTGTAAAGCAAGAAGAATGTAAAGCATCTATGCTCTGTGACTATCTATGTATACATCTCCAGAGCATAGCGGAAAGATCCAGAGATAATTCTTTCCTATAGAGATTCTTTCAATAAGATCACGTGAACTTTGTCTAAACGTTCCTGCAACAAGTTACGCAGGCATCATTTTTGGACATTTCTATGCCTATGTTACAGGTATGAAATTTGTTCAGGTCATCTTGCAGCATGCCAAGACTTCGTTCTTTATGCGAGCAAAAAATTGAAAAAACTGCAAGTTTACCCCTATATTGCAGAATCTACGAACTCCGTTCAATGAAGTGGGCGAAGGTATATTCTGATGAAATACCAATAAGGCCGAGATCTTGTGTTTCTGGTTTCGAATTTCTTTGATGCCACCACGTTTGGACAGTTTTCAAGCCGCGACCTGTCAGAGGGTGCCGTGCGGTACCGGAAAATGGCAACGCAAGATTGTCGCAACAGCGTGCTTTTTTGTTGACTCCACACTGACTCGCTAGCACAGGAGCTGAATGGGAGAGAGTGGAACGTCTGGTGGTTTCCGATGATGACTCCCAGCACACTAGCTGCAGCAGAAACAAATGTAAGGTAAAAAAAGACAGACTCTTAGATTTTATAGGTTCTGTGGGGCGAATGACTTTAAATATTAAGATTTATCCCACCTTTGCCACCCTTAACAGAAAGGCGGTTATTGACGGATCACTAAGTTCATCTGGAATTAGTTAGATCAATAACTGGATGGCACGTATCGGATAAGTATAAATCGTATCGTATCTGATCACCGCTTGTCGGTGTTTTCTTTAGCTATGGATGTAGCTCACGAAACACTGAGGATGACTGGATGGCTTACAGAACCTCGCAGAGAGAGTTTAAAAGTTTGATGAGGGCCTCCAAGAGTCAATCTTTCAGATCGTTCTGTGAAGAATTGGAAGGCGCATAAGAGACGTCTAGGAGAAAGGTCAATCAGCCAAGCTGAACTCTCTAAACTTTACCTTTCTTTACTTGAAAGTCACTTTCCGAGTGCTCCGGTGATAGAAAAGATAGAAGATATTTGCGCTTCTGATCAAATCGCCTGCTCTTTGCAGCAATAGGAAAGGCTGGTACACAGCACCGAAAAAGTCAGGAGTGCAATCATGTCCGTTGAAAATTTCAACTCGCAGGGTATGGATGGCATCAATCTGGCTATGCTAAGGTGAATAATTGACCACCTGGAGCTAGTCTTAAAATAAATATTTTGCGAAAAAAAGAAATATTTAGCCCTAAGCTATCTCCCGTTACCTTCCTAGAATTAAGTCATTGACACTTCGCTATCATCAATACGGTGATCATAGAATTGTATTAATATTTTTATATGTTCATTCTTGCCTTAAAGTTCAATTAACCAAGGTAAATTAAAAACTAGCAGTGGTATTATTTTCTTCTGCTGGTTGTTATCATTTTTTATTATTTATGCACACTAATATTATCGATCAGCCTGAATAGCTGCTTGGGTTATCTTAGCAATAATTCACTTAAACTATACTTTAAATACGATACATCCCCCTTGGGTGACTTCGTATCCAATCGTCTTATGTCTGTGATACAGTATAACTTCGCCAGTTACTTTTCAATAGAAGAAAAATGGGCTTAGACGAACTTCAAATATTACGGTATATATTGGCTTGTCACTATTATTTATAGTCAACCTCAAATGAACAACATTTTTTCCATTATAACAAAAACCTGCATCAGAAATGTGAATTCTAGTCCATATCTTATCAATCCCATCACCATTGAATTGTTGCACAAATAAATTAAAGCAATAATTGTGTCTATAGCACTTAATTCAAGCAAAAATGTTATCGAATCGAACAAATCAACAAAGTCATTGAAATGTTTTATTTCATTGTATTTGATACAAAGTTTTCCATTAGCATCGTCTCAAAAATCAAATTAATTAAAAGAACAAAAGAATAAAGTTATTCTCGCTATGTAGCTTGGAATCGGATCAAAAGATAAAAAGTGAAAGTCTTCATGTATATGAACGGGTTTCTCGTGATATTTCCATGGCATTGTGCCAATCTGGTTTTATCAGCCATTGCCTAACTGTATATTCTAATGTAATCATGCTTCAAATAAAATGTATCAGTAGGGAAAACCTTATGTTCAAAACAAATGATTCATTCCATAGGGGTTTTGGCTGAAACTTGAATGTGAGGTAAAAACATAGTCTTGCCTTTGGTGCAATAAAAAATTAACTGTCGTTCCAAGAAAAAATTTGTTTCTCTTCAAAACCAATTAACGAGAAGTGATCATTTAATCCAGCATCTCTCATGTTTTTGTTGAATTTGCATATCAAATTTGTGAAATTGAAAACCACTATCAGGGATTTTCCCTGAGCAGGTGTTGTGTCTTTGGCTTAAAAAGATCTTCATCTCATTCAGCTGGATGACTAATTGTTGAATCGAAACTCATCAAAAAAGAAGAACTTCACAAGAACTACCTTATACCACCAAAAACGAAAAAATGTGCTATACAAAAGCCGTCTGAAAGCCAACTCTAAGCCAGTCAGTTTTCGAAATAAATCAACTAAAAATTCAAAATCACAAGATTAATTAATCAAGCTAGATTAATCGATAAAATAAACATGCAGTTAAACTATTTAGACTATTTCTGTTTGCTCTTTAACACTCATTCAACAGTGTCAACGCACTGAATTGTGTTCATTACAATCAATCATCATCTCTCCATTACCTGGTTGAAATACGAGTGCATTGAGCTTGTGATTATTAGATTATCTGTATCTGATGCGATAAAGCGATTTCATCATCTTCTGGACACACCCACGTGAGCGCAAGTAATCGTTTATGAGGGAATGTGCACTCGTAAATACCGTTATGTCGATCAGAATGTGCGTGTCATTAAATCGAATGAAAATCACGATGGAAAATGAAAAATTTATTCGGTAAATGAATTGAGTGTGACTTAGAGAAATGCTGAAGAATAGAAAATACCCATAAAGTCAGAAACAGCCGTTTCCACACACTGGGACATTTTTTTTTTACAAAAGAGAGTGACAGAGGAGCTTGTTCTCAATGCTACATATAGATTCAAGAGTAACTTATTAATTTGTCAATGATAAAAGGCACTTAGCAGTTTTTCAGTGAAATCAAACTTTACAAAAAAATTTTAAATTTCTTTCTCCAATAATGCGTGTCTTCTTATCATTTTAAAATATCTCTGTAATTCTTATTTTCGTGAAAATCGGTCAAGACCATAAGCAATCGGAACAGAATCTTAGTTATTCAAAAACAATTTTTTTAGTCATTGTCTCAGAAGAGAATTTTCACATGGCTGAGTTATATTTACATTTGAGCGCCATTGACATAACACTATTTAAAAAAAAAAAAACAAAACAAAATATAGATTCCAAGCAAATATTAAGTTTTTCACGCAGTGTCTTGATTTTTTTGGCTACGTTGTCGACGACACCACCTCAGATAAATATAGTTCAATATTTTAAATAGATTTATGCCTTTGGTACCGGAATATTTGTGTTTTTGTGGCCTCGTCACGTAAAAGTACGAGTAAAATACGACAGTTAAATTTAAAAAATAAGTGTATATTTATGTACCTATGGCTGTCTAAGCATGAAAATATATTTTAAATTCGCCCTTCTATTTAATTTTAATCGATCTAAGTTTTAAAATGATATTTCAGCATGAAGTAAATTGAAAAGTACTCTTAATGCTGGTCCCGAAATAAAATCAAGAAATAATTGACAAGTTGATATAGTTTATTTTACGTAAATTTAATATTGATTACTATCCCGTTGGCTTATAATTAATAATATTAGTAGTTAATATATTTTCAATTTTGAAGCTTGAGTATCCGGTTAAGCTTTCGAATTATCCTAAAAAAAACTCCATTGATGTAAACCGCGAGAAGTCTCTTGGGACATCTTAGCTTCGAAATATTGAATCCAATTTAAGCCTGTGAAATTTTCGATTCGGTATCCAACTAAAAAAAATACATCCTGTTCGACTATTGGATAAATGTTTCTAAATTTACTCTCATACACTATTCCCCATTGAAAACATATCTCAGGAAATAAATTCATTGAGTATCTAAACTATTTATAGAATCACATACAAATATGTAAGCGCGCTTGAATATTTCCTATGATCGTGAGAATTACAATTGTTTTGAAAAAGCTGGGATGAATCTGTATGATTACATATGCTTTTATATACTCATATTATTGCACTGCGGCCTTCATACTGGATGAAACTTGTATAATGGGCGCCGTAAAATATTTTTAATGCATACATCTGAAAATCGAATATGAATGTATAAGAAGCTTTATAATTATTTGTATTATAATTAGAAGCTTTATAATTATGTACAATTATTTGCGCTCTAAAGAGTAAAGCATGAGTAAAGCACATTAATGAAACCATTTTTATGAGCATTAATAGTAAGCAGAAAAATTAAATTTGAGGGCGTACTCTTAAATATAATTTTCAGTGCTTGAAGTCAAATGCTAATTTAATTTAAACGCCAATAAATAGTTATTTTTCATCATACTATATTCAATTAAAGTTTTCCAATAGTTTTTTTTTGTCAGTAATTGCACGCAAATCTATGCAAAGCACATATGATACGAGTAATATTTTATTTTATTTGATGCATTGAAATGTCGATGAAAACTGGAAATGCCTTGTAAAATAAAAAATAGTATTAGTTAATAATATTAATAGTTTCCAAAATAACACGAGTGTTACTGTGGGATATACTGTTATCTTTAGGTGCGTTTTTTTTTGCTCCGATACAGAACAGAATAGAACTAAGCCGCAAAAACAACGATCTAATACAAAACAGCAGTGCATTCGCTAGGATTTCTATAGGTTCCTGTATTTGCTGTAGTAGCACAAAACAGCTGAAAATAAAGGGAGAAAATAACGAGTATAAAAAGAACTAACAGAAAATTACCTCTTTTAACTCTCTACACGTTTTGTGGGCTTTTTCTAATTTCCTAACTACCAAAACATTCAATATAACCTTAAAAAACCCAAGGCCACTTCATGGCAAAAAGACAAGTTCTCATGAGCTTTTCTTTTCTCTATCAGCACATTCTGTAGTTAAGCAAGTGAACTACCTATGAGGAACAGAATTTCTGTGAATACCAGTGAATTCACTGGTACGGGAGTGTTGTTGTTTCTTATGCATCTCTTTGCTTCTCTGCTGGATAGAGAAGCAAAAAAACCGCGCCTTTTGATTTCATTTTTGAAAAAAATTGCACAAAGAAGGTGCAGCTCTATATTGTCGTTCCGATGAGATTCTATTATAATTTTTTGCATGTTAACAAAAAAATTATTAGCTTAAGTAAGCAAATTGAATCAAAAAAGCAAACTCCTAGTTCAATGAGAGAGATTAAAAACAAGGCATATTCTTAGCAATTATCTGCTTCTGATTATCATAATCACCATAAAATGTATTATGCAAGTGTGGTATTTTTATTAAATATTTTTTTTTTAATATTACAGTCAGTGGCTGTTCTGACTCTTCTCGATAAGAATTTTAACTTTAAATTTTAAAGAATAATTTTTATTTTTTTACGATAACCATAATTCACGTTCAAAGATATTTAATTTTTTTAAGGTTTAAATTTACTATTGATAAGTAAAATGACAACGCAGTTTTCGGAATCCAGTTTGGCTAAAATAACAAAAGAAAAGAAGCGAAATCGATATCAAAAGAAGCAAAATCGATACTCGATTGTTCAATAAAGGGATGAAATTCAGTTGGGGTTATTGAGTTTTTGTCCGCAATCAAATTATAAAGCCGGTTCATATTTGACCTAAAAAATCTTCATTTCCGATCGCTAATCTAAAAAGCTTTATATTTCAATAATAGTGCCTGCTTACGTTATTATGCTCTAATCATACAAACACCATGTACAAATACCATATCAAGTGTTAATCAAACAACAGATGATCAAAACAAAATAATTGTCGAGCAATATTCGACTTATGTCATTTGTATTTTTATTTTTTTTTATTTATAATATTTTGTTCACTATCGATTGTTACTCCGCCAAGGAGTAGCATTTCAAATATTTAATTGAAGTATATTGAGATTTATTCATTGCTGAAATGAAAGTAAAAGTTTTTACTTATTGTAAGTGCCTACTAACCTAGATCGAGGAAATATGAGAAGAAAAATAGTCGCGCCCAACGTGGGAATATAGAGCTATATAGAGCATATAGCAGCTCCTTTTATGGGTTTTCTCATTTTTTCATCACTCAATCAATAAGCACAATCTGTGTGCATTATTTTTTATTCAGAAAATATTTTATAGTGCTTCGCAGACAGCTGGTGCATTCGTATAAGTATGTATAAGGGACTTATTATTTAATATAAGTCATGTGTTTTGCGCTTCCATTGAGAGCTGCTTAGGATTGTAGCAATGAAAGCAACAGCAATCCTGCCTCAGTTATTGATTTTAAAGCTATTATCATAACAAGCAGAGGCGCAAAAAAGGGGTATTTCATGATTGAAATCTCTCTTTAATGCACGTGTCCATTCATAAAATGCGGTGTTTCTTTGAGAATCGCTATACACATACTTACTATAAGCTGTGTTGTAGTGTTAAGATCACTATTTTTTATCAGACACATTTTTATCTTTATTATTTTACATTTTATTCCGAAAGAAATTACATTATTTTAATGCAATGAATTGCTTTCACACTGACAACTTCAGAAACTAATCATTTACTTAGACTAAATACAAAATGACACATCAGAAAGCAGAAACACCGAAAATGTTCTTCATATTTAGCTTAATTCGTATAAATTGATATAGGATAGTGGTGGTGTAGGGGAGTATAATTGCTGATGCTGCAGAGTTTCCCGATGCAAAATGAATTTGAACGCATCCACTAGGGATTTTGCTAATACTTATTTCCTTGAAATCCCACAGTGCCATGATTCAATTTTAAGACAAAAATGTTGGTTTACTACGCTATTTTAAATCGTAATTACCTCATTTTACCATTGTTTGCAGATGATACTCCGCTTGAGTAGTTACAGCAGCGACGAGTATAAAAAACCTGGTAGACATGTTATTTTTAAATTTTTTTATCATATTTCCCAATTGTGATATCCTACAGTATCCTGAATTTGGAAGCAGTTGTGAATTATTTAACTTATTTAACTTTATAGTTCAATGGAATCCCATTGAATTTCCTAATTGATGTTAACAATGCTCAAAAGAAAACTTCATGTAGTGTTAGTATTGCAACTTGTCTGGCAAAATATGTGATACCAACCATATGCTTTCCGAAGTATAAGCACATGAACGTTCTATTGAAGTACAATTTGAAGGGTGTTTCCAGAAGGAATCTGACCATGTCTCCTATGTTGATTGCAAGATGGCTCTAGCTCAAAACAAAAATCAGTTTTTAACTCAAAAGCTCTCAAAAAAAATGCTCTCAAACACTTCGTACAGCCTGACGGCCTCTTAAATCTGCTTTTAGTTTTGTATTATCAACTAGCGTTGTCGAGGGTTTATTTTTTAAACTGAAGTAGAAAATTGACTAAAGACATGTATTCTATCACAAAAAATTACATGTTTTTTTTTTAAATATTTGTGATCAAATATACACCACTGTCCACTATATTCTGAACATGAAAATCATGGATGACTGTTGCAAAAAAACAGCATCACAGTATACGGGTAGCAACGAAAAGAAGAATCCAATTTTTTTCCAAAAATAAATATTAACAAATAGCAACACCAAAGCAAATTTTGAATAATCATTCATTCATTCATCAAACGAAAAATCCTTAACCTAATATGCCACGAAAAACTAAATAAATGAAATAAAGTCATGCGATAATTTCTAGTACTATCATTCACAAAATTAATGTGCACTGTTGACGTCTTATCAATTCAAAAATATGGTGTGAAGGTGTATAACATTGCAATTAATAACTGCTTATGTTACCCAAGTATTATTTTTCCGCTAATAGCCATCGCAACAAGTAAAATTTTCAGAAAAATATAATTGTTTACTATCGTCTTGTTACGAAAACTTAATAGGCTGTCTATATGTACAAATGATTAGTTTGAATTATTACTATTAATTGATTTTATTCGTTATAGTTCGCTTTACATAGAGAGCGCTGTGCTTGCTGAAGATAGTTTTATCTGATTTGAAGAAGAATTAATCTAACTTGATTTTAATTTTAGTTGAATGGGGCGATTAATGGAAGAAAACCCTCTATGCCACTCAATATTTAGATATTTGCGCTGGTGCAGGACATAGTTCTAGGCTCGTTTGATTCATAATAACATTCTGTCAAGTGTGGCTGCTATTACATTTGTCATATTTGTCTTTGCAATCCACTATTTGATTAATTACACGGGTTCCATCGTATAATTTGACGGAGAAATATCGTTTGCGTGCTATTTATCATATCTAAATCACCTACTTAAATTCTCATCGACTGATAAGAATGATAGCGGTAGCTGAGCCACAGCAGTCCGACGATTGACAAAAGTGTTTTGGAATTTAGTCGGGGCTTATAAATACACGAATACGTGAATTATTTGCGTTTTATCTAATCTCTGCTCGGCCGAGATTAACCTATTGACTCGATTATCAAATTAGTGCAATGAAATGTGCTCGAGATGATCGACCATATTAATCTTACTGTTTGTGTTTGCCTTGGAGGGAGCATCGTGCAAATTATTCAACGATAGGAGTGCTAAGAAATAATACGATTTGGTGGCATTTATGGGTCGATTTTCATTATTATCGCGATTAAAATGTGTAGAAAGTGTATTTTTAGTGAAAAGAAAAGTTTGGCAGCGCACATTGTAGAAATTAAAACGATTTTTCAGGGGAAATAATCTTGCCTTAGTGGAAATATGGCTGCATTTAGAAGGTTTCATGGTAGGTTCATTTAAATATTTCTACTAATAGTTGTCATGCTGAAGAACGTTCGATAGCTGAGGTTATATTTATGTACATAAATATCCTTTGATTATAATAAATTTTCGTGAAATTTTGAAACTTTCCTTAGGTTTATAAATACTTTTCAAGCTTTGTTTCATTGCATTGACAGTGTAATTTATTGTGATAATTTAAAATGCTTGAAAGCAGCCGATGCTAAATGAGAAGCAAAGTGCCCTCAACATATCAGTATCTGTCAAGAAACTGACGGGAAGGAAAGAGAAATAAAAGTCTTTGAATTAAATCCCTCAATATTTGAAGTTTATTTATCGTTCCTTCCCTTATTAAAAGAACAAACTTGCTACTGCGGGCTGACTTTTATTTTATTTATTTATAATAATGGTGGTTTATAATTTTGGATTATTATTGTTATAAATAAATATTGATGTGAAAATGTTGATGTTGCATTCAGTTGATCAGTTTTTATATAACATTGTATTCAGTTTTCATGAAATGTGTCCAGCATAATCATTTCTATGTTTATTAATTCGCTTAATTTTGTACACATGATAGATATTTAGCTTACATTGCCATTTCGGATATTTGATGTTTCTGCAACTGCTTATGCATGATATTTTGTATATTGTTCAAATCGGCATTTTATATAATGTCACGAAAATCAGTTTTTCTTGACGGTCTCTTTAATGTTGAGCTTATAGTCCAGGGAAATTTAACATACTGCTCCAGAAAAATAAGGGGAAAGCTGAATTTTGGTGTGAACCTTGGTACTAGCGTGTTGAACAAAATGTCAAAAGTCCCCATCGATCCGAGAGCTGCGTTACTTTTTATACGGGGTCAAAGGTCACGAAAAGTAACCTTTCCTAAATATCTCAGTAACGGTCACGTCTTCAGAAAAGCAATGTACGACAAATTTGTAGCTTAAAAAATTTCCAACAAAAAAGGTTTATTGCTTTTTCTTGTAACCATAACCGTTTTTGAGATATATTGATCTAAACATTTGTAACTAACAGTATCCACTTTCTCAACGGCATGTTGATATTATCCGATTTGGATTGCGACTTGGAATGTTTGTGAGTTTGTTTTTCTATGTTTAAGAGGCCCATAAAAAACATGTAAACAAACTTATCTACCATGCTCCAGGGTAGATGGAAAAGTGTGCTCCGAAAAGTCCCCCCCCCTTGCCATAAAATGGTATCCCTTAACTTCTATCCCCAATCTTCAGGAATGAGCTCGTTACCTACTCGTAGCCCACTGTTAAATAAGATAAGATCGCTAGATTATCCTGTTAATTGCCTATTCGCTCAGGAAAGTAAAGCTTTTTCCCCTATAACTTCCAGTGCAGTCATGAAATCAAAACGAATTTCCTATGATAAATGGAACTTATTATAGGCATTATTCAGAAGGAATCTAGTTAAAAAACCATGATAGGATTGCCAGCTATTGTTGGTTTTGTATTTATTTGCAATATCTTTACTAAGCGATTTTATCGTAAAATTTTTAAACGGTAATGATCTTGTAGTGACAATAAACAACAAATATTAAGTTTTCGAAAATTTGAAAACTTTTGCGGGTGATAACCCTAAATTTCTTTGTACCCCTATAACTTCCAATGCAGCCATCGGATCAAAACAACATTCGCAGGGTAGGTTGATTTCAATGTGAGGCATGTGTGCACGGAGAGAAAAGTAAAAGTGTAATGAAATTATACAAAATTTGCAATTAATTTTATTGCAATAGTAGTAATTTTTTACCCCATTACCTTTGTAATCAATTGCACTACACATTTTACTACTTTGTTGTGAATTATGTATACATGAATGTCTCCACTACAGCGAAATGAACATGTGTGAGTTGTAGTATGTAATGGAATTGACTATTATTTGCAGGAAAATAGTAAATTTTCATCAAATTTGTAATAACATTCATATTTTCATATGGAATTTTCGGAATAGTAAATTATATTATCCACTCTAGTAAAAATCACTGCCGATATTTCTCTCCGTGTGATATATTTTTGGGTTTGATGCTAGCGAAGGGTTGCCAGCGCGAGGGGTTTTTTGCTATTTTCGTTTCAATAAATGTATTCATATCGTGAAAATTTACAATGAAAATAAGTTACCAATGTTTAAAAGTTCTAGAAATTTTTCGGTCCCAAACATCTTTCGTTTTTTGATCCCAAACATCTTTCTATCGCTCTAACTTTCGACGGAATCATCGAATAAAATCAAGATCGTTAGAGTTATTTGATTTTGACGTGAGGTATTTTTAGGAAACTTTTAGTTGCAGTGCTGCTAAAGTGTTGCAACCACTAAGCATTTTCTTTGTTTATGTTATGTTATGCTGCTTTCCAAGCTTTGCACTGTTTGGCTTTCCTAAATCTTGAAATTCATACAAGTGGTAGTCCTTAAGTCCTTTCCACCCTATGAGTTTAAATGCATTGTTCAGAGCAAAGTGGTTTTGCACTCGAAACAGGTTGGAGCACGTGTGGTAGAATATGCTCTCAAAATCAGCACGATTCGTCTATTGTTTATCGAACATTACTATTTCTAGCGGTTCAGGTGCGCTAGCATCCAAGCCAAAAATATATCACATCTGCCTCACATTGAAATCAACCTACCTTGCAGACTTTGTTCCAATGATTCTTAAATTCACTTCCTCCCTGTTTCTAAATTCGCCACCAATAGCAATATTACAAAAAGGAAATTTATCAACGTCAGACACACAAACATTATAAAACGTATGGCTTAATACTGAGGCTTGAGGAACGTCCGCAGGCAAATCCCATTTTTTTAAAAATAAGCTTTGTGTCTTTACTTTAAAAGCCCGCGAATTTAAAAAGGAATGGGCAATTTTATATAGGTGGACAGCGAGTATCTAACAAGCCTCTAAGTATATTAGACCATCGTGCCGTACCTTGTCAAAGGCATTTTTGTTATCAAGCTTTATGAGATCAGCGGAGTTTTTTAATGTGATATTGTTATGAATATGATAAACAACTCTGAGTATAAAAGTATGACTTTTTCAAAAAGTTTACTAAAGGAAAGGAGTAGCTAATTGAGCGATAGTTGTCGGGGAGCTTGGGACTTATACCTCTTTGAAACTGGATTGACGGTTGTTGTTTTTTTCACGCAGAAGTAAAGTAACCTGGCTTCAGGCAGTAGTCAAAAATTAAAGTCGCTAAAGCTATTGCCTTCATTGGAAATTTTTAAATAAGGATATTCGGCAAACCATCATTATCAGGGGCAAAAAAAAAAATGATAATGATATTACGAAAATCTATGGCAAAAAAAGTAAGAACTAGGAAGACAAAATGCTAATAGGCATATCATTCAAAATTAATATTTTTCAATTGAAATTAGAAATGAATTTTAAAAAAACGAGCCTGGCTACACTTTCATTTTCAAAGGGCAGCATATTTATTTCAAATTAGAATGGTGAAAGCGTCTGATATATATTATTAAAAGCAAAATTAAATCTGAAAAATACAATTTTTTTCTATAATTGGCAAGCTCGTTGAGACTCGGTCGTTAAGACTTCATTTTGGTAACTATTAAAGATGAAAATTCTTGAATATTTCCGGAATCTCCTTCATCTTTTCACTGGTCAAGTGTAGTAACTTTGCACAAAAAAAAATATGCAAAAATCACTGGAAAAATCACGCGCGTTTATCCCATTGTAATCAAGCAAAAATAAAACAAAGCCTAAATAAAAAAAAGTCTTAATTAGTTATCTAAAACCGACCTCAGGTGAAAATAAACGTTAGGTTAAATATATTAGCGACGATTTCAGGACAGTGCAAGATCCTTTTTAGATTCAATTCAACTTAAGCCGAAAATCCTATTTGGCCCAAATATCTCTTTACAGTGGGAAAACTGTATTCAATCAAAGCATAAAAATTAAAATTTTTTTAAAATATAGCTGGCATCTGATTTAATTTTAAATTTTGTTTGGAATCATTTATTAAACACCAATCGATAAATACTCTAGTGCTTTTACGTTACTCTTTTTAGAAATCAGAAGTAACCAGCAGGAACTTAAAAAAATACCATAAAAACATGGAATATCCCAAACGAACGCACACTTATTCCTTTCCTAATCATGATGCACCAACAAATGCAATAAAACGCTGATACAGCTTAGCAGTATAATATAAGCTGACATATCGCTTTCAAGATCATTATTGGTTCTAATTGCTATCATAGCTTGATATGATATTCACACTCATGCTCTGTATGAATGATAATTTTTCAGCAGGTCTAAATTTTCTTTTTCATATGCAATTGTCTCTTGTCTTATCGTTTCCGATAGCCTATATATCGAATGATTGGAAGCAACGATAGTAAAGAATACGACATTGTGACTAATTGGAAGCATGTCAAGTTAAAAAATCCACAACTTTAAGTAATGTTTATTGCACGCTTTTAGTCTACTCACAAACTAGCGGTTTTTCAACGAGAGACAAAAATGATCTAGAATGTATGTAAACGATGTAGTACTGTGGAAAATTCTACAAAATTTAGATTATTTCTGTACACCGGACTAAGCTCAGTAAAGCTTAAAAACTATATTAAGAAGATTAACATCATAATTCAAATATTAGCGCCTGTGATTCTAACGAATTCACTGGCATTAAATACTTTTAAAATTAAAGTCAGAAAGATAAACCATATCAGTACCGCAGATCCAATAATAAAACCAAAAGTACGTTTTCTGGTTGTGAGGGCATATGCATACAAACATATTTGCACTATTTATTGATTTATTGGAATATTTTAAACCTATTTTAGAAAATAATCCCAACACAGAATAATTGCAACTTATTTATATTATTGGTCTGTTAATCTAATGAAACATAAATACGATAGATCATATTTTCTTTTGATCTGTCTACCGTCTTAACAAATTAATGTTTCGATCCACACATTTCTTATGCCTGAATTCGTAATGTGTAACTATGTACAAACATCTTCTCCACCGATGTTTTGAAGGTATGCACGTGGAATTATTTTTGTAAGATACCAGACATTGACACTCAGTCGACCGGTTTTTTTCGCTAATTATTTTCCCGTACTTATATACCGGCGCATGCACCGTAAATAAACAGAATATTTCAACAACTCTTCCTTGATGATATCAAATACAATATAAAGCTACATTGGTAGCGCTTATAATACTTGAGCTTACTTGATTTATACATATGAAATTCTTATCATTTATGACCCCAGCTTTTTGGAGAATTTTTTTCATGCTTGCATGATAAAAGGAATTAAACCGTACTGAACAGCCCACGACACTTGTCTCCAAATAAACTTGTGATACTGAAATATGCTTATCTGGCTGGCAAATTTTTACGTTAATGCACCCACTTGCCATAACATTCTCAGCTCGTATCGTAGTCATTTAAGAGAAGTTGGCTGAGTGTACTCTTCTAGTTCGGTTGAATAAGAAAATCATATTCAGGTACACTTTAAGACTTTTATGCAGTTGATTTCATTGTAACAGACTTTTCAATGAAAATTAATAAATTGTTTTTCTTTTCTATTACAGGTATGAAGATGCAAACGTTGGATAAAGTCTCCATCTTTCTGGCGGAGCTTATAGGAACCGGACTTCTGGTCTTTTTCGGATGCATGGGATGTGTAACGACGCTGGGCGTGCAAAATCACCATTTCAATATCGTTATGAATTTCGGCTTAACGGTCATGTTCGTCGTTCAGATTTTCGGATGTGTTTCTGGATCTCATATAAATCCGGCCATTACCGCTGCAGCCTATATCTATAATCTGGTCACACTGCCAATGGCCGCTGTCTACTTTGTCGCTCAAATGCTCGGAGGATTTGTCGGTTTTGGTATGCTGAAAGCCGTTACGCCCCACGATGCCTTCTTCCCGAACAATTCCACAATCGGACTTTGCACAACTGTGCCGAATCCACAAATCAGCCCGATTCAAGGATTGATCGTCGAACTTATGATCACAGCTACATTGGTTTGGGTTGTTTGCGGTGTCTGGGATCCTAGAAATGCGAAGCATCATGATTCAGTACCATTGAAATTTGGCTTTACAATCGCTGCTTTGGCATGTGCTGCTGTAAATATGATTTTTGTGTCCGTTATCGAAATTATCTATGTCCCGCGAATTTTTCTACGTCACTTAGCCCACGTTGGGCGCATAATTTATAACTTCAATTTCGACTGCTTGAAACTTGTTTAAGTACTTTCAATAGCTTTTACAAGTGTTTTCTTCAGATTCACTAGAAATTAAAGAACAAGTTTTAAACCTCTGGATGGCTCTTCTAGCGTTCATTGTCACATTTAAATAATAAAAACGTATCACTCACATTTTTGCTTCAAGTCTCAATATGGAGAATAATTTAGATCAAAACAACGCAACGAAATTTCTAATGTTTTTTTTCGCTTTCAGGGCCCTTACACTGGTGCCAGCATGAACCCCGCCAGATCATTTGCTCCTGCCTTGTGGAATGGAAACTTCGAGCATCATTGGATCTATTGGATTGGACCAATGGCAGGCGGAATTCTGGCTGCGTTGGCTTATAAATTTGTCTTCCGGCGAGAAGTGCCTGTCGAAAATCTAACGAAAGCAGCTGAAGAGTTTCCTCTGTCCCGAGACCGAAACAACGCCTAATACATCTACTCTCGCCCGCAACAAACGCATCACAATTGATTCCACGTAATCTGCAACTGACACCAGGAACTCGTAATACTTTTAGCATTTGATTTTCATATCACCTGTACAATAGGGCAAAGTATGAGCCAATATTTTATGTATAGTAACAGCCAAAAATTACACTCAGTAAAATCATAACGAATCAAACAGACTTCATTTCGAGTGAACAAATTGCTCTTCTTGGAATGAATCAGATATATAATAATTGATTTTAATCCACTAATCGAATGTCTTCACTTTGACTTTTAATCGAGCAAAAAACCTATGTTTTGGACGATAAAAAATTTTCTTGTTATGAAAGAAATTATTGTTAATTTTTCGAATTGTTACTGTTTCGGATATTTTCGGAAATGGATAATGTATATGTATTTGTAATATATAGTTTAGCAAAAGAAAATTGTTCATGTACATATGAGTGCACAAACCAGAAACAAACTTTTATGTAAGAAATGATATAAAACTGGTAAAGTTTTTTTAGCCTAATATCCAAGAATAATTATATTCTGCTTTTTGTAAAACCAGAATCTTTATATGGAGAAGAGAAAATAATACTTAAAACTTTTGTAGTAATACAATATATTTTTGTATATGTACGAAAATGTAAAAAGTGCATTTTTATGAAGTTAACAAGTTCATTAATAAATGTTAGAAATGAAACTGGATTGAAAATATTTTTCATAGTCACGTGACCTAGTTTTTGGTATTTGGAACTTATGTAAACTAAGAGCATTCTTCGTATTCAAAGCATGTTTCGTATAATGGAACAAAAATGCAACGCTTTCTTTATCAATTAAATGGGGCGAAAATCTTTTATAGCGAAAAGTATCCTAGGCTAAGACTGGCAACGACTAGATATAAACATACTTCTAAATGTTTCAAGTCAGCACTTCCCAACATATTCATTTATTTATTTATTTATTCAGAATCCATTTAAAATATTTACATGCAATTATCAAATGGAAACGGAAGATATATACATAAAAAAGATTAAATTAAATCCAAAAAAGGAATATAAATGAAAATTCAGCTATTCAAAAACGATAAGCAAGAGAAAAAGAGAAAATAACTGAAAAATATTAATTCTATCACTAATAGAATAATAATAATGAAAATGAAAAAATAGAAAATAATCCTAAAATGGTGAAAATGAAAAACAGCTATAATAAATAAGGAATTAAAATTGAACCATAAGCAAACTATAGGCCACCAGGTTGAAACAATATTTGAAGAATACGCTCCTTAAAACTAAGGCAAGGAACGTAAGAAGATACAGACCGATGCTCATGATTCCTTTGCATTCTCAGTAATGGTGAAAGGGATGGTGACGGTTCGAATGGGATGGTGAAAAAAGCCTGGGATCTGATAGGTTGGTCAGAGACCAGCATAAATTCAGAAATAGGAATATTGATGGTATAAATGTGCAACGCGGAAAGGTTTGAAAATGTTACTTAAAATTAATTTTATACAGCAGACAACGAGTAAACTTACTTTGGACAGACTCGACTGCATCTGACAAGTACACAAAACGAGCAGACCATACTTGCGAACAGTATTCAAGTATGGTACGAACTAACGATGGACAGGACAACGAAAAACGAATCCTGCCATTCTTAACGCTTTAGATAAAATGAATTGAATATGCAGATCAAATTTCGGACGAGGCTCAAAAATAACGCCAGCAATAAACTACCGGAAAGGATATAAACAAAGTGGATAGGAATTGATTTGTAAGTAAAGGATATCAGACATTTAGAATATTGAGGGAAAGAGAGTTAACAGTATATCATTCACTCAAAGCAGTAAAGTCTGTTTGAAGAAAGAGGCAGTCTTCAAAAGAAGAAATAGTATATAGAAGCTTAAGATAATCCGCGTAACGGAGGGAAACAGAATACATTGAAATGACTGAGAAGGTAATTGATGAACAATACGAACAGAAGCGGCCCGATGATGGAACTTTGGGGAACACCAGATGTAGAATGAAAAGGGCAAGAAACGCAACCATTGAATTTAGGAGGCGAAGCAAGAATGAAGGATTCCGGATATACCGGAATTGCGCAGCTTATCAAACAGCACAGTATGGTCTACTTTGTCAAATGCCTTTGCAAAATCCGTGTATTTGACGTCAAGTTGTTATCCATCGTCTAACGAAACAGCAACAAAATTGACAAATTCGACCAAATTTGCTGACGTTGAACGGCCTTTAATAAATCCATACTTACGTAAAGCATGTTTCGTATAATGGATATGCAAGTGGTTAACGAGAAATCGGTTGTGCGATTGTGAAAACCTGAAAAGAAGGAAAATAGGTCGGTAATTGGAAACAGTTTCAACATTCCCCGATTTGAGGATTGAAAAAACATTTGTGACTTTCCATACAGAAGGAAAAACACCGGCGGACAAGATTAGATTAAATAAAGTAGAAAGACGAACACTTAAAAATGAAAATAGAGTCTTAACAAATACACAATGAATATGATCATGACCCTTGCTGGTTGAAGGGTCTAAAAGGGATATTAAAGCTTCTATTTCATAGAGGATGGTCACAATAACATCAAGACGAGTAGCTGAAAATGAGTAGATGTTGCTGGTGGGAAGATATGATGGGTTTGGTGATCCAAAGGTAGAGGAAAAGAAAGCAGCAGATAAACGAGAAGTGTTTTGAAGTTTTCAGCGAATTAATGTACGACCAAAACGGTTTTGGATTATTCGAAAATAAGGATTTCTCTATGTGCGTAAAGAATATCTGCTTAGCCGCTTCATTGGTTTTTTTCGCTTCTATTTGGTATTTGCAAAATTTTTGAAGCGAATCTTCAGATAAATCTACGCTTTATTGAAATTGTCGACAAGTGACAGCATAGTTATCTTCAAATTATTTTGGATGGTCTGTATTAATAGCCGTCTTTTAACGAAAGCAAGATCCTGAAATGTACATACGATAATAAGAGCCGTTTCACACGAGACACTCGGTGTCCGGCCACTGAATCCTCAGCCACTGTTTTTGTATGGAATAGTGGCCCAGACACAGTGGCTCTGTGTGTATGCTCTCATTTATTTCTATGCCCCGGCAGTGGCTAGAGACACAGTGGCCGGACACCGAGTGTCTCGTGTGAAACGGGCCTTAGTTGCAACCTAGTTCGTAACTTCAGTTCCGTTGAAGAACTATTACCTAAATTTAGACACCAAATTTATGTTAAGCTAGAACTACACTGGTCTCACGTAACGTGAGCTCACGTGTTGTCACGTTATGGGTGTGGAGGCATGAGCTCACGCCTGGAAATACACTTGTCTCATGCTAGCAGCTCACGTGTGTTGCAATTGCATATCGACGGTTTGAGGTTTAACTAAATTTCACTGCGCACATAAAAATTCTGTTACAATTTTTTCCCACAATTTACCAGCATCATTGTATTTCGCCATTTCTCAAGTATTCATGCTTATACATTTGCAACAAATCACTTACCTTATACATTTCAAACAAATCAAATACCATGCGGTAAAAATATTGGCTAAACGTGCTCTCACGTGTGCTCAAAAATCTGAATTTGCAGATTATCAAAAACGTGAGCTCACGTGAGCTCACATGAGCCGTGTGACGTGTCGCCAGTGTAGTTCTAACCATACAAAATGGTACTGCAGATCTATCACACGTGTGGTCAGCTGATGTGACCACACGTGAGCTCACGTTACGTGAGACCAGTGTAGTTCTAGCTTTAGCAGCTGCGAACAAATTATACCTGTAGCATAACCACAGGGTGAAGTCTTTCTTTCCCATTTACTTTACTTAAAACTTTGCATACTTATAGGGAAACGACCGTAATGCATACCTATAGGCGAAAAAGCTCGATCGCTGCACAGGGCTGACATAGATATATCGATCGATCACTAGATTTTCAAGGCAGTCTTTTGGAGTGTTTACAAATATATTGACTTTTTGGAGTGTTTACAAATATATGTACGAGATTTAATTGCAAAGTGTAGTAAGAGCATTGATTTTCTTTAAGACAGTTTTCAATTTACATCTTCAATCCCAAACACATCAATGAGAGGGGCTATCGTCATAAGTCCAGGCAGATGCTTTACGCAGATAATATTGACAAGATCATTCAGATTGAGTGGTTGGCACAAAAGCTACGGCTGCACATAAATAAAGGAAAGACGGAGTACATGGTGGCAGCATCTGCAAAAATAGCACCTAGAGCTGATCAAACCATCAGAATAGTGGAGTTTGAATTGGAAATAGTGCATCTCTTTAACTACCTTAATTGTATTTTAGCAGACAACAATAGAGAACAATATGGGGGAAGAAATGCGCGGGCGGCTGCTTAAATCCTACAAAGCCTTTACAAAGGCTTTGGTCGCCGTTGACCACAAATTGCTTCTCATAAAGCTCGAAACTTATGGAAATCTAATCCTCTTTTGCCATGGTTTCCATACTATGTATCAGGTCATAGCTGTTTTGTTTCTGTAATTTCTTGTACCACTTCCTCATATTGGCCTTTTTCTGGTGTTGTTCAAGGTTTGATACTAGGTCTTTTATTATTCCTGGCATTCATAAATGATCTCCCTCACTTTATCCATTCTGTCTGACTTCTATTTGCTGATGGCTCTAAGATGTTCAAAGTAATGTTCAAAATGATTACCGCCAGTTACAGTATGATCTTTGTGCTCTGAGTAAGTGACGTTCAATGATCTTTCTAACTCTGAATGTATCTAAATATTATCAAATGTCTTATACTTGTAAAATGCCTCGTCTGATGTTCTCTTATTTCTTATGCTGATGGTATCTTGTGGTTGTCGACAATTTTAAAGACCTTGGTGTGCTTTTTGATTTGAAACTTAAATTTGATCAACATATTGTGCATATGTTGATCAAATATACCAAAGCCGTTATTGCGTATCTTCAGGAGAGACAATGAACTGCAGCCTGGTCCTTTACCGTTAACTTTAAAAATAAATAAAAGCCAAAATTCTTAAAGTTTCATATTACTTTATATTTCATTACTTTTCAGTAAACTTCGACACATTATTGCTTGTCACTTCGTCTTCTGTAGAGTTATTATTGGTGTTGGAGCCACACTGCCCACTGACTCCGGCCGAAAACTACTAGCCAGGCACACCAACGCGAATCCTGTAAAAGGATGTCCTTACGGGCTTTAACACAGTAACAAAGCTAAAAGTTTTAAGCCGGATTCAGTGGGCGGTGTAGCGTTGCCTGCGTTGGTTCGTATCTCGCCCATGGATATCGACATTTTCCCGATGTTTGTGTTTTTCAATATGTTAGTAACTAGCAGCGCACTTCGTAGCGTGTTGGCGGGGTCTGGATTGCGACCGCTGATCTGAGAGCTATCTGCTTTACTGTACGGGCAAAGCCCCTTTTTCCTTGTGGTTGTACATTTTGCAACTACAAAGTATGTAATCATGACGGATGAAACGCACGTTCCTCTTTTTTTTCGGAGCATATCGGCTTCATTTTCATGAACCACCCCATTTCCCCAGAGCTAGTAAAGTGGCCCAACAGCATCCGTCGGGGTTGCATAAAAGGACAAGGAGCCTGCACGGTCATTTCTAGGCCACCCACTTGCAGGGACAATTAATCCATTTTTGCCCTGTTGATGCACTTCGGTTTAGCGGAGAAGCTTAACAAGATGACATACTTTCAAAGCGCTACAAAATCCCGAAATCTCATCCGAAACTCAAAGCTACTGATGTACAAGACCATGGTCTTGCCAGTACTCAAGTATGGATCCAAGATTTGGGTGCTCAGCAAAAGGCACTCTGACTTCTTAGTCGCGTTCGTGAGGCATGTCTTTTGGAGAATGGCTGGTCGCTTTCTACCTAGATCACAAAGTATAAAGAATTATCACAAAGATAAAGCTCGATGGACTCCGATGGAAAGGGCACCTAGCTCGTGAGAGTCTGCTCGGTAAACCCTTTGCTGCAGATTTTATATCAAACTATTATGGGGAGGCTTTGTTTACGCTGAGGAGATGGCGTTGACCAGGTCACTTGAAGCTAACGGGGGCCTAATTGGATGACGCCAGCTCGGGATCCGGATTGATGGAAAAGTTTATTAAAGGAGGCCAGGGCCGGACCCCGATTGTAGTGCCGGTGATGTTGTTGATTCGGAATATTTCAAGGAATCGAGACCGAAAGATTTGGTAGATTTTGTTTTAATAAGAATTTCTAAGAGAAATTGTATTATTTATACACTTGTTTATTGCATTCCACCTTAACTTCTCAATTTATCCCACCTGTCTGTGATGCACACTCGTGTTTTCGGTCTGTACTGCTGCAGTTTTATTCATTTAACTCGTTTTGTTCAATAAAAATCTTTGAACGCTTTCATAAGCTTCATCATCTATTTAACCTAGGTTGGTTTTTCCATGCAAAAGTATTAAGTACCAGCCTCCTTGCTTCATTCATACATAATTTGCACGATACTCATAGTCTTTTTTGTAACAAAAAACATTTCTATGTGTTTGTATAGAAAAATCTCTCGTCTAGAGATGAGGCGTATATACTGGAACAGGTATATGGAACAGGTATTTTATTGGAACAGCGAGTACCTAGTACGAAATTCAAAAATACTAGGTACGAGTATTTTTGTGGACTATACATGTAATCAAGAATTTACACAATGAATTTCGTCCATTTAATTCATTTCAATCAAACAGACGTAATAGTATCCTCATATTAATATAAACTCGTATTTCATACTTGCAAGTGCTTTCATACTCACGAGTATCTCGTACGCGAGACGAAAATACTTGCAAGTACGAAAATACTCGATACGAGTATATACTCATATCGTTCCAAAATATTCGAATACGAAAATAACATCGTTCCAAAATACTTGCAAGTATTTTGGAACAGGTATTTTTGGAACAGGTATTTTTAAATACTTGCAAGTATTTTGGAACTATACGAGTATATACTCGTATCGAGTATTTTAGAACTTGCAAGTATTTTTGTATCGCATATTTTTGTATAGAGTATTTTCGTGCTTGCGAGTATTTTGGGGCTTTAGGTTTAGGTTTTTAGGGCAAAAGTAGCTGAAATCGGACAAAATCGGCTAATTTTGAGTTAGTGTGGTTTGGGACATAACGAGCCAACACCTATTGCTGTGATACAAAAATTTCGGTTTTGTAGGGGAGTAAGGGGTTTTTTTTGGCAAAAACTGCCTTTACAGCGCTTTCGATGATTGAAAGTGATCGGGGAGTTCAATAGTGATATTTTAAGGAAAAACAAATTTTTTTATAGGGGAAATTAGGCAAAAACGTCCATTTTTTTAAAAAAAAAATTTTTTTGGTCTAGCATGAATTTGAGGATCTTTCTGAGTTGTTCCCATACAAATATGGGAAAAAGCGGCCTAGTTTCTAAGATATGGTAAAATGAAATCAGCCGGGAAAACTGAAAATAACACTAAAAATGTTTAGATCCTTTTTGGTTAGCCAGTTGGCTTATCCGGCTGTGCTGAAGCTCTCCTCGTGACTGCACTCCAACCCTACCGGGGTTGTGACTCATGTCCAGCTTTACAGAAAAGGTTGACCCTCTAGTGGGTTCATGTTTAATAGACATTTTATCATTTCTTAATAAAACTTTTGACAAATTCATGCTTCAGTGAGGCGAAGTGGAAAACCGACTGTTTTAGATTAGCCAGGAAAAGTTTGGTATCAGGCATCGATCGATGAAAAGTCATATAGATGGCAACAGGATTAGTTGGTCCTATCATAGTACATTTTTCGACACTGGTAGTTGGAACGAATACAGGAGGTGTTTTGTGCATATATTAAAATGAAAATCAAATTAAATTGATTGAATTTGCTTGTTTTCCCTTAGATGGCTCCTAGATTGGAGAAACACTTGCCAAATAAGTGACCGACCATTGGATAGTTACGGACAAGCTGCACGGACTAATGGCTCATATCTTTTCACGGTCAACTGCACCATCACCATTCTAGCCTGGGAACTTTGTCTCTGGTGGATGGGGGAGGGCATATCATACCGTTTCATTACATCACTGCAAATCGCATGTACTTGTGTGTATATATGTACATACTTCAAAAAATACTAGCTAATATTTTTGGAACAGGTATTTGGAACAGGTATTTGGAACAGGTATTTTTTTGTACTCGTATTCGGAATACCTAGTATGTAAAAATCCGAGTACGACCCAACTCTATCGTCGCGATTAATATCTTCCTCATTCATCGTCTCACTGAATTCTCAAATCAGACACCATAAATTTTTGTTTTATTATTTTTTTATTTTTGTAAATTTTGTCTTGTCTTAAAATATTTCATTTTTCCTTTTTGGAAAAATAAAACATCAATAACCTTTTCCGTCATTCTGGAATGCTCTATTTGTGGTTTTTCTTCTGCGATTCTGTTTAATATATGAACATGCGTAGCATAAAATTTCTTCAAACTATTTCCAATTCATATTGCATTTTATTTGTCCTATTATCCAATTTGGTCTATTATTTCCCGATTTCGAGTATATTTCAAATTAACACTTTTTTTTCTGTTTCGTTCGCAACAGTTAATTGGTACAGATCAACGTGAATTATTCAAATGCAAGTTACATACATACAAAATAAAACGGTGTGTGATTCGTAAGTGATGGAATTTTTTTGTTTTTCGTAAAAAAATTAAACAAACGGAATTTTTACATTCAATGTTTAGTTAACTATAGATTAATCTAAAATTTCAGGTATTTTGTACGTTTCAATTTGTTCAGTTGTAGTGAGTTTATAGGCGTCATTTTTTCATATCTTTTTTTTTCTTTGCTTTACAAATAATATATTGTTTCATCGCTTAACAGTTAATGGGTTTTACGCGGCTTAAGGAGGTCTAGGTTATGCTTACTTTTTACAAACTAGGTACACAATATTGTCTCATGTGTTTGTTCTATTTAGAACAAACTTAAACATCTGTTAATGGGACCGTTCAATGTCGACGGCGACAAAACACTTAAATGTTAGAAAAATACATAAAAATACCTAAAAGCTAATATTTAGAAATTGGTAAAAATTTACAAAAAAAACGGTCGAAGAACAAAACTGTCATTTTCACTTTATTTTTACTTAGGTTGCTAGGGTAAGATGTATAGTTTCCTATCGTCTAGTTACGAAAAATTATATAATTACAAAATAAATTTGCGCAATAATAACATTAACGCGTTTTGAACACGATCGATTGCCTTTAGAAGTAAGTATGACATGAATGTGTATGTGAAGGAAGGAGGGAGGGGCAGTTTTTTTTGAAAATAAACGATGATAGTTCTTGTTTCTATGCTGAATTTGATATGTCTGACTTTGAACATACCGTTTGGTTTCATAAATTAAAGAAAATATTCGTAAATTATTCAACGGCGCTGCACGCATTAGATTATTAAATTATTTACAAAGTGCAAAATTTATAAACTATATTACATTTAACTAACAAAATACAAGAAAATAACAATAACTATTATTCGTGTGGTGAAAATTACAATATGGGATCCTATTATTCGGTCAAATGTCTCATTGAGACGAATATATACAGCGATTGTTTCTCTTAACTTAATGGTAAAAATTACTGGTCGGGCACAGTTGTGTCACTTTTACAGATTATGGTACGGTCTACGATTGGTCGATTTTCCTTATAGTAAAGCTTTTGCAGCAATGCAAACACTGGTCACAGATAAAATATGAACATGAAGGGAAGCCTCATTGGCTAGCCCTTAAGCAGGTCTCGTGGTTTTGTGGAAATATTAATTGCTTGAATAGAACCTGCTAGCTGAAATATATGTGTATTTCTGCTCAATCATTCATAATCACAGATAGGTCGATACTATTTTATAAAATTTATTAAGAGTTTCAGAATTCGAGAACGATTCGTTGAATTTCCCGATTTTTTTCAGTAAAAATTACACTCGAAAACTACCGGTGGTTTGTATGATAATATGCTAAGCCCTTAATATATGACCTTTTGAAAATACACTTTTTCCGCTCAACGGAAACTCCAGATCCACTGTAGTTTAGGTCGTTGGGCAGGGACTGGAGTTTTTCGAGCCAATTACCTGAGGTAGATGACAGTTTTCGCTGCATATTTCGGACGATGCAACGATTAGACGTGATTGGATCGGATTCGAATAATATCGATGCGCTCAATGGGAATGGGAATGGTCTGAATGATGGAGTGGTCTTGCATCGCATGAACAGCCTTCACTGATATCTCTGTAAAAGCAACAAACTTGCTGCCCTTTTTCGTTCAAGCCTTCGCTACCTAATCAGAATGCGTCAGTCACGCAAGTTCTTACTCAATAGCAGGTTGTTGTGGTGCCCCGATAAGTGTCGCACCAGTTCTTGCATTGACTCGAAATACATTGAGCAGAAGCAACAACTATACCTACTGGCCACATCCCCACCACCCGTACTTATGACGTTCCGGTGCACTGAACACAAATGCTTGAGCAGGTGAGCTTTTTGCTTGAACATAGCGACACACAGTCGACATGCAAAAGGTTTTTCGCCTGTATGCACCCGCAGATGCGTCTTAAGATTCCACGACATTCCGAACTGCTTCCCACAGTATTCACATCGATATTCCCGTACAGGTGTGCTACCGCTTCCTGCTGAAGATGATGAGTTCCCCCCGCCCCCACTGCCACTACTTCGAGAACTGGGTGGCTGTTGTACTGGTTGCATTTCGAGAGGATTTGTATCGCCACTGTTGCCCAGTGAGGAGGTAAGACTGCTCAACACTCCAGCTGGATTAGGCAGGGCTGTCAGGGCCACAGTTGCTGAGTGCGCTGGCCCCCAAGGGTACGCAAACGACGGTGGTATGTGCAAACGATCGTCCGCGCTCGGTGGCCGCCTGCGAACATTGTTGTTATTGTGGCTATTGTGATTGAATATGTCGGTGGGCGGTACGATGCCCCCCGGACAGCCTGGTGGCGGCGATCGCGGCGAACGGTCTGGGAAATACGTTGGCGGGGCAGACGAAGATGGATGCTTTGCACGAAGGTCCTCTATGTAGTTAGGGTTATAGGGAACGAAAGGTTGATTTTGCGTCGGTGAGTTGTGAAAGCCTGGTCGTCTTTTTCTATGCGGAGTCACTACGTAGTTTTCTGGCGAGTTTTGCAGTAGCTCGTGATCTAGTGGCGGTTTCAAGATTTCCGGATCTGGTGGATGGTAGAGGATTTTTCGTTTCGTACGCAAGTGGTCCAGCAGTGGGTCGAGAATTTTATTTCTTGTCGGCGGTAGGGATTCTACATCGATATGGGCATCGTTCGAGTCTTCATCATCACGGTCTCGGTTGCCCAACGATAAGTTCACTGGGTCCGACGAAGACGATCTTCGTCGCTCAATTATGTGCTCTGGCGAATCGTTACACTTTTTGCTGTCATGCTCGTCATCACTTCCATTTTCGATGAGCTTCTTCTGCCGTTCACGATCTTTAAGTCTGTTAATGCTATTATGCAGCAGTGCTCGCTTTTCTTCTTCTTCATGCAGTTCGTCGTCGCATTCTCGCTCGTCGTCCTTTATTCGACTTTCATCCTCACCGCCGCTACTGTTCTCATTCAATCGCTCTCGCTTTATCGATATCCTGGACGGCGACGATTCTGAGCTTTTCGATCGCCGTCTACGCCTCACATCGTCTTCACTGATGCCACCATCTGAAGTCGAGTTTGTATCCGTCCGACAGGATGTGTCATCGTGATGCAGGGATAGATGATGCAGGTTCTCAGGTTCGCTTTTTTCCGGATCCGTAGATCGCCAATCGCCCGGCTTGATTTGCAACAGCGACAGCAAATCGTGCAGCTGTGCAACATCGTTGGCCGCAACGCAAGTCTGTCCCGAATAGAGGAAGTCAAGCAGCGATCGGAAGTATGAAGCATCGACATCGGGAAAATGAATTGTGGTTATATCTTCGTGTACTGGCGCTTCTTCCAAGAGCATTCTGAAATGAAATTGGTTCAGTTAAAGAGTATTGTTTGATAGGTGAGTTTATAAATTTGTACCTTATCAAAGGACTGGCTGCAGCTAGCACTAGTCGATGTGCCTTTAAGATCTCTTTGCCTTCACAAACCAGATGCAGATCGGTTGGATGTTCGCCGCGAAATGCTGCACCGATTTCCTGGAGTATACACTCGCCGTGCTTACTATAGTGCAGCATCAGCATCCTAGCTTCCTATAATGAAAAAAATCGGTCGTTTTTTAGTATGAGATGGAAATTATTTTGTAACTTTGTAGAATAGATTTTATCTGCTTAAAGTTAGGTAAGACAATTTCTTAGTTGTTTAGAGAGCATTGATTTGGTCGGCTCTGCCTTTCTTCGGGAGAAGGAAAAGTATTAAAGCTGGTATTTATGCATAACAAATAGCTTTACTAGATGCGCCTGGCAAATTTGTAGTCAGACTAGTTTTCGTTTTGAGGGAGCAAAAGCAAATATTTAAGAAAACAAAAGTATGAGCTACCTCGAAAATAGGGCCTTGCCGAAAATCGTATTCATATTTCATTCAGTCATACTATACTCTATGCAACCATGGTTTATCGGATATACTTTCAACCTTCATTCATTATTTTCTTGTAGGTGTTTATTAATTTTCCGCTCACGTTTTCAATAGTAAACACATCTACAATAAACTGAATGGAATGCATATCATTGCAATATCATTACAATGTTCCGATTAAATTTTCAATGTCATCATATCGACAAGTAAACAGCAAGCCAGCGACAACGTAAATGCAAGAGGCTCAACAATAGAGAAATACATAATAATTTCAACAAGAGCAAACCAACAGCAACCATAGCTTGATAGTTCTTTCAAAACCATCGCATACCTTGCTGCCGCATTCAATCAAATCGATTTCGCTCTGCTAATCGACATACAATCATCCAAATATTATGCCAATATGCAAATTGATTAATGCGAGCAAAACTTTGTTGAATTGTTACAGAAAAACTCATAAAACATGTTCGAATATAAGAAAGACCCCTAAAGAGTATATTTTGACAATAGCAAGTCAAGAAAAAATATGGCCGACAACGCCTGCACGGAGAAACTGTATTGGACTTGGCGTCTTACTAAACGTTTTCGAATTATCATAATATTAATGCACTTCCAACGCAAATATGCCACTCGATTGCCACTCGAATGGAGCAGATATTGCTGTTTTGTTATGGAAATTGAGCGGGTGGAGGCAGAATGCAGTTCTCATAAGTCAATTTCAGCGTGCTGACATCGTGTTGGTACTTGGCAGTTGTCGCTGTGTTGTTGAATGATAGATGAAACCAGTTTTGATTTTTCAAGTCAATTTAGATTTTGGTCTTGAATGATTACTACGCTGCATTACGAAGCAAGATTAATGCTTATGCTAATCAATCAGGGTGATTTTAATCTTATTGCCTGCAACAATTCATTTTTGTTGTTGTTTGAAAAAACAAACTTGGTGCTGTTTAGTATAAAATACTAAATGTTTTGAATGCAAATAGATGACCAGAAGATAAATTAATAATTAATTTGTTTATAATTACAGTTTCGACTATGGTAAAAAGTCTTCGGGAAAAAAAATTATTTCCAAAATCAGTGCAATGGGAAACAAAGTGTGCTGGGGAGCACACGCCCCCTCATAACTCTGCAGATTCTGTTCAGCAACAACGGAAGTCAACTGAGCAAAATAGTCAAAAAAAGCAAACATAAAAAAATGTTATACTAACTGGAACTGTTCTAGGGCTAACTCGGCTTTTGAATCAAATTACCAAAGAGAGCCCTATCAGAACTGTGATATATACTAACAAAAGAGATGGAATCATCTCTGCAGAAAACTGACTGAAGATATGGCAAGCTTTGTTCAGATTCTACTGCAAACTGCGAAGGCGATAGTGTGTGAAGATCAGCGCTCAGTCAACTTCTGCATGCAGGCGATCTTCGAACTGGGGGATTTTTCGCCAGACGGGAAACAGAAGGTGATGCCAAAGGATAAAATCTCTAGTCCGCCCAAAGGCAGGGTAAGAATTCCTGAAGAAATTTCGTCTGAGCCTGACAAACAAAACCTGAAGAAGTAGGCTCTGAAGTGGTGCAGTGATCCCGTAAAGGGTTCATTACCCTCTCTGGCAGTGCCTCTAACCGAAGAGGAGATGCAGAGTCCTTTTCTACTGATGAGGGCAGTGTCGAAACTACCTCTGATTTGAGCGGCTATGTATCTCTCCTGAATTTCGGAAATAGAGGAGTTGCATGAGGCGTTCGAGGAGGATATCGACTTGGCCCTGATTGATTATGGTGAGTGCACTTCAAATGAACCTCCACCATTCCAAAGCAGCAACAGCTACCATGCTTCTCCGCC
Organism: Nemotelus pantherinus; assembly: GCA_963978885.1. Classification (NCBI taxonomy): domain Eukaryota; kingdom Metazoa; phylum Arthropoda; class Insecta; order Diptera; family Stratiomyidae; genus Nemotelus; species Nemotelus pantherinus. The sequence continues at coordinate 210,487,982 of OZ022263.1, read as the reverse complement.
TGTCTAAGACAGACAACATTAATCCAAGAACCTTGAGTTGTAAAAAAAACCGGGTTTATGTGTAAGGTCCCAATGGAAACAGATTGATTATACTCGACAGGCTGGAAAAACCAAGATTCTACATTCTTGCCGAGAAGATCATTAACGACCTTGTTTTCCACCATTTTTGTGACAAGCATAACTTGAATGTTGCACCGGCAATTGCTCAGAAAACATGCTGCAAAAAAAAAAAAAAAAAAAAAAACTGAGACATCATCAAGGAAGTAGTGACTGCAGTCACCAGAGCCTTTGTGTCTCTCATTGAAGCTACTGACTCGAATGCTCGTCATGAAATGTGGGGTAGCACCGATACTAATCTTTGTGGTAAATCACTCTTTGATTTCATTTTGGCCTACAATTTGGCCATCGCAAATTTGGGCAACGAAACCATCTTCCACACCTCAAATTGCAGGGAGGTTTTCGACGTTACCTTAGTCAGCGAGCGGCACAAACATCTCCTGAACAAATGGAAGGTCATACAGGTGACTGTTCCGGTACTTCTGAACTAAAAATAAGCCACTTATACCATCAATTCACAGTTCATAGGGCCTGAAAATTGATAATGCTGACAAAGCCAAGGAGTTTGCGGGCTGCCTGGAGCTGCGGTTCGAAGAGAAATGTTCATCAGAGAAAGACCTAGATCATGAAACCTTTCGCAACCGAAAGGTCACAAGAATTCTCAGTTCTGAGCCAAAGGAAGTAGAACAGCTGAGATTAACTGACTTTGAGGAGGTGAAGAGCTTGATGATGAGATTGAATCGTCGAAAATCGTAGGGATGGATAACATCAACAAGCTTTGTCTCATATATTTACGAGACAACATGCTGAAGACACCTACGGACATAACCAACGCGATGATTTGTGTAACGAAAAATCATAAGCCGTGGAAAGCAGCCACCATTAAAGTTTTACCAAAACCTAGTAAAGACTTCGCATTTCCCCAAAATTGTAGGCTCATGCCACGCCAAACTGGCTGCATGAGTGCGCACTTCTTGACTGAAGCCTACGATAATAACATTTTAGCAAAATATCAATTCGGCTTCAACCCAGTCCACTCCACGGAACACCAGCTAGCAAATGAGGTCCAACAACTCACAACAGTAGTCAGCCATACAAAATCGACCGGACTGGCTATGTTCGTTATAGTTTAGGCCTCCAGCAAAGTCTGGTATGCAGAACTAATTTTCAAAATGTAATGAATTCTAATTCGACTTATTCAAATCATAGGACCATTTTTCAAGGGAGGGCGTTTGGGGTCAAAATCGAGTGGTTTCCCTCAACAGAACGGCAAATTGCAGCTGGAGTACTAGAAGGATCCCCGTTATCTCCCCTTTTGTATAACATATGCACAGCAGATAGCCCTAAATTGCCCGTACCAAAAAGATCTCTCTTGGCTGACGATAAGTGTGTGTTCTACATGTCCAGACAAGCAGAAGCAATAACTTCAACTCCGCAATCGAACCATAAGCACGCTCTTAGAATATTTGCAAAGATGGGAGATCAAAAAAAAACTCGGACAAAGCACAAGTAATTTTCATCACGCGCAAGAGGCGACATGCACGACCCAAACTAATAGTGAAAGACCAAGAAATAAAATGGCAACTGACAGATTCACATTCGATGCAAAGCTAACCTGGACGGAACACATACAGAACAAACGAAACGCCTGTAAGCCCTGTTCCCTCGCATACAGTCCAAAAGAATAAACAAAACTAACAGAACACCTGGCTACAAACAAAAGCTGAGATCGACACTACTATACGGAAGCATAGGGTTTGGGCAGTCCTCAAAGATGAACAAACGAACGTTTCAGACTTGATAGAATTTCCTACTAGAGAAAATTTCGAAGATGCCATGGTACGTTAGAAACACAGGATACATAAGGAGGTACGGATGGAAATATCCGATCTATATGTACTTACGCGATGTAGCTCTCAAAATCTTTGGTAAAATCGTCAGACACTCTAGCAGTACCATGGATACCCTGAACTTCCCGAGCAGGGCACATGAGAAGTACCCACACTTGAAGAATCACTTGAGGAAAAAATGCACCTATTGCAGCTACGAAACAGATCTGAGCGCAAGACCGACCGCTCACTGATAGGAAGGGAGTAAGTTAATTCTTCACTAGCTCTAACGCAACATACATCCTCGTCGTCCGGAAATAGCTCTAAGCTATTCATTATAAAAGTCAAATGGATTCTCATTTCAATCGAATTAAATTTTATTGGGAGAACATTTAATGGCGCAATTATCTTTCCATTAAATTCAGAATACTAATTTAGTCCAAAAAACTGACCCTAAATGTACTATAAATCGCCTGCTTCGACTTTAATATAAAATTGCAATGGCATTCGACTTTTCAAAGCGTTGGTGTAATGAAAATTATTTTGTTATTATCATACAGCGGGTGGATGTACATATAATCTTGTAACAATCTTTCAAAATATTTTAATTACAGCCAACGCACCGGCGAGTAAAAAATAATAATAAAATGCTTTAAATCCATAAAAGTTGAACCTGTATTATTTTAAGAGTTTCAAATTAATGCATTAAGTCTGTAGTGGGCGGAATATAATTAATAACCAGAGGAATCAATCGATTCTTCATTACGTTGTTCTAAGATAAATAAGTGTGCTATTAAGTATGGTAAATATTTAATGCACCTTCATTGTGAAAATTTGTGTTATTATGTAGATATCTATGAATATCCTAGGAAGTGTTTTGAAGGACATTCTAACATTTAACCATAAATCTCTCTCATAAATCAAATTTGAAGTCTATTTATTAGAGTGTTCTTATGTGTATGATACCAAATGGAAGTTCAAAATTGTAAGTATTCGATACACAACGTGTCGTCAGAGCTATTCAAAACTTTGTCTAGATATTTGTCGCGAAGCTCATTCATGTTACAACCATCATCCCAGAAAAAAATTCAGTATTCATCATATGACTGAAAGGAATCGTGTGAAAGTCAGAACCATTCATAATTACCGAACAATTAAATTTAATCATTACATCGAATGAATTTAATGCTTTCAATACGAACACTAAACACCATTTAAAATCTGAATTTTCATTTCACAATAATTTTATTTATTTTTTGAATTCATTCACAATCGCCGCATTGACCAGAGGACAATAAAATGAATAAACGTGAGCTAACTTTCGATTTTGGATTTAAAATCTCATCTTCGTTTGGTGGAAATGGAATTCAATACAAAAAAAAACAACTGATTACAACAGATGGCTTAAACTAGCCTGATGAGCAGAAGTGAACTCAATAAACGATCCAAAAACGAAACGATCCAGGCGCAACTGTACCGATAAAATACCAGTACCATTACTTTCATGACGTTTTTCTATTTCAAAACCAGCCTGCGGAGGCAACTCTGACCACGATCCGATGATAGCTTCGGGCAGCTTGTGATTCGGAGCGCGCTTACCGATTGACTTTTCTTACATTTAAAACATTTCCCGTCACTTTGACTTTCGAAAAGTAATATTTTGTATGTGTTGTTGCTTTTGCAGTGCTGAACCAGTAGACCATACTTTTCGAAACCGTGAGTATTGCAATCGAAGGCTTCACTTCGAATATTCATAGTTGCAGCACGAGAAGAAATTCAGAGTCGGATACAAATAAATTTGTATCTTGGAGCTGAAATTTCTCAGTGGATAGTATTAGTCACTTTCAGTATTAGCTATAGTACGTGTACTAACGAAAAGAGAGTTCGTCATGTTGAGTTGGCGTCGCCATTATGTAATGCGAGGTTCAACTTAACAGAGCAATGCAGCGTGGAGAGAAGAAAAAGAAGTAAGATGAATACTGTTGTTGTTGGCCAACAAAATTTTCACTCATTCAGATAATAGACAATAGGCTCATTTTTTTTGAGTTTGTTTGCAAATAAGCAGGTGTTATCGTAACTTATCGCTCGAATAAAAGACGTAATAGCAGTGAATAGAGCACGATTTTGCCTCTGGTATATTTCTGTTTATCAGTGGGCGGCAAATGTGGAGATAATAGAGGAAAGACGTGTTGGATCAGAACGAATAAATATGTTGGAAATAACATAATAAAAAAATGTGTGTTGATAATTTCACTTTTGACTTACTATTTTATCATCAATAGTCTTAAGCAAGCATTGAAGCAAACGTGCTTGCTTTAACTGGCCATAATTACCTGCAAAGAGAAGAGAGGAACACAAATTATTTATTGCTCTTATATGATTGAGATAAGTGAAGAAATTTTTGTATGAAGAACAAAAAAAAATATCTACACATAAATAGCAATTTCGTTATTGTTTGCTTTTTATCGAAAAGATAGGATTGTTTTAAAAATAGATCTTATAAGAAATTATCTGGGCATAAAGTGAATCTTAATTAAAAGTTCATGGACAATATACATTTTTCAAATTTCTTTTTATGAGGCTTTGCATTTTTATTTCCTGTTTTTCATCAGACAAAGTCTGTTTGAAATACCGGTATTTACTAAGAAATTGAAATTTATATCTAGTTTCTAGGGGATAACTTGGTTTATAATTTATAGTAAAGTTTATAAACCTAATTTTGATCTGAAAGCTCGAAAAAAATCAAATCTTCATTCAATTCTGTTTTTTTTTATTTACATTTTTAGGGCTTGTCTGTTTCAACCCATTTTATAAACATAATTAAATTTTACAACCATCTTTAACCAAATGTCATATAAATACACATTCGAACCTACTAACAATATAACGCCTTATTACTAAATTACCAATTGACGTGGAAATAGTAAATGAGAATACTTCTTCAAATATACTACCTGGACTAACTAAAAGTGAAAATTAGCCAAAATCAAGATAATTGTTGCTTTTTATAAAAAGCGCCCAACGTGGGTAAATGCACAGTGAGTTTAATAATTAACTTTATTGAGCAGCTGTTTAGTATTATTTGTTCAAAAATTAATTACAGATTTAGAAAATGTGTAGAACATAGACAAATTTATGTTTTAAAAGCGACGGGCCTGTCTACTGATACGATCGTAATAACAATCAAAATGTCGTAAAATGCCGTTAATAAGTATGCAAAGTAACGAAGTTTATAAAATACTCACTTTCCGATCGAAATACAAAAATGTCACAGGGGCAACGGTGGGCTATTATTTGTGTTCCTGCAGGAAAATGCTCCGATTCACAACGTCACAATAATAACGCAGTGATTCGCCAAAAAAACATCAGTTTAATGAAAAGGTTATTGCATTTCCCTAACGTCAATCTAATCGCAAGAGCTTTAGGCAGTACAACACGAAACGTCTATTGAAGCAATTTGAAATGCTTGACAGACTATCTTAGAGGGGTAGCTTCGAACAAAATAATTCAATAAAAGACCGCATTTTTTATTCATTTCTAGCAAAAAACGGCAACAAACAAACATCTACAAGAAAAAATCGGTCAGAAAGAAAACGAAGTTTGTAAAATTTCTAAGTTAAACTAAACAAAATTTGCTGTTTTTTTTTATAAATTTGACATTGATTTTAACATTTATACAATTAAAATATATTTATTTAAATAAACAAATTAAAAAAAATTTTATAAATAAAAAAAATTTTTTTTGGAATTTAAAGCATTAAATTTCATATGAAACTTGTCTGATAGTATCTCTGAAGGGCATTTTATACGCCAGTTTTATTTACACAAGACTAGTTTTTAGAAGGCGGAAGTGAAGAGGAAGTGAGGAGGGGGAATACTTTGATTTGTATGGACGCATGTGTGAAATACGCTTTAGTACAAAAATGCCCGCTACCGCCAAACGCGGCTTATTACGATCAATCTTTCTGCGAATTTCGTTTCGATCCGATGACCGTATCGGTACTTAAAGAGGCAAAAAGACTTCATCTGATTGACAGGCTGCCTCCACTAGCTATTTTTCATGGAAATGGCTAGTGAAGGCGGCCTATGGCATGCCATATTTGATGGAAAGAGCAAAGAAGACAAGCAATTCGATTTACGACAGAAAGATGATACTGTAACATATAAAAATAGCAGGGAAACACCGAAGAAATTTTTTAACCTGACAAGCTTTGAACGATCAGCCCTCAAAAGAGAGAAAGATAAGGAAATGAAAGCAGCAGAGAGAAGTGAAGCAATTTACCTGAATCTGAGCGGTAGTAGTAGTGAAGGAAAACTATGGGACCATGGGCAAGTTTGACAGACTTCTCCTCCGCGAAAAGTGTTGGCCATTTGGAGTTGGCCTTAGGGTCTGACTACAAGCTGTTAAATTCATTTGTATTACTGAATTAATAATAAAAAAAACATTATTATTTTTTATACAGTGTTTGCTGATTGATTGCTACTGATGCTAGCTAAAATGTGGAGCCTCAGCCCTAATTTAACGTATTGTATCTAGACAGCGTAAGCAAGGCTTACCTTTGCTAATAACTGCCTGGTCCGGCCGCTGGCAAAAGATAAAATAACTTGCGCTCACATGGCGAACTGAGTTCAGCGGCTTTGGACTTCAAGTGCCTTAACCATGGCTACTTCGTTTGCGTTGAACGTCCTGCTTCACCTTCCCCCGCTTGACCTCTCTGTACGAGGCGCTACCACAAAAACTGCTGTAACGCTTAAGAAATTGGGGCACTAACAGTCAAGATCCTTTTGCTCCAGCAGAATTCAAAATGCACTAACTACTTGGTCCTCACTCTTTGCTTCAAAGGAAGATATCAAGCGACCGTAGGGGATGAGTAGGAATAGAACCAGCAAATGAATACAACAGCCTTTAGCATTTACACGGGAGGGTTCAAAACAGCTGCAGGAGTGGGGGCTGCAGACCGCAAATATAGAAACCGGCCTCAAGCTTCTTAATCACTGTAGTATTTTCTAGGCGGAGATATATGCAATACGAAAAGCCGCAGAACTAATATGCGTCAAGAATACTACAGTTGCCAGGATCAACATTTTCACGGACAGTGAAGCTGCGCTAAAATGACTGATGTCTGATACATAAAAATCTTAAATGCATTCAAGCTCTGAACAAGCTAAGAAACCACAGAAGAGTCAAAACCTTCTGGGTGCCCGGTCAAAAGAGCGTTGACAGGAATGAGAATGTGAATGCATTAGCCAAGCTTGGGGCAGTCTTCCCCTAGTTGGATCGGCAGACATCCCAATTCACACCCAAACGGACCAGTTCTTGATCGGATTCAACATGATGCAGGTTACGGTATGCAAATGGTGAGGAAATCAGAAAAAATCTCGTCGGTACCAAATACCTAGTAAAATCAACGCGGGTTGACTGCAAATTGGTGGTCAGCATCATTACTGGCCACTATCTTGTAGCAGCTCACGCCTTGAAACTGCGAGTTTTGACCGATGGCACCAATTAGCACTCGGGATCATCAATTCACTGCCACTGTCACTTCTTATCTAGTATCGATACGGACCAATTGTTATATGTGTGACTTTGTGGCAGCTAGAAAAACCTAGCCTAACTTCAGATAAATTTACTAAGTAAATTTATAAATTGTTTAATCATTAATAATCATAGGAACAAAATAATACAATCAAAATATTATTTAAAAAAAAACAAAACCAAAAACAAAATTCATAAAAATAGGAAAACAAACATGATTCACAGAAGGAAAACATTAAAAAGTTAAAATGACAAAGAATTCAAAAGTCTTTCCCGTTTCCTTTTATGTTACAGTTTGTCAAAAGCGTTTTAAATACCTATTATAACGGTCACAACAAATCGAAGGCCACGAATTCACATAAATCAATCATAATTCACAAAGATTCAGCAAAATGGTTTTTAAGAGATAACATTTTTTTTAACATTCTAAATTCCCTATACTCGTTAAGGTCCATTATGGTGAATCATTCCCTATTGAAATTTCGACGCCCAACGTGGGTTTCTCCATGTAAATTTTTCTTTACAACTTTTCTTTATAACATTTTTAGTAAATTTACTTTCATTTATTTCATTCATTAGTTTCATTCTTTTTCTACTAAGTTTACTTATAATATCTTCATTGAAGTTCCAATAAAATTTATTTAAATAAAATAATTACAAGAACCATGATTGAGGCTTGTAGAAAATATTTTAATCTAATTACTACAAAATGTAGAGCTTCCATTGTATTCCTCGTAGTTCACGTTGGACATAAAGTACAATGCATACCTAGCGATCGGTTCTCATTAATCAAATACCGATTCATTTCCAAATTCGCGTTCCACCTCATGGCTTTTTATTTTCCATTTAGTAAATTACTATTTTTCAACAATAAGCTTAAGTCGACGGTTATATCTCTCAGATGGAGCATAAATGACGCAACATGTTTCGCAATGTTGTACTTTACAATCAAAAAACTGTGAAATTGAGGTGAAAATTTTTACGAAAATTGTAATCTTTTTCCTATATTTCCCAAAACGACATAGTTTCCAAATCATAATGCAAACATTTCACGATTGTCTATTGACATTTTTTTATCTTTTTCAACTATGTTTTATTTAGTGGCATGTAACGCGATATTTTCCATCTGAGTAAGCATTACATCACTCTTGTAAAATGGAAAGTAAATAAAGTTGTAGCAGTTCAATTTACGTTTTAGTTTTCATAAATGTGTTTCGGATGCGTTGGCGCAAGAGAATAAGTCTATGCATTCTGAATCATTTCTCTACTTTTGTCGTACAAAACACTACCTTAGACTCACGTATGCTCCCGTTGTTCATCACAACAATGACACATCCATCACAATGAAGATCCCTTGCAATCAGCTCACTGTCGTTAATATGCAAACATCCATGAAAGCATCCAAAACATCTTACGTCCAACATTACAACATAACATTTTTTCTGAAAGTGGCATAGCATAGGTTAACATGCGATTTTGTATCTAGTTCAACTACGGTGCCATCTCGCATGCGCATACCACTTACATACATATTCGACGAGCAACGGCGATCAAGGCAACGTGGTTTTCAGCATAAAAGAAAAGGAACAGAAAAAAACTGCTGCTGACGACGACACTAAGAAAAAAATGGAACGTGATTGGAAAGTATGACCTTGGATTTTTGAATGGGTTTGGATCGCGTCGCGTCACCATCAGCTACACACTATAAACCCTCTTGGCACCCCTCGCACATTTTCCCAACATCACGATATGCCACTTGCATAATTCATGACCAATTTAGATTGTTGAATGGGTTTGAGACTTAGCTTGGCTTCGATGTCACACTCTTTCTGTGTAGCGGCTCTGTGTAGTGAGCTTAATTGAATGCGAGAGAACAAAGAATGGATGGAATTGTGTAACAGTGGAGAAAATATCAAAGGAAAAGCAAAAGGGCAAGATGCGAAGGGGAGCGCGGCTAGATTAAAAAGAAATTGTGTAAGGTTTGAGCGTACAGTTTTTTATGAGTCTGGGTAGGGTTGGACTCATTGCAGAAAGAATCGAGTAAATGTGTGGAGAAGGCGGACACGAATGTGTTCTATTATGAGTATATCGGCAACGGTTTCGCTGACTAAATTATATTTTGTGTATCGGTCTCAAGAAAGAAAGAAAGAAATTTTAAGGTTTCGAGAAATAAAATTAGCGATTCAAGCAGAGGAAACAACTTACTGAGCAAGCACCGTGCTTAATTTTTGGAGTTTTGAATTTCCATTTCGATACTTTGACCTACTTCATTTCTATACCAACTGGACTCTTTTCTTAATGACTAGAAAATATCAGTGAAATCCAAATATGACATGGATGTAAATATATATTTTCTTAATTTATTTACCCCTCAAATTTTCTCACAAAAGCACATAACCACTGCAAAAAAAATTTGCTGCCATACCCGTTCAATTGCTCTGCCTTTGTTGCTTTCATTGCTGTTATTTTTCTGCACGATCAACTGTCATGCGACGAACTTGTTTTTCAAGGTTAACGCTTTTTGCTTCTTCCTGTCCCCTCCTCTTTTTGCTTCCCGTCTTCTTTAGGCGCAACGCGACGGCAAGGCAATGGTGATTCACATATCGTTTTCATCTTTCCCTCGAAGAAACTTGAAAGTATACAACTTGCACCATACTTAGTCTACCCCTCACCGGGCGCCCCTTTCCAAATGACTTATTCGCTGATATTATTTCATTTTGGCATTGGATTTGGTAATATCATGGATCGTGTGTGCCTTCACAAGCTTAGGCTATTTATAAGCATGAGAAAGTAGCGCCCGATGTGGGGAGCGAAACAAGAGACAACATATAGCTGACTGGCCTTTCTACTTATTTTACTTCTTTTGTTGCTGCTGCAAGGGTCTGTCTGCGTGTGAGGAATTCCCATTTCGTATTACAGAATCGACCAAGCCTAGTGACTGCCGCTAAAGATGGGACGCAATGCGAGCACGCGGCGGAAAAAACGTGAACCAGTCTGGCATCGGTTGTGTTTTGCCGATACAAAGCATATTGATTTGAATTTCGATGATGATTGTTTTCGATCGCATGTACAGTGGGTAACAGCCAAAATGATGTACCCAGGTAACTTATGAAAAATTGTCAATATCTGGTTGCTTTTGAATGAAATAAAGAAAAACACTTGTGAGGAATTGCAAATATAATGTATATTTATCATTTAAGTAAAAAATAACAAAAAATTTAATCCGTTACGATAAAAATTAATGAAAATCCAGATAAGACCTGATTTCGACCTCACAGCCAAAATGATGTGAAAGTTTTTTTTCCTAGAAAAAGTACCGCTAGTTCCAATAATACGTTTATGAGGGAAAAGTATCGCATCGCAGACATAATGACCATCAGTCAGACCTTGGTTTTTGAACGAAATCATTATTAGGTAAAGAGCAATATGTGACTACAGCTAATTCGCGATGGGTCGTCACACTTCTATTGAAGAGTGAGAATTAATAGTAAACAATTTCAAAGACGGGAAATCTAACAAAAAAAAATTACTGAGATCGTTAAAAGGAGTGCTTTAACGGTTCAGCATATTATTGAACGTTTTTGCGCGAAAATCATGTAGGAAATCGAATCAAAAAAAACCCGATAATTTTTTCCTTGAATTGGCGTTAGATTGTGAGACAGTCAGAAAGGGATCCTACATTGAGTGCCCCCAAATTGGCAGAGTTTGCTGAAAGGACTGTCGGCAAAAAGAGCAACCCCCAATCTATAAGGAGGATAATCACGAATGCCAATTTAAATGGTAGAGTTGCCCGGAAGAAGCCTTTCATCAATCGCAAATACAGATTTCACAGGATTGATTACGCTCGTGAACATTTGAGAAAGGATACTGCTTTTTGGGGAACCGTCATTTTCTCTGATGAAAGTAACTTTAATTTATTTGGATCTGATGGGCAAAAATACGTCTGAAGGCAACCAAATACAGAGCTCAATCCAAAACATTTAAGGGCCACGGTGAAACATCTATGTTGCAAGCAGAGGTCGAAAATCTGGCTTTCATCGATGGTATCATGGACAAAAACCAGTATTTTAATATTTTGAAAGGGAACTTACTGCAAAGTGCAGAAAAATTGAATATAAGGGATAATATTCGATTTTATCAGGACGATGATCCTAAGCATTCCTCCCAACTCGTTCAAAAATTGCTCATTTGCAATTGCCAACATGTTGTCCAAACACCTCCAGAGTCTCTGGACTTAAATGCTATAGAGAATTTATGGTGAGAGTTTGAGAAAGGCATCAGGAAATACACAATTAGCAACAGACAGGACCTTAAAAGAGCTTTGCAGGAAGAGTCGAACCTAATCCAGCCAGAGTACACGAAGTCTTTAGTGGAATTCATGCCCCGCAGATTGGACGCAGTTCTTAAGCAGGAAGACTATCCTACGAAATACTAGAAGTAATATTTTTTAATTTTATAAGATATTAAGAACTTGATACAATTTTTTTTTCTAGGAAAACCATGTCACATCATTTGGGCTGTGAGGCTAAAATCGGCATTTATCTGGATTTTTATTAGTTTTTTTTCCTAACGCATTATTTTTTTTCGTTATTTTTTAACTTAAATGATAAATAAACATTATATCTACAATTCCTCAACACTTTTTTCTTTATTTGATTCTGTAGCTGACAGATATTGATCATTTTTCATATGATGCTTGCCCACATCATTTTGGCTGTCAGCTACTGTATCTCATTTGCATTCCTTTCTTCGTGCGAGCTTTTCTCAGGGTGAAGTTAATGATCAACGGAGCTGAATAGATGATGAGTAACGAAGTGGTTTATTCATTAGATGGCAAATCTTGTGAATTCGCAGAGAACAGAGAATCAGTAATAATACCTAGTTAATATGCAAATCGCATCGATTAGATAATAAACTAACTGCACTAAACCACAAAGGATAAACACAAATAGGAAACGGTTACATTTCTACATTAGAAATCAATTAAAAAATCAAGAAGAAAAAATTTGACTCCATCATCCAAAACTATTCTCTGCACTCCCAGCCCCTCACATTACACTTCAGCTCATACGAATCAGCGAAGTACCGACACACAATTGCTAATTCGTTTCGATAATTTGCTTTCGAATTCTCGTCAATTACTGCGAAAAATTTCTGGAAAAATTGCAAACACGTCTCAAGCGTGTCCGCATCCCAACCCAACTTTGTTGTGGTTAGCAGCCAACTTGCTGCTTGTTCAACTGACCTTGACTCGCTGGCAGTCGAGCACAGGGGGTGGGAGCCACAGGTTGCCTCTCAGTTGTCATTCGATGCAAATCAAGAAGAGAATTCCACCAGAGATATGATTGAATAGCAATTATCACCGCACGGAAATAACTCTCGACGAATTGTAATGAAGAACGTGAAATGACATTGCGAATGCGATCGGTGAGTGTTTTGCATACTCATTCATCGGGGTAGGAGCAGCCGCGAACGGAGCATGTGAATGTTGGTGGCGCTGACAGGTAGATTGATGGGCAGTGGAACTAGTGGTTACTTTTGCTCTCCATTATTTTCATTGTATTCTGGCTTCGCCTCCAAACACCAATTTAAATTCAAATCCTATGAGACAGCACTCTGATTTCAGCATTTTTATTCGCCAGCAATGTTAAATGCTCACTGTCTTGCTTATTTACTCGGTTACTTGCTTACACCCAGCAACATACAATCTTGTCGTAGTAAATATTGAATATTGCAGGTCTTACATGTCGCGGAACCTTGAACTCGTATTTAAGGTAAATTGGATTGTGGCACGCCAGCCAGTGCTATTTACTTTGTCATTCACAAAGAGAAATCAAATGAAAGCACTTTGCGCATGATCTCGCATTTGGTTTTGTTTAGTGAATGGCAGTGGGTTATATAACAATGATAATATTGTGTTTGTTAGTTTTGAAACCTTGAAAAAAGTTGTATTCGATTTGGTTTCTCGAGTGACTGAACTAACTGATTCAAACAATGTTGCTGACCACACAAGCTTGTCGAGTATATATGGTTGAATCGATCATTGCTAATCATTGAAGGAGCGTGAACCTGTAAAAATTGGCTTTGACAGTAAAAGACTTGCAGTTTATCATCTTGACTATATATACTATATGGTTGAAACTTATTTTTCTCAAACGTGTACCTACTTTTTTGAAAAATGTTAAGAACAATAAAATGTCATTTATTCATTTAGGCAGATGGAAAAAATACTTCCAAAAAGATTTCAACGGAGACTCATGTGTATGTTTCAAACGCTATCAGTAATCCTTGCCAAACTCGAATAAACTGTGACTCAATTTGAAATTTTGTCTTAAGGCTCGGTATTGACTTTATCGTGAAGATAAATTTTGACAAGTCTCCATTATCTGGTCATTCTTTGGTGTGACACTAGAGAAGAGCGGAAACCGCTGATTTTTTACAGATAAAATGTCAGGAATTTCAATTTATTGATCGGTTTGTTTTACTGGCAAGACATCGGCACAATTCATTTTCAAACTCAAACACTTATTAACATCAAATGTCGCTATTTAGCTCGAAAGAATGAACTGCACGTGCTAAATTGGCATGAAATGAGTGGAGACATACTGCCTATGCCATCTGCATTTCCAAAGCGAAAGCAACTTTCAAGTAACTTTTGACGCTAAGAAGTAAGTGAGTACCACTCTTGCTAAATTTCAAGCTAAATTTTCGTTGAAACAAATTTCACGTGAAATTTCGTATGAGAATTTCACGTGAAATCGAAGACAATACTAGGCTTTACTGATTAACGAGACGTCAATGTTGAAGCCATTTTGCATCATATTTCGTCTTGTGTACACGAAAATTTGCATGCTCATTCAGCTTCACAAGACGAATACCACCAGCATTATTATGAGAAGTTCAGAACTGTTTTCGCTGGTTGCAGAATAGTTCTATTTGTTTCGCAGCAGGTTAACGGTTAACTTTTATGATCATAACATTAATACTAAAAACTCCCATGTTATACATTTTCAAAATACAATCATTACTAGGACAGAGAATAGATAAGTAGCGAAAAGTATTAACACGCCTATTGAATAGATAAATGATTTACGAAATGAATTTTATGTGGAAATTTGCATTTACTAATGAAAATTATCTATATGTGACCAGGGTATCACATTTTTGCCCAGAGCAACAACCAGAGAAATCTAAATCGCATTATTTGGAAATTTTATGATCTTAAGGATCGAGTTAGTTGAATTTTAATATTTGGACACTTAAATAAAAACAAAGCTCCTGTATAAATAAGTTTTGTTTCGTAACGTAAGTTTCATTTACTTTTGGAAAATTCAAATTGCCGTGCTTGGATGGCATCCATCCGCTTATGCTAAGGGAGCAAAATGACCACCTGGAAGCGGACTTAAATGAAATCTTTTGGACATGCCTAGGCCTTGGATCATTTGCGTCACCTTGGAGGCAGGTTAAGGTAACGTTTATGCCCAAACCGGGGAGAGATGACTATCCAGATCCAAAGAAATTTAGGTTGATCAGCTTAACTTCGTTTATGCTGAAATGCCTGGACATCAATCATTGTCAACAAATCAGAAGAATCATTGTCAGCAGATTACATACGGAGACGGTCTGCGCGCGTTGGGTGCCGAGAGTGTTAACCGACCAAGAAGAAACGAAGAAACGAGTCGACATTTCGAGGGTGAATCTCGAAATGTTCCAGGTAAATCTGGAGAAGTTATTGTCACGTTTCGTGACCATGGACAAGACTTGGATCCACCATTTTGATCCAGAAACCAAATAGCATTAATGACCTGGAAGCGACCCTCTTCACCGACGCCGAAGAAGTTCAAGGTGTCGAGTTCGGCAGAGAAGGTTATGTATCAGTTTTTTGGGATGCTGAAGGAATTATTATGGTGGAATATTTGGAAAAGGAAGCCACTATATTAGGCTTTTACAACCCAGACCAAAAGAGAAGATTGCAGGAGGCTATTGAGGAAAAAGAGGCGGCAAACTGCGAGCCGGATTGCTGTTTCATCAAGACAACGCACCGGTTCACAAGGCTGCAGTTGCGATGGCTGCAATTCAAGAAACAGGATTCGAGCTGCTTGATCATTCGCCCTATTCACGAGATCTAGCTCCCAGTGACTTCTACCTCTGTCCTTGGCTCAAGGAGCACCTTCGGGGCAAGAAATTTGAAGATGATAGCGAGATGGCCGCTGTTGAGGCGTTTTGTGAGAGTAGAGACAAATCATTTGTTCTAAGAGTAGCTTGGGTTTGGAAAAAAGATGAACTAAATGTATTAGCTTGTTGAAAAATAATTATTTTTTTTTTAAAGTTTAATCACCTTGGTTTATATTGATTACCATTACTTTTTAAAAGTGGATCATGGTCAAATGAAACTTGTTTTGTGTACTAAGAAAAGAAGACTGGAAGGAGTAGTCTTTCTCATTATGAAAAGTACAACTCTTCAACTTTCAGGTGAAGTCAAATATCTAGGAGTAATCTTCGACTAAAAAACTTCTCTGGAGGAATCATGCAGAAGTGAAGCTTACTTGAGCTTTAAATCTTTCGGGCAGTGCAAGAGAACTTTTGCCACAACATGGGATTTGAAGCCCCATGTAGTTATGGGAGTCTACATTGCAATCATAAGGCCCGTTGATCACGAACGCATCGGTGGTGTGGTGGACTATTCTGAAGATATTGAATGCTCGCAAGATGTTAGCCACGCTGCAAATGACTGATTGCCTGGATATCTGTGGGTCTACTAGCACTACTTCTCGCATCGCCCTTGATGCGCTTCTCAATCTGCTTCCACTTGACATTCAAATTCAGCTCGACTCGCACAGTAACTCAACTAACTGAACGACGAGGTGGGGCATAGCTCTATTAGAGATTCGATGCGGGAAATCTCTGCGTTTCTCGCTATGCTTTTGGACGCTCGAATGCCCTTACTCATTTTCGGGAGAAGTTGGTGCTCACATGAGAGATGGATGGGCAGACACACTAAGTTCTTCCTTCCAGAGCCCACCGATGCGACTGCGGAATTCCCCCTCAATAAAATTAGGAAAGTTTGCAGGACCATGACAGGCATACTGACTAGACAACTGCGCAGGAGGACACATGTGCCGAAATGGTGTTGGACAGTATGACTTTTGTCCATCTTGCCTAGATGAGGTTCACTCTGCGGAAATTTTCTTCTGTGAATGCCCAACGTTTACGCGTTTTAGATAGCAGTTCTTTGGCTGTACATAATGTGGCACGTATACAGCAGATGGCCTCTTTTCCCCTATCATTGATCCTAGTTATCGTTTTTCTATATGGATTTTTACATACTGCCACGAAAGATAGGTTTTTCAAATATTGTAGAATGATGAAATAGAGTATGTAGTTTTCAAATCCGGTGTTAGCTCAAAAATGAAAAATATGTCAGATAGAGTGTTTATGCTAAGAACGGCAGAATGGGTGTTTCGGGCTGAGTGCTTTAGAGGTGTCAGGCGCTGTTCTGATAACCCACACACTCTTTTATTACCGAATCTTAACCAAATCGGCATATGTCTAAATTATATCTAGATAGATATACCTATAATTAAAAATCTTATAAATTTTTCGACAATGACTGAGCGAATTGTCAACAGGTAGCATGAAAGCTGATTATTTTAATACAATCCATCACTTTCTGCCTATTACATGGCAAACTAACAAACCAACAGCATCTAGTTGTCATCTCGACCTCGCTAATTATAGACTCATCAGCTCTTAAATATTCCACGCTAAGTGTTCCGACGATGTCATTGTTTGCTTTTCTATTGTTTCTATTACTCAGACTTGCTTGCTTGCTTGCCTACTTGCATTGCAACCCTCTATTTAGCTCGCATAGCTTGTACTGTAACAGTTTCGCTTTCGACTGATTGACAAATTAAAAGTATTTAGGACTTTCGTTGACCCGATCCCAGTATAATTGTAGTCATACTATTATCTATTGCGTAGAAAGACATGTATTTTGTTTGATTTGGTTGAAATATGTATAGATTGTTCTTTTTGCGTGACACAATTAAAAGCCAATTTTTGTTTTTTTTAACCGAGCCGCAATGGTAATTAGGGAGAGGTCGCGGTTAATTTCAGTGTCTTGCTGCAAATTAGATGTGGGTAAATAGTGAATTGGAATTGGGATAGGATAAAAGTAGAACGTCACAAAGGTCGAAAGTAGAAATTGATGAAATTCAAATAGTTCACTTGTCTTTGATGTCGATGAAATTAGGTAAGTGGCAACGATTTAATTGGAACAGATGCGTTGGAAATGAGTTGATTTTATTTTAAATGTAGTAATTATGCTATTTTTGTGAATTCAAGTTAGATTTAAGAAAATTTTAAAATCATTTGCTGGCTTTTATTTGATTTTTGAAGTAAGAGAATCAAAATGTTGTTTTGTCTAGGAATGTTTTGATTATTTATTTATTACACGGACAAAGTCCATTAGTAAATTAAATTGAGAATACAAGCATTACAGGCTGCAATAAATATACAATATACAATAATTGCTTGGAAATAATTCAATGATAATTCAAAAAAAAAGTTCCATTGAATGAAAACTAAGTGGTCTGTTCTGTGGTTACAAAAGCAAACGAATGATATAAAATTAAATATACCAAGTAATTCACACTAAAAGTAAGGATAAGATTTTTTTTCAACTAAACAAATTTACCAAAATTATTGCATCGATATTAGTTCTCTACACCTCTGTAGAAGTAATGTCAAGCGTAGACATTAATTCAATATAGTTGATTTCTTGGAAAGCAATATAAAGCTTGAATCCAAAATAATGCAAGAATTTGTTTTGCAGCCTTTCTAAGGAGTTCGAAATAACTTTGTAGTAAAGATTCCGCATAACAGCAATAATCGAAATTGCTTCTCACAAGCGATATATACAAACATTTAAAAATAATAAAATTTTCAAAATCAGTATTATTAGAAACCCAAAATTCTCTTCGATTAGTTAACAATTTCGCGTATGTGCTCATTAAAGAATAAACTAGAATCAAATGGTAAAGCTAATACTTGTGCAGAGTCAATTGGTTTCCATTAATTGTATAAAAGTGTTCCAGGTTTAGTTTTTGCTTATTGAAGGTGATATATTCACATTTGTCAACGTTTGATCAAGACTATTATGACTACAGTAGGTGCTGAAATCATTTAAGTTTTTGAGCCAAATTTCAGTGAATATAATCACTTCATTATTTGACGAAAGAAAAGCTTCACAGATTTCATGAAGTTTTGTGCATATTCCAAGCGCATTTTGATAATAAAAGTGAGTTCTTTGGAACATAGTTTAATCGGAAACGATGCTAATATTTTCATTAGAAAGAAACTTTCGGTGATCGTATTATTTGATAAAATCCTCAAAGCCGTGTCCTGGTCTTTAGCGACAGCTTCAATTGGACTAGTTTCGCCAACTTCAAACTGGCTCAATCGAAATATTTTTAAATCGGGACCCGCTAATGATGAAGGCTGTACTACAGTATTCAATAACTCGAGATTTTTTTCAGCATCCGCAATAACAGAAGACTCAGGGATACCGTGGATGATAACGTTTTTAAATCTTCTTTTCTATCTTCAAGCATAACATCAATGATGCTCTCTGGAATAGGTTTCGTTTGCTTTAAGATTTAAAGAGTCGACCTCCTCCTTCAAGTCTGCAACCAGTTTGTGTAAAGCGTTCCACTGGGCTTTCTCGTCGATACAAATAGAGCAAACAACCTTTTTAGCACGTAAAGCAGAAATTGTAGACCTGGCAGATTAATACAAGAAGAATGCTGCGGTCTTTCGAAATTGTCGCAGCTAAAATATCTTTATCGCATTGAATACAGCTTGTCACATTCACTATAGGTCATATGTATACGTATCCACATTTTCTTTCTGAAGTTCTTTAGCAATCTCTTTTTTCTGGCGTAATGAGCAATTAGGAGATTATTCAAAATTTTATTTTAAATAAAATTTTACCCACATTGGGCGCCAAATTTCATTAAGATTCAGCTGCAACTCTAATCCACTTCAAATATTTTCTTATGCTAAAGCACATAATATTTTTAATCAACCGGTGTTGTGAGCTATAAAATAGACCAATGAAAGATATAACGAAGAATTGAATAATCATTTCCACTTGATTTTTTTTTAAAATTTGATGAGCTTAAGTTAAGTATGATTATTATTTTTCGTAATAGAGATTTTAAATTCTGCCACAAGGATAAACGTTCCTCCAATAGCATAGATACTTACTTGAAATAAATTTTACCATATTGAGAGAGTACGCTAGCTTAAACAATGAATGATCAGAGGATTTGTGCCTTAGTAATTCATATTTTAAAATAATTAATTTAATTGATCTTAGAAAACCTTACCCAATTCCAAAAGCATTTAAGTTAATACATTCTGTTCACTTACGCCACAGGCTACATTCACTCGCTTGTTGTGAAAATTCATAGCAATTACCTACACAAACCATCCATTAAATGCTTCCGAAGAAACAATAGTCAATTAACTTGCAAATCTTCCATTAATGACGAAAATCGTGTACGATGCCTTTTACAACAATTTCGAGGCATTCAAGCCCATCCCACAAACTATATAATTGCTCCAAGTTTGTCGATCTAGCGTAACTAAACTCTTCAATGTCGATGCTGGCAAGATATTTCCGTCCCGCAACTATTTCACTGTGAAACGGTGGCTCTCAATCTGTGAAAACAGCCCAAGAACGCATCTAACACTTTCCGGAACGCAGTTCTTATCTTCTTCTTTTCTTCCTTATTGCGCGAGCTCTCTTGACATAATTCCCACACGCAACTCGAACTGTGTCATTGTGGCAAATATTGTACATACTCGTACATATATGTATGTGAGTGCTCATAAATGCGCTAACGGGCTGATTCTAAATGCCAAAACGCTCATTCTCGTTTCTTATGATTTGTTTCTGAAGCTGAAAGTGGTTGTCGTCATCGAAACTGTCGTTGCAATCGTTGTTGTGCCGTTGGTTATCATCGCCTCCATCAACCTCTTCCTACTTGTGATCCACTTAGTCATATTCTTAATTCAGAATTCGCTAAACCGTGACAGTGCATGTGCAGCAGATCTGAGAGCAAAACTATGGGAGGCAGTTGATATTACGGAATGGAAATGCCAGAGCTTATTGGATACACTGGGTAGTCAGAGTAATTGTCTTTGGATTAATACACTTTGACAGACAGTGAAATGAATTAGATTGTAGAGAAATACTTGACACTTTATCGAAAAGACCAAGTAATTGTGCGTGCTAACGCCATTGCAACCGAACTTCATAGCATCAGCCAACCACTAGGACTCTTTTCGTTTGCCTTACTAATTATATGTTTCCAAAAATTCATTATCCTTTAAAACCACAAAAACGTACAGGAAGTTGTACCGAAATTCCGATAAAATTTAATTTTCATACTTCCCGCGGCGCATTTCACTATCTCAACCGAGTGACTTATGTACTCACTCGGTCAAAATAAAGATATAGATTGCACGGAAAAATTTCACAAAATGCCACTGTAGAAATAGCAAGCTAATGCAGAATTGCAAATACGCTATAAGAATATGCAGCATCACAATTATCTGCTGTTGCACAGACACACTCAAATTCGAAAGCGCTATTCTTGAGAAGAGGAAATATGACGATAGAGCCCATTTGAATGGAGCTAATAAACAAGGTGTCCAATTAAGCGCAAAAATATCTGCTCGGTAAATTCTTCATTATTCGCAACTATTCAACTGGAAAACGACATAGTTCCAAAGTGTTACAAAATCACAACAGAAAATGGCATGACAGCAACAAACAACACGACTGTCACCTCCTCAACCCCTTCGTATCGGCGCTGACAGCGTGGGTTCGTGTTGTTCCTGACTGTTGTTGTGCAGTCATCGAATCTAAATGAATTCTTCTTGCTGCGAGAGCTGCTTGCTCGTTGCATTAACTAGATAGAAAGCTGCATACATTTACTGTTTGGAAATATGATAATTGTTTTTTTTTCTTATCTTTGCACTTTTATAGAAATGTCGTGTTAGAAATGGTTGACTGGATAAAGGAGCAACTGCGAAAAGTTCCTCATAATTTATATGCAGTAATTTTTTGAGTGGTTACAAACTGAATATTTTTAGTCATGAAAATGATTGATCTTCCATGAGAGTGGCCGCAAATGCACTTAGGAATTGAACCTAAGGAATTGAACCTTGGAAACTTTTCATGATTCAAAACGAAATGTCAGTCAATTTTACTATCAATAAAAAAATTTTTATAAAAAAAAGTCAGCTCAAATACAAATTTTTAAAAAATTATGTCTTAGCATAAATATTCAGTGAAATGTACTTTAAAAAACTCGAAGGTAACATTGAATTTGAGACTAGCTTTTCACAGCGCTTTAGATGATTTTTCCCATTCGCTAACTGTCCTACTTCGCCCAATTCAAATGATATAATCCAGTATTCGCTACTACTGCCTGTCTTTTGTCATCTTTCAATCTTTTATCTGTGCTTTAAAATCAGATATTTTAAAGAGGAAATTGCGCTGTTGGAACTAGAACGTGACTAATATAATCGATTTCGGTCCTATACGCTTCTGTGCGTGCAATGTTTTATCTGCACGATGGATCAATGGAGATCTATTCACATACATGATCCGGCATTGCCGCCACTCAATGCATGCCCTACTAGCTGGAATTTCATTAGTTTATAGGAAAATTCTTTGTAAGGAAAACAGTGGCTATTTAGCCTAATCGGATCGAAGATGATTAATGAGAGCATTCGGAAATTGATTTGATTTTTGCATGGATAATCTGTTTAGAATGGGGGCTAAAACAGAACACAATGCATTTAACGGTTGCAGATAGATAGGTTGTGAGAAATTTATTTGATGAGTTTCCGAACGTATTGTTTTTTTGAGGATCGGTTGTATAGGGGTTGTTATTTCGTAACATATCTTTTAGAAAATATACTAATTATTTTTGAACATTTTTATTTTATTTGATCGGGCTCCCTTCTATCATCACTGACTGAACTATTTTTTTGTTTGCCTTCAGGTAATATTTTGTGTATACTGTCATACTGCTCAGCTTTGCTTTCGGCAGTCCTATAGTATAATATTCATTTACTGTCAAGCTCGACAGAAACAAATCTAAGTATACACTAGACGAAAATAAAAAGATAAAAACTAACACAATTTATAGCTTTTTCAAAATGCAAAATAATACCAAAAATTTAAAGCTAAATTAAACGTTGAAAGAAACTAATACAATATAGAATTATAGCAATCAGGACACATTCATGTTATGTGAAAATACGTTCTATCTCCATTAAATTTTAAACACAGATAGTGCCCGCAAAGAGATTGAAAAGTTAACGAGAGGTTTGGAGGATTTCATGACGAGGCTAGAAAGACGAGAGGTTCTAGCAATTATGTGGAATATATGTAGGTCGAAATTCAACTTACGGTGAACGATCACGCCAAGGTTCTATGTCATAGCTGTACACAAACTACAACCGAGACAATATCCCGAAGAGGTCAAAAATATTTCGGTGCCAGAAATCGGATGCACAACAATGGTAAGCTGCGCATTGAGTACTACCTGCAAGAAGTACCACTCCACACCTATCTTAGTTTTTTTTCGTCAACGAATGCATCCTGGGGTTAAAGCTGTAGCGACTTCATTTGCAATCAATGTTTTCGAGTGTGGAATGATAAATTTTACAAATCATTTTACCCCTGGTTTGAATTAAGTACCTACTCAAAGCAAGGTTAATTTAAACGTGTGTACTGATGATTGGATTTGGCGCCATAGCCACTCGACTGCACAAATTTCGTTCAGAATCATCAGGAATATAATATTTTTTATGAGCTTCATATATTTTCACCGATGAAAGAAATTTTTAAGAAAGCGCCCAGCGTGGGTTTTTATTTTCGTGCATTAATTTTTAACTAATTTTTGATATTTAGATCCCAAATTTCATTTATTTTATTTCAAAATCAAATATGTAAAAGAAGTTTTTTTTTTATTTTCATAATAAAAAAGTATTTCTTTCATTTGAAAGCATTAATAAATACTTTTTACTATTACAAGTTTTTGTTCGAAACAATCCATCGGACAAATGATTTTAGGAGAATGACGCCGAATAGCTTTTCTAAGCTGTTGGATAGTTTTTTGGATTTAGTGTCAAACCCCAATAAAAACTACCATATGAAGTAGGCGAATCCAAAATGCAAGTAAATTCAAAAGTGGCAAAAACGAAAGATATTGGATTTTGATAACCATATTTTTAATACATTGAAATCTTTGCTTTGCTTTTTTTTATATTCGTTATCTAGAGTCCCTACCTAAACCCCATGTAATAAAAGGCACATTAGATAAAAGGAACGACAGAAGCTTCTGAAGCCTCCTTTAACTTTGACGGCATATCATCGAACAACATTTCATGGGAGTTAGACCAACATCTGAATGATAAAGCCGTGGGAAGGAGCCAATATGTGGGTGACGAAAAGATCTCTAATTTTCAACCCCAAGACTGTTAGCTGCGGACCAAGAATCGGTAACGTGAGCTTCCTGTTTAAGGAAAGGAAGTTGACTCTAAAGTTAAGTTGACCATTAAAAAGACGGAAAGAGCCGGCAGTCACTTCAGCCACCAGTATAGAGTGCAATGGTGTCAACCCTAGAGGTGTGTCACTCTTAGAATTCTTCCTAACCAGTAAGTTAACTCTAGACACCAACGTCCCTGATAGTTAACAGGCAAGAGGCACTTCGGTTCCAAACAGACTGAAACAGAAGTATTGCACTTAGTGAAGAAACGGGGTTTCATTAACGTTGTTATAGAAGATTCGTTCTCCGATCATAGACATATAGCCTTCAACTAGAAAAAGATGGCGTAAAAACAATCAAGCACAGGCAACCAAGTGCACGGACTGGGAAGACTATCACAATGGTCTAGCAGCAGGACCTCATGACCTGCGTCCGAATTATACCAAGAAGATAGAATTGGAGAACACAGTGGGCAAGGTCACCACAATAATTCTTGAATTCACCATTACAATCATCACGTATGGGGCCAACGATTCTCCACAAGAAAACCCAAGTTTCGGATCCATACGTGAGTACTGGCAGGACCTTCGTCTTGTACAACATGAGCTTTGATGTTCGGGTGAGATTTCGGGATTTGAAGAGCCTTGACATACTGTAGTAGGCTTTGTTGGATTTGAGCAGCCGCTCGCGTATTTCTTCCTCCATGTTGTTACCGGCTGCTACGATTAACCCAAGATAGTTGAAAGATGGCACTACTTCAAATTCATGCTCAACTACCTTGAAGGTTTGACCAACTCTAGGTGCTGTTCCATTTGTTGTTACCACTATGTACTTCGTCTTTCCTTCATTTATGTGCAGCCCCAATTTTTGTGCCGCTCACTCGATCTGGATGAAGGATTCTCGTACAGCTAGTTCTGATCTTCCAATTGTGTCTATATTCTCTGCATAAGCCAGTATCTGGCAGGACTTGGTGACAACAGTCTCTCTCGTTGACGTTTTCTCCAAAACCAGGTTGATCAAGAGGCAGGCCAGACGGAGCCCATTGAAGATGTTGAACGGTCTGGATAGCAATCCGGTTATTTTAATTTGACTCGTTACATCGGCCATGGTCAACCTATACAATCGTGCCAGTTGGTTTGGGATGCCGAATTCTCTCATGGCTTTATACAGTTCTACCCTGGCTATGCTATCATAGGCGGCCTTAAAGTCTATAAATAGATGGTACAGTGGAATGTTGAATTCCCGACATTTTTCCATCGCCTGCCTGAGAGTAAAAATCTGATCAGTTGAAGGAATGGTACACCCTCCTCGTATAAAGGGAAGCAAAAGTCGTATATGGATTCCGAAGTGAAAGCAAGGATCGTAGGATCCAAGTCCATCTCCAAAAAAAGGCCATGAAGCCTATTCATGAACCAAAATATTGTGGCTTCAAGTACAGCCACAATTATATGAGAGATAAGATAGCCAAAGGGTCCTCAAGCCTATTAGTTACGTTCAAATAAAATCAGCTACATTCATAGAGGCGAGAGAGACCTTAAATGAAATAGAGGCACAGAACAACCTCGAGCTGATATGTCCAGCCTTCAGGGACACAAAGGAAATGAGGAAGCTGATACCAAAGCCAAAGAAGGAGGTCCTTTTCCGTACTCAGGCAAGGCACGGGCAAGGAAATTAAAACATGGAGCAAGAAAGTAATTGAAAGCTGCTGACTTAATCCTGGGACTTTGAAATACTCAAAAGATTACTTCAGCTTCGATAAAAGGCACGCAAAAAAAGCATTAAAAGTATCATAAGGGCTTAAAAGTATCATAAGGGCCCTATATGGAGCTTTACAAGGACATCTTCCTTATGAAAAGTACTTCAACAGGATGGTAAAGGACGAGATAACTGCTGTAGATATTGCGGAGATGGCAAAGAGTGTAAAGCATTTTTTCACACACTGTCCAGTACTAGAAATTCTTGGTTCTACTCATCCTCCCGTATAAAAGCCCCGTCCGGAGACATATCAAATAGTTCAGCGTTCGCACAAGTCTTACCAGAAGAACTTCTTGACAAAATTATATGAAAAAAAATTGATGAAAATAACCATAAAAACAAATTAAAATCAAAGCTCTTCAGAGAGCTGCGCGCTTTCTACTGCGATTACTTTTATGTAAAAAAAAAAACTAAGTACATACGATGAATGCAATCTTAATAAACATTAAATTTATAAGACATTAAACTGTAAATATCCATATTCCACTCGACACTAATCGTCTTAATAAATCAACGAGAATAATCAAACAATGATACTACGAAAACGCTCCCAAACCAACATGGAGCCATATGTTGTCGCAACAAGCAAACACGCAAACCAAACCGAACCATTAGTCGTCTTCGGTGCAAGACTAACTGTGCATTTTTCTTCAATGAAATGAAAAGTGCTTATCGAAAGTAGGTCACCATTACACGCATCTATGCCGCCGCGCGCGCCATTACAAACCTCTTCACGCACAAGCTGATCTTCCACCTTCGCAATCATCATTCCAAACGACAACAGCCGCAACAACTGCAATCGCTTCACTTCCACTTATCGCTAGAAGATCTTCCACTTCTCAGATTGCAACTAACTACTCATCTATGTCTGCTGCTGTACATTTATCCACCATATTTGTTCGCTTGGTGGTTGCTGGACGTTGCGATGTCGTGGATGCACGAGCGTTTTCTTGGGCCTTACGCAACAATTGGGGCCGATGCAACTGTGCATGCGGCGGTTTAGGGCACTGGGGCAATCTTTTTAGGCCTGAGAGGCACCGGCAAGCGAATCACCATTAGAAATTCACTTTTCATTTCGACGGCTGCAATGAGGCCAACGACTACCACGCACGCATTTATGGGAACCGTCCATATTGCACATTGCATCGCTGCAGTTGGTGGTACATTAGAAGGGCCAGAGATCGAACGTGAACGGTCGACGTATGCAGCATGCATGCACGATGCAATTGCAGTTCAAGTTGTTGCACTTGTATGCGCGAACGAATAGTCTTGCTGGTGTATCGAGGTTATTGCGCATTCACCAATTCACTCGGCTTGGTGCAATGCACTTTATTTAAACACATATACGGAGACCCACTTACTGTAAACGAGCATCTAACGTAACTGTGCGAAACTAGCGGACTTCAAGTTTTCTATCTGAAAGTTGAAGTTCTCCTTACTTCTTGTTTGCCTTGACTAGAGATCTTGGGCAATCGAGAATTCATTTCCAATCGAATTCGATGCAAGCCGTACAGTTAGACTGCAGTTCAGTTGCAGCGTCACCACATGAAATCATAATGAGGAATTCATTAGGAATTGTTGACGTTGGTTGATATATGGAGCATTGTGAAATTTGATGTCAGATTGCTTTCTACAAGACTTGTATGAGAGTTTTGAAATTTAAATTGAATGTACAGCAGCTGCATTTGAGTTTGTTTGGATCATAGGTTTGTTGTTGATAATCTGACAGATTCGAATAGTAAATTTTTTGTAATAATAATAATAATAATCATTCGTGTGGCAGAAAATCATATTACGATTATTCTACGATTATTTGCAAACTTTCAACTTTTGCTTCTTGATTTCTGCATTTTTTTCAATTTGAAGGTTTGAAAAAATAAAAAGTGGGATATTGTCTTCTAAAAATACGCATAATCCACACGCAAAAATACACACCGTGACATCTGATTACTAATAAAAATTATTCATATAAATTATTGATAATAAGTATAACATCTAACCAAGAAAAGTATGTGCGAAGTGATCGCATCCCCTCTCCTCAAGACAGATTTAGGTCAAACCAAAAAAGTTCCCTGTGCCTTTTTGAGTAGAACAGTGCAGATATAGAAAGGAATATGACCTTTTCCCCCAGTACAAGCTTCGGTAGTTTCGACGCGATAAATTTGAGTATTTCCTTTCAACTCCTTAATCTCTTTTTGTACTTTAATTCTCTTTCCAACAGCTAGAAAAATACACAAAAACCACTGCTCGTTCCAATGCCAAAATAATTTGCAAGGGACAGCTTTACATATCAATCAATTTTATGAATAATTTTCCCACACTGGGCGCAGATTTTTCAATCCTTGACACAACCAAAAACTGTTTTTGAAATGGTTTTAGGCAATCCAGCAAAAAACCATATTTATTGTAGCTTTTCCATTTCTTCGACTCTTATACTTTTTATTATGGTCAAAATTACCTGCACAAGGGTGTGGTTTCCCTTTAGAAGGAGAACTCCCAATTCCTGTCAATTTAATGATCAACCAAATCTAATATTTAAAAAAACAGGCCAAATAACTATCGACTTGCTATTCATAAGTTCCCCCCCCTTTGTTCCCCTCTTTCTGATTCGTTTCGGACTTCATCTCACTCCTTTCCAAACCGACAACAGAAAAGCAACAGTATCTTTCAATTTCAACATCATTATCATCTTCAACTAGAGATGGGAAAAACGACTCAGTTTAGTGTGTCGACACACTTCGACTCACTCATTTGGATGAGTCAATCAGTGTGAGTCAATCAATTGTGTCAATTCGTTTTCGATTGATGTAAAATGTAGTTATGAAAAAGGATTATGCATATGATTAGTATTTTTTCTATTTACCGCTTATACATGGCCATGAAAATGCGACAAAGAAAATTAAACGCACAGAAAATTTCCCAGTATTTATTTTAATAAGTATCTTTTTTTTGTTTTGAACATTTTAAAAAGATTTTAAAATGTAAAGAAAGTGTCCAATAGCTTAGTTAACTATAGTTGATTTGAATTACAAATTAAAAAACTCTAGTCCGTCAGAAAATCCTATTTTCGCAGAAAAGTAGAGGAAATATGTATGTAGGTCTTCAATGCATGTTTTGGTCCATATTATAACTAGAGTCGGGTCGTACTAGGATTTTCACATACTAGGTATAACTAGTACAAGTACAAAAAAATACATGTTCCAAAAATACTAGCAAGTATTTGTTGAAGTATGCTATATATACTATACATATGATTTGCAGTGATGTAATGAAAAGGTATGATATGCCCTCCCCACCCTCTAAACACAAGGTTCCCAAGCCAGAATGGTGATGGTGCAAGATAATCTTCAAAGGATACTGAGTCATTAGTCCGCGCAGCTTGTCCGTAACTTTCCAATGGTCGGCCATTTATTTGGCAAATCTTTTCGCCTAAAGAAAAACGATGAAATTCAATCAATTTAATTTGATTTTCATTTTATTATATGCATAAAACATCTCCTGTACTCGTTCAAATTACCAAAGTCAAAAAATTTACTAAGATAGAACAAACTAATCCTGTTGCCATCTATATGGCTTTTCATCGATCGATCTCTGATACCAAACTTTTCTTGGCTAATCTAAAACAGCCGGTTTTCCACTTCGCCTCACTGAAGCTTGAAGTTAAACGAAAATTTTATTAAGAAATGATAAAAACAAAATGTTTCGCCCTTTAAACATGCACACACTAGGGGGCCAACCTCTTCGGTAAGGCTGGATATGAATCCAGGGGCATCTTAACTCCTGCGGTCTCGTAAATTTTAATCCGGTAGGGTTGGAGACACCCCCGTGGCGACCTGCAGTCACGAGGAGAGCCTCAGCACAGCCAGAGAAGCCAACTGGCGAACCACAAAGGATCTCAACCTTTTCCTCCTTAGCACTTTAAGTGCTACTTTCAGTTTTTCCAGACGGTTTTCCGGCGGATTTCATTTTGCCGTATCTTCGAAACTAGGCCGCTTTTTCACAGACTTGTATGAAAATTTGACCCGAAACAACTCAGAAAGGTCCCCGAATTCATGCTAGACCAAAAAAATAATTTTGGTAAAATAGGACGTTTTCAACCAATTTTCCCTATCAAAATTTTTTCTCGCCCTTAAAATGTCACTATTGTACTCTGCGACCATTTTCAATCATCGAAAGTGCCGTAAAGGCAGTTTTTGCCAAACTAATGCCAAAAAACCCCTTATTCCCCTACAAAACTGAAATTTTTGTATCGCAGAAATAGATCTTGGCCCGTTATGTCCCAAACCACTCTCATCCAAAATTGGCCGATTTTGTCCGATTTCAGCTACTTTTACCCTAACAACTTTTTGAATATATGAATAAAATACTTGCAAGTACGAAAATACTCGCAAACACTCGAACATAGTATTTTTAAATTTCATGCTAAGTACTGATTGTCCCAAAAGAATACCTGTTCCAGTATATACGCTTAATCTCTAATTATAACCTAACTATGTCTAAATTCCAAAATTTGTGAATGATAAATATTGTTACTTGTTATATATATGATGCTTATCACATGAACATTTTATGGCCGCATTTCCTACAACATAAATGAGGAAAATATTTGCTTTCTTTGAAGTACTCCCCACTCACATTATTCTAAAACGTTACTCAGCGAAGAAAAAATCACTCATAGAAACTTTTTTCGAAACGGTATATAATTGAAAAGTTTACCATTTTAAATTTATCAATGGTAAATGAATTTATATACTAATGATCAATTAGAAACAAATTTTCACAAGTAACTTATCTAAATACACTGAACTTCACTGCATCGAATTGTGTGAAATGTATACTGATTTCAATATACACTTCAAGAGATAATGAAAATCAAAAACTTTTTTATTTGAATTATGAACCCATTTCAACTCCCAGATATGACAAATAATTACAGCGATAATCATCCAAAAAAAGCGGTTCAAACCCAACCATTTTTATTTCGCCCATTCTCGTATTTTGAGGTTTTTTCTTCATCAAAATATAATTGTTTCTGAAAATGTGCTCGAATATCCCTATCCAATATCTATACCTCTTATACTTCATCAATATCCTTAAAAAACTTCATTTCGATCGGACATCGCATTCGTGAGATAATCTCACTTCATCCAATCACAAAAAAATTTAGAGAGTCTACAGGAAGAAAGTTTCAATAAAAATCTTCATCATATGCACATATAAAGTGCACATATGTTCTTCCGAGACGGTCAGTTTCGATCATCACAACCAGCCACGGCATGCTTGCACTGTACGGCATTACCTACAGCCTTTACGAAATTCATATCGCGGCACCGATTGACTTGCTCCTGTGCAAAAGTGTCGAGCTCATAATCAAGTTCGAGCTCATAAACAAACTCATAAGCACATCAACTGATTGCCTCGTTCGTGAGCTGTTCATCTCTAGCTCTACTGTGTGTACACAAACACACGTGTTGGGGCTAGTGATTGCTTCACCAAACGCTCAACTCCGACGAGCTCATAAACAAGCTCATAAGCACATCAACTGATTGCCTCGTTCTTGTGCTGTTCATCTTTAGCTCTACTGTGTGTACACAAACATGTCGGCCAACACACGTGTTGAGGCTAGTGATTGCTTCACCAAACGCTCAACTCCAACGAGATCCGTGAAAGGCTCCGCGGCACGGAAATCTTCGCGCAAATGACTGCATATGTGCAACGATTGACTCGCTCCTGTGCAAAACTGTCGAGCTAATCAAGTTCGAGCTCATAAACAAACTCATAAGCACATCAACTGATTGCCTCGTTCATGTGCTGTTCATCTCTAGCTCTACTGTGTGCACACAAACGTGTCGGCCGACAAGCTTGTTGAGTGCAAGTGATTGCTTCACCAAACGCTCAGCTCGCTCATACTGTAGTGATTGCTTCACCTGTGAAGCAGCTCGCTCAGTATAGAGTGTGTCGACACACGTGTTGGGGGCTAGTGATTGCTTCATTGCGATTGCTTCACTCACGTGTTACCCATCTCTATCTTCAACACAAGCACCATCTCAGCCAGAAGAAGATCGAATGTGTTTTTTATGTCTGGATCGGTGGTTCGATACCTGGCTATAATTAATTGAAGTCCGAATTTTGTATTACCTTCAAGGTGGATTTCTTTTTAATAAAATTTCCTTTCGTTTGTCAGGTACTCCTAAAGCCCAAAAAAGATTTGAGTCCGGGAGATAGACTTTCGAAATCAAATCTCTTTCCAATCTGGTCAATATCTATCACACACCTGATTGCCATCAACCAACTCGCAACCACTGTTCAATCAACGTGATCATTTCGCCGACGTCTTCTTATTCAGGTGAGATAGGTTTCCGCTTGTTGACTTTGTGAAAGGGAAACCATTTTTCTCCACACTGAAACAGAAACAGATCACACTGTTCCCATCGCCATCGTCATCTTTCGCGTTTCGAGGGCGCCTTCTGCCATATACGCCACCAGCGCTCTCAACATAAGTTACATTGATCAAGGCAGCGCGCCATCATTGCATCAGCAGCTGATGTATGGCGTGCTGTGTTGGTTTTCATTCGGAAACTTTTACTTTTCTTTCCACTGGAATATTGCTCCAAGATGTAATGGCAGCAGTGCCATGTTTGTCGGGTTGACTGATAGCTCCGTACACAACACGGCAATCTGGAGATGATCATGAGTTGATCCGCTGACACCACCGCCGTCTGATGCTCCCTAGTTGTCGGATGGATTCAGACGGGCCCCCGCGAAACATTTGATAACTGATGAAAGTGGTGACGCAATCATGACACCACACCGCTAACGAAAGTGAATTGAGTTGAATCGAATGGGATCGAGACCGTTTCGAGCAGATCGCTCCAACGATGGAGCTCTTGTCTGCTTATAGGGACTATGGACTGGTTTCGAGGTTTTTGCTTTTCCTTTCGCGGTGACTGGATTTCAAGAGCTCGATCGATGCCAAAGAGTGGGCTAAATATGTGCAAGCCATGTTGTAATGTTGAAGAGCCGAGCCGCTATGTTGTGCTTCTCCGTGCCCCGCACACTCCCTTGCAACATTTCCATTCTCATATGCTACACTAGCTTTGATACTTTGGTAGGTAGGTACTTACTGAAAATTCGAAATTGGTGGCTTGGTTGTTTTTGTTGCTGCTGGAGATACTGTTGCGGCTGTTACTTTTGCTCTGGCTGGAAATTTGACCTAGTTTCAAATGGAAAATGCTAAGTTTCGCAAAAAGAGATTTAAGACTCGACTTACGTAATAATAGATGAACGACGAACCGTTTAGTTCGATATCACGTTGCTTTACATTTTCCGTCGTCTGTCTGGTGAATGTTTGGCGGAGATTTCGAGGAGAAAGTAAAAGTGAATTTCAGAGGATAGAAGAGTGATTGTGTGTTTGTGGATTTGTGCAGATTGTTGAGTAAGCATGAGGTTAGAATTGAAATTTAATATTAAACTAATTGCCAATAACGTAATAGATTTGACTTTTTATGAGAGCGCAGATATATTACGAAATTTAGTGAATGTGAGATATTTGATAGAAACAGAAAATCTGTGTTTTCCCGAACAATTTTGTTTTGAAAGCTACCACGGAAACTTCACTCCATTGCTACTTACGTGCATTGTTATTAGTTGTAGGCGGTGAGATTATTTTATTACCTGAAAAGATAGAAAAAAACACATCAGTAAGGCCAAGAAAGAAGAAATGTATCAAGTAATACTTATAAAATCTTAGTAAATTCATGCAATTTATTGAATAAATAAATAAATATATTTATATGATAGTAGTGTATATGATAGTCGTAACAGATCCATTTTTGCAGCTTCAAAGTTTTCATTTAGCATCATAATATTGGCAAACTGAACAACTTAGTTCAAAAGAGATGGAGAATTAGGAGAATAATGGAGAATACTAATTACATGCAAATTCTACGCTACTAGTAAAATTCACATCCTAACAAACCAAGGGAAACACGAAGTAAGCTGTTTAACAAACAACTACAGACAAGTAAAATGCGCAGGTTTAAAGAGTTTTCAAGATCTATGACAGAAAAAACGCTGACCTCTGAAGCAATCAATTTCACATATGATGATACATGCTTCAAAGTTTTCAAGAAAATAAAGGCAAATAACAAAATGATGTTTAAACGAAAGAGTTTCATTAATAATGCTACTGAATAATTCTTTTTCACGAAACTTAAAGTGATTTCAATCAGTTGCATCTGGCAGACATTTTGTAATTGAAAAACATGGATTAATTACCTGCAGTATACTAAAAAAATAACAGCTTGGGCTATTTTAGTACGCGATTTTTTTTATTTTCCGCAATTTTTTAAACTTTTTTTATTATTTTTATTTATTTTACTTATCTTTCATATTTTTTGCATATTATTTATATCTTTTTGTAAAAAATTTTTACTGATTTCCGAAGAAAATTAGTATTAGACTCTGTGTCCGTTAATTTTAATGTTTCTTTAAACTTATTTTTTAAATTTATTAGATATTATTCAATTCAATGGTTCAAGAAAAGAAATGTATTTTATTACAACGCACTGCTAGGACTAAAATAAACAAAAGTTCACTCAAAGTGGCCGCCTTTAAGGGGTTAGTCCACTGTTAAACTGCTCCAAATGAACTTTTTTTTTTAAACAGCCCCCCAAAAAAAACTATTCAAGATATCGATTTGAAATTTTAAATACATCTTTATTAAAGTTAAAAGTTAACATTTTTATTGGAAAAAATTATTAGAAAACAAAATGGCGACCGAATGGATCGCCGCAGCACCGCCGAAAAAAAAGCAAATTGCGCCTCGTAAATTCCTGTACAAAATAAGCATCTGTGAACAAACTACCAAAAATATTTCATTAGTTTTGAATATAAAGGACTGCACGGGCCTAAATTTAGAGCCCTAAAGTGATTAAACAAATTTGGTATACTTTTGAACATTGGTTATCCAGTTTTTCGCGTTTTTTCAATCAAACATGTTTCCCAAATCGTAAAAATTTTTTTTTTTCTAAATTTAGGCCACTGCCTAAATGTAACATTTCAAATCGATATCTTGAATAGTTTTTTTTTGTAGCTGTTTAAAAAAAAGTTCATTTGGAGCAATTTAACAGTGGACTAACCCCATAACTCTTACACGACTTTGGCAGTACGCATTGTTTCAAAAGCAAAGTTAGCTACTGCTTGCTTTAAAGCTTTCTTAAAGTTCTGTATGTTTGGGTGTCTTTTTCAGACTATGTTCTCTAGCTCGGCCTACAGTTTGTAGTCCAGGGGATTGAAATCTGGGCTGCCAGAAGGCCATTTTGACGCCCTTACCAATCTTTCGACATTGTTTTCGAACCATGCTTGTTTGGTGTGAGCTTTATGCATCAGAGGAGAATATTCTTGCAATTTTTAAATAGCTTAGAATTCAATGAATACACAGACTTCTTCAGGATGTCCATATTATAGTTTTTTGTTACAGTTTTTACGCCTTTTTTACGCCACCCATCATGACATTACTGACACTGTACATTTTTATATTTCAGATCATCGGAAATAGGTCGCTTTCACTCGTCTGGAAATTTTCAACATCACTAAGGATGTTCGACCGAATGGATGGAAAACTCAAATATTGGAAGCGATGTCGAGTGGGTTCGACGCAGGTGTCCAAAAATTCCGAAATCACTGCTGAGAAATTGCTCGAAGACATATTAAGTTGTATGAATAGTATCCTACGCCAACTGCAGTTCATGTCGTTCTCATTCCCCATCATTCACGCAGCTGCATCGGCGTTGCCAATAGGAAAATTATCTGAAGATGCTCAGGAAGCCCGGAATAAAGACATCAAAAAGTCTCGCGAAAAATTTGCGAAAAAATCTTTGCGTTTGCGAACAAAAGAAGATGTATTTAACAGGCTTTTGGCATCTTCGGATCCATTGACATCGAGTTTACAAAAAGTGCGACCCCAAAAATAGTGGCCCGCTCAGTCCGAAAGTTTTGGAACTACTGGTTTCGTCCTCTGCATGTTCACCGGCCATTTTGGGTCAGCCATTTTGGTTTTGGGAATACCAACATCGAATTTAGGTTTCTTGGCCTCAAAAACCTACGAGTTATCATTCTTACAAGCACATCATCAATTTTTATAAACTCAGTCGGCCATTTTGTTTTTCGAAATTTTTTTTTCAAAATTGGATTTTTTGACCCCAAGAATCTAAATATACAGCTTCTTCGAAATGTTCGTTACCAATTTGATTTTTGGCCAGCTTTTGAGGCGCGCGGGACCACTGTGTGCCGTGAAAATTTTTTCATCAGTAAACAAAATTGGTCGTTGTTTGTTGTTGTTGTTTTTTTCATCTTGTGTTCATAAATTTTTTAAACTGCTCTGTAAGCAAATGGTCTCTTGACCTCTGAAAGGTGCCCATCCCGAGGTCCGATTTTACCATGCGAGAAATACTTCTGATGGAGATGTTAGTCCTCCGAGCCATTATTCGTTACTTACAAAGGGGAATTCGATTCCCGATCGTTTCAATGACTGCAGGAGTACGTACGTCACGGCATTGTCCTGAACGGGGTCGATCTCCAACACTTTTGGTCTCGTTGAATATTTGGATCGGATGATAAACAAATCTTCGTGTTGTTTTCAATGCACGCAACAAGCTAAAAAAAACTTGCTTGCAGATTTTCCGCACTTATGTAATGTAATAATCTCTATTCGGTTTTCGTTTGCATTACACTCCATCTTTACACGTGAACGAACAAAGTTAAAATGTGCATCAGTTGTCAACAATAGTAAGACACATCCAAAAATAACGACTGCAGAAACGATGCGCATGAACAACGGTATCGCGAACGCGGTCAATTTTGTGACAGAACTTATAGCATGACTGAGTATAGTATGTGGTAGATAAATTCATATGGCGGACAAAATCTTGGAAAATCTATGGAAATTTTCACCGAAACCGAGGGAATTTCTTTCTCATCTGGCTGGCAACAATGGTTGAGAATTTTCAGGTGCCTTATAGAAAA
This sequence comes from Nemotelus pantherinus, assembly GCA_963978885.1. Taxonomy (NCBI): domain Eukaryota; kingdom Metazoa; phylum Arthropoda; class Insecta; order Diptera; family Stratiomyidae; genus Nemotelus; species Nemotelus pantherinus. The sequence continues at coordinate 210,451,209 of OZ022263.1, read as the reverse complement.
ATAGAATTTTGTAAAATAAACACTGATTTTTATCCTTGATTATGATAAAGATTTGAAAATTTTGAATCTACCTAAGCCCTGAGTGCCTCCAAGTAGACAAGGATTTGTTTTCAAATTTCGATTGGCGAGAACGTCTTACATAAACATAGGATCATCAGCAATTTTGCTGGGCGTATTAACTTCTTTGTTTTAATATACATTGTGATTTTTTATGAAGCAGCTACAACAAGTACCAGAAAAAATTGGACAAAACCTTAAAAAAAAAATCCTGCAGTAGGGTTGACATACTTCAAAATTTTTGCTTTTCGGAAAAAAAGCAAACGATAGATAAATTTTATCGTTTTCCCACCTTTCCAAATTAAAATTCTCAAAAATTCCGCTTCCCAAAAGAACGGTAACCCATCATAAAGTTACCTATTTTCTGAGCACTCGAAACTTCTGCTCGTGAGAACTCACGCCGGAATCATCAAACCAATATGAAATTCACTGGATGTATTGATTTTGAGTAGGAGCAGATCCGATAAATACTATTTCCGCAATTTGGCCAACCCTGTGTCAGTTGCGTTATCTTAAAAAATCATTCAAAAAAATAAATACTGTTAGCCAAGTTTAATAAGAATTAGACTCAAAAATTCTTCCAACTATGGTAATTTTTTGTGGTTTTTGACATTTCTTTTGACAGTTTTGTCAGTAAGAAATGCTATGATTAAATTTTCGAATGATAATGATATTGTAGAGAAAATAAACAATTAATATTTGAATTTCAAAAACTGGCGGTAACCCTAAAAATGTTTTTACTCTTAAAACTTCCAAAGCAGTTATTAATTCCGATGCAATCATCGGATCCAAACGAAATTCGCAGGGCGTGTTGATCATGACGTTGAGCAGTTGAGGTAGACTTTTGGCTGCAGTGTTGGTAAAGCGTTAAAGCTTATGAAGCCTAGTGAATACAGAATTGGCTCCTGGCGTGAGGATTCCCTGGTTTGAATCCAAGTACGGACGGAGGACAAAGCGGTAAGCCTCAAGTCAGGAGTAAAATGAGGTGTGAAACTAATCATTTCACGCTTGTAAAGGTTCGATTATGGAAATGGAGTAAGTGGGTTGTAGCGAGACAACTATGCTGGTAAAATGTTGACCGCATTGAGCATGTTTATCATTCATGTTTTGAAACAAAATGCAGTCGAATTTTCGCATGATAAGCATCCGATAATGAAAGTAAATAAGGAGTGTTTTACTTTCCTAAGCTTTGAAATTCATGCGAGTGACCCAATGACTTTTGATGCATTCATCGGATCGAAGTAGAACATTGACCTTCGATGCAGATTTATTGTAATTAATAACACATAAAATCCCATCAGAACTCCCAGTCCATCATGTCTACTGTAAACATTTAAATTTACACCACTTCCAACATTGCGCAACATAAACATTCAAGTAAACATATATCTGAATAAAGCAACGAAAGAAGCAGCAAAGGAACAACAGAGCAACTTGTTGCTGCTGCTACAAAAATAAAGAAAATTTCAGTTTACATTCATTCGATCGAGTTCTGTGGACTTCTGGCGCTGGCACTCACATATGCCCCCTCTTCTGATGAATGCAGTTTATCGCAAGTAGTCTGGTAGCAGTGTGTTTACTGAGTGTTTTGCATTGCGTATCTGTTGAATATTCGCGAATGACACCGAGTGATTTTGCGATGTGTATTAAGATCAGTTTGTTCATTGCATCTGCAAATGTGCCTTCACTGTCAACCACTGATTTTCATCACCAAACTGCAAACAGAAAACTCGCCGCAAGCGCAACGCTCGGAAGTATCTACTAGCACTCTACTCGGGCAGTGTTTTATGGATTGTTTGCGTTGCTCTCGAGAGTTGGAATCCATAGTAAATAAACAGATACAGACGCGCTTGCGAAATTGCGACAAACTACAGTAGAAAAGCTTCGCGGTTCGCGCTGTCCCGCTTTATGTATGTATGTTTATGCGATTAGGAAATAATTTCGCAAGAAAACATAGTGGTTTAGAAAACAGTGTTGGCAATACGACTTCCTCTCACTTGGCCGTCTATCACTTACCACTCGCAAGTTTTTATGATTTTCAATGCTGCAACAAGCACAGCTGCTTCGCTGGCAAACGCATACAGAGTCGGTTGCATTTTTACTATTGCACCGATCGATTGCTTGAAGTGGCATTGCAGTCCTTGTTCAGCCTTTCTCTTGACTAACGTCCCTTCTAATCTCAGCGGGGCTTCCCCTATTGGACGTTTGTCCTCCTTTCGCACGCTCCAACTTTGTTAGCTTCAGGATCTTGATCTGGTTCTATATTGCGTCAATACTGTGCTACATATATGTACGTTCTGCGGTCGGCTGTTTTACCGTCGATTGTTTGAGTTTTGTATACCGCATTTACCTTGCTATCCTAATGCCGGGTGCGGGACGATGCTGCGACTTATCGCAAGCACTCGCTTGCCAACCCGCCGCCGATTGTTTTGTGAATTGAAAATTACTTTCACTAACCCACTTTCAGGGCACCCAGCCAGCCACAGCCACAACTCTGAATATGTTTATACACGCGAGCGCGCCAGTTCGAGGCAGCATTCAGTTTACACAGCAGTGGACCAGAGAGCAAGTTGATTATTTAATTCATTTCGGATTTATTTTTAACGTCCTTTCCAATTTTACGAGCACAGCAATTTTTTCAATGATGTTTTCAGTCGGAACTAATTTAAGGTATTGTCGGTATTTTTAGAATGCTTGTTGAGTAGGTATTTGGATTAGGAATTTTTCATTGGGGTTTGTATGCTTAGTGGATTCATGTTTGTAGGGCGAAGTGTTTTTGAATGGTTTTGCGAAGATATAATTAGTTTTTTTTTAGGAGTCTCAGTATGTTTTGGAATATTTTCGTCGTTATTTCGAACTTAGAGTGGATTTTCAGCTAACGGAATATTTTCTTGGATTTTTTACATACTCAGAAATGTGCTCCTCTTTATATTGATTCTGAAAGACTACTGTTAGACGAGATCAAAAGAATATTTCGGTGCCTTAAATAGAAATTTGTTATCTATTTATTTATTTTCATTTTTATGTTACCATTACATTTGCAAAAACAGAATTCTTTAAAAAAAAAGATAAGAGAAATACCAATAAATAATTCATAGAATTCAAAATTTAGATACTTCGAAATCAAAATATATGAATTAAGATAGTAAATTCTACAATAATAAGGCATAACACAAATAAAATCAAAAACAACATATACAATAATGACTTAAGATAAAACGAAGTGATAAACAATAATTTATATATAGAAGCTTAATGAAAAATAATCACAAATCAAAAATGTTGTGAAGTATCGCGAATTAGGACTTTGATTTGACGTCTGAATAGAAAAAAGGTTAGTAGTTGTTTAATACAATATCTTTCTATGGTCAGGAAAAGAAAAACCCGAAGATTTCAAAGTTTAGAATCGTCTTATTTTTAAACTAACAATTTATAATAAGCGAATTTAAACGATAAATTCGAACGATGATATCGAGAGATCAAACTGATGAAATCGAAAGATAAAAACTGTAACGAAAAGATCGAACGAAAAATGTATAAACGATAGTAAGATAGTCTACGTTGCCAGATGAAATTTTAACTAACTAACCAAAAACCGTAATTTTCACTTTATATAAATTTTAATGATTTCGGAATTCAAAACCCACTTTTTTCATACGGAGAAACTAGTTTCGAACATTTACGATTCCAAAAAAGGGGCAGAATGGGCAAGAGATTGTTTTATTTATTTCACCAAGCAAGGTGTAAACTTTTAGTGCAATATAAATGCCAAACAAAGAAAAAAACCTACAAGTGAAAAGAATACCAATAAATAAGCAAAATTAAAGTAGTCCCACGGCATCCCGTGTTGGGTCTATGGGGTGAAGCTGGTAAAGAATTTCATTCAAGAATTCACAATCAATGTGAATTGGAGTGTGGAGTTATTAAATCATCGCTTTACCCTTGTTCAACTCAGATACCTATTCAGAGATAGATAAAGTCAATCCCTCGTTCGAACCTATAATCCAACCAGGAACCCCACACACATGGAACCATTGCTCTACCCACTAGGTTACTCAAGTTCCCAATAAATAAGTAAGCCGCAAATAAACAGGACATAAATAAATGAAAAACAGTTGGATACCATAATTACAAAAAAAAAAACAAATTACGGGACATAAATGGCTTGGATAAGGAAGGATTTGAAATATAAATAAGAAGAATATGGTACAAGATTTCACAGATATAGCATAGTTACGACCAGAAATATAAAATGAGAGCCAGAACAAGAGAAGGTCATCTACCCGATAGGCTTCGAGCTTTAAAAGAAGAAACTTATGATCAACAAACTCGAAAGCCTTCGCGAAATCTACTATGTCTAAGGCGGCAGGGACTAACTGAGTGAAATTAGAGTAAAGGTGGAAGATCCGCCTTTTATAAACTTACCTTAAATTTAAAATAAACTCTACTGCTCAGGATCAAGAGAGGGATGAACAAATCTTTCGAGTACTTCACCAAAGTAAGGAAGAAGGAAAATAGGACGATGTATGGGAGATTTATGAGCAGACTTGCAGTAGGACGAAAAGGAGTCGGAAGAGTAGCACAGGGGCGACAAAAGCAATTTGTCGAACAGGTTTTGGATGCCGTCAGGACCTCAACCGACATTAACATCTACTAATTCAAGTAAAGACTCAATTTTTAGAGGATTGAAATGCATAAAATAGGAGGATCTCACAGAATTGTATGTGAATCTTCACCACAAAATATATGATCAATGCACTTTTCTCAAAATTCCATTCTTTAAATAAGCACAGCTAAGACAACTTTAATGTGACCTACCTGATAAAAGAATGTTGGAAGTTTAGAATGATTCATATCATCTCAAAATCGTTGATTTACAGCAGCGGTTTAATTTGAACGTCGCCCAGTGTGGGTTCAGCTTCATACATGAAGTTATTATATGGGAGACGGATGCCTTTTTAGAATTGATTTTAATAAAAGAGATTAAATTGTGGTGCAAGCTCACCATCTATCAATAGCGGTGTAAAATCTCTTATGAAACTAAAATCCGTTCTTCACTAAATTCATTATAAATTAAACTATTATGAAAAAGGTTATTAAGCAAGACCTAATCTGATGAAACAGCGTAATAAAATATTTAAGTAAAAAGTTTGTTTTTGTAATGAGTGTCAAACATGAAATGGAAATATAATATCAAAGTCGCGCTGCTTGATATCCGTTTTAAAGTACATTATAATAAACTGAGGGAATGGAGGTTTATCTTTTACAATAAAGCCACAGACAAGAATTGTTAAGTAAAATAATTTCATTTCATCGAATATTTTCGACTTTTACTCAAAACGGAAAACAATGCAGAGATTTCGTATGAAGACTGAAAAAGAAGAACATGTATGCCCAAAAGTGCGGCACCTGCGGAGAAAATCATATAGCAACCTACCTAAACCGACCAAAGAGCTCAATGGCCAGGCAATCTTTATTGGGGCATTAACACTCAGATTGCTTACAGTAACAGGTGCAGCAAAGATCCGCAGGAATATTGCGCTTCGAATTCGAAAAATAAACATGAAAGCGCCACCAGAAAATTTATTTCAAGAGTTCATTTTTTGTGAGTTTGGATAAGGCAAGATAAACAAATAAATGTAAAATATATTTTAATTCATTACCTCGTATTACGATGACATAGGCCCAAAATCAATCGTAATATATAATTGCTATCGCCTCTAATCTAAGACACATCTTTTAAGTTTCGCTAAACTTTCATAAGACATACAAAGAACATCTGAACCGTAGTATGAATCGAAATAGGTTAAATGGCGCAATCATCGCTATCTCAAACCATATATCCAAACTGCGCTTTCCAATTTCATGACATCGACAATAAAAATAACTGACACTTATTCCAATCGTATTAAGTATATGTTTCTTGCACTAATACATTCATGAACATTGTCGCAAAGCTACCAGGAACAACAACAAAAAATAATTTTCTTAAAAGCCTGATAATCGCAAAAATGATCATGAAATGAAAACACTTTTTTATAAACTATGCTGCAATAAAATTTATGTTGGACACCGATATGTAGACGACAAGTAAGTAATCTTAGATATGACTGGAATTTTTTGTACGAGAAGCACAAACACATAGTTTCCATATTATCGAAAATGTTCGATAGCGATAGTTTCACGTGGATCGAGATAAATAAATGAAATTGCGTGTTTGGCTAAAACTAACAAACATAACACGAAAAATCATCGTGTCGTTTCTTTCGTCTTTTGACTGATATGTCAACTTAAAAAATAATATAGACAAACATATAGATATACATAAAATGTTCAAAAGTATACGAGTACAAAGGTGTACTATACATTTATATTATGTGGCATGATAAAATAATTGATAAGCTATGCGTAAAGATATCTTAATTGATTAGAGTTAAATCAATTTTTTCCATTGACTAACATAAACCATTTCTCGAACGAGTTATCATTTCGGTTTTTCGGTGGATTGTATGCTATCTAAAGTAGAATGAGCGATAAAAATGAAATGATTTTGATGATATTGCAACGAAAAGATCGTGTGAATGCCAAACAAAATAGAAAGATTGCAATGAGGTTCTAGTAGATGTCATCAGTGATTTTTTATTGGATTCATTCTGATATAGCAAATCACATATAAATATTCATGTAAAAAATGCGAACGATTGCGCAAAAGTATAGACTCAATTTTATACACTATTTATTATCTGTGCAACGTTCGATTAGCTCCTGAAATGTTTGCCTTCGAGTGGAAGGGGGATGATTTCATGCTTTCAACGTTGATTTTTCTCTGCATCTATGAGGTTTGATTGTTCTTCTAAAATATGCGCAAACACTTAAGAAGCAGGGACAAGAGAGGAATATTTGATTTTTTCACAGCAGTACACTTTGTATTCGTCTTTTTCTCTCTTTGGGAAATTAGGCTTCTTGTCTCGCGGTCAAAAACTACATGCGCCCAGCGTGGGTGCGGATTCATACAACACGAAATAAACCCGATAAAGTTTGAATAATTCGTGTGATAAATCTCAATTTATTCGAGAACTAATCTCTTGACCTTTCCGGAAACTTTCTTAACTTATAATTATCAACCTTTCCAATGGACACAACGACCAAAAACTCAACTAGCTTAGGCCAAATCGTCAATTTCCTCAAAATCCATTCACATCTCTCCACTCTAACTCTGGCGCATAGGTTGCCTTGTCGGAAATAACCAAACTTAAACAATCATATAATTACCAAAACTTTTTTCTTCTCCACTAACCGAAAAAGAATTTGTACAAATCGTCCAAAAAAAACGTGAATAAAAACTCCACCAAATAGTACACTACATTGATGCGAGGTGAAAGTGATTCATCGACAGTGGCAGCAACGTGAAGCGCAGCAATGCGTAAATGAAGTGCATGCGAAATGAAATACACGCGAACCATATTGTGTAGTATGATTTTACAACATCAGCATTTTCTCCACGCGGACTAGCTATGATGCTTATTATAGCCTACGGCAATTTGCCCTTTTCTATAAATGTTACAGCCTAGTCACCTAGCGATATACTGGACTACGTTGAGGAACAGCATGCTGAACAAAGGTGGGAAAATGTGAGCAACAAACTTTCCAACTATCAGTATGATGTTACTACTTGTGAGTGTTACAAAGAGAGCGTTAAATCTACAACGAATCTGTAAGTTAGATCATTTCGTCATCCCGTAAAATCATAATTAACAAATGAAACGACCAATTAACAATACTCGACGGCTCGGGCTTGCCCAATGCTTGTTTGCTTTACCAGGCTAAAAGTCAAGGTAGCTCCAGCAAAAGTTACTTATGTCGGTAGATATGCACGAGTGCACATTTAAATACAACATGTACCGAGAGCGGGTTTTTGAAGTTTTTACTTGAATTAGCTGCAAAACTTTCATTGTTCGGCGGCGGAGTCATGAAATTACGATGGCAATTAAAAGCGAGGAAAATGCAATAACAAAAGATGGTTAATTGACGGATGAGTGAACATTGCGGTTTTACTACGGATTATGTGTACGAAGAGTTTGAAGTTTCGCAATAGATCTTGTTTGTATTCAGTTTTGAGTTTAGTATGCTTACGATGGCACGAAAGAAGAGAGGGAAAAGTGAGAACGAAATCACAAAGAAATAGCAACATAAATAAATATAGAAAAATATATGACAGGCGTGTAAAATACCATAAGGGAAAAACAGAATAAAATCAATCAAGACAATAAGAACAACTCTTGAAAATTGAATTAAGTTATTCCAAAAACCACAAACATATTTTTGTACATTTAAATAATTTGTAAATATTTTAGACTAAGTATCTACTGAACGTGAATTTCTATTACTTTTTAACATTCCTTGTTAACAAGTTTTAACTTTAAATATCCCTAAAAAAAGCTATTTCTCTTCTTCCACTATACTACCGTCCTTAGCATAAATCTTCTGTTACATTTTAGTAAGTTTCGAGATTTGTGCTGGAGATATATGGAGAGTGCATTTTTCAATATTAATTTTAACATACTTCTACAGAAGATAGGTTTTCCACATTTTGCCCCTGTGTCCTACGATCCCTGCTTCCAGACCACAAACCATTCGTATGCCACATTCACCCCCTTTTATATGAGAATGAGGTGGCCAATGGTATTGTGATCTTGAAGGTTGGCCTATTTTTTGGTTGATCGCTGAAGTTCAGCATTTCCATTCTGATGTTTGCTTTAAAGGATATTGAGATGCCCTTTTTGGTCTCCTGAATTGTCCCTGCAGGGGTGTTGCAGGCTTCCAGCTTGTTCTGCCGCTTCTTCTTAGATTTTGAGGTGTGTGTGTCAAGGTTTAGAAGGGCCTCCATCCCTTCTGTTGGGGTGAAATCAGCAGGCAGGCCATTCTTTGAAACATGTTGAGCCTGTTAACCGGAGTTTTCTGTGTGGTTTTCTTTCCGCCGTTGCTCATCCATATAATGTAAAAGGTCTCACCATTTGTTCACATGCACAGAGTGTCTGCGTTGGATGGAGATAGTCCCCGGTTGCGTCCAAACATTTGTTTAATGAAAGAGATGGAGGAAGGGTGGAGTTTGCAGGGTAAAGCGGTGTACGGCTCCGTTGAAGAACTGTGGCTTATAGTCGGCTGAGAATACAGGCTATTTCACAGTCGTATTGAACTAGATAAGAAAAAATCGTCAAATTTAACGGTACGACAATTCGGGGAATGTGGCCGGGCCAGCGAAGTTTTCTGGAGATGTTAAAACCTAATAGGTTTAGCGGGGGCCATTCAGAAATACCTACACCGGCAACGAAAATATTGTGAAAACATTATTAGGTTTTGGACGCATCAAACACAACACGGTTAGCTGAGCCTTAAGCGATAATGCTTAATATGTTCCTGTTTAACGAGGTAAACATGCAATCTACTTGAAGAGGATGGGGTGAAGACCAAATGCACGAAGCTTGACTAATAGAGCTAAGTGCCAGACTCTGTCAAAGGCCTTCAAAATATCAAGAGAAACGACCATTGCTCCGCCAAAACTATGGAGGGAACAGTTCCATCTTTGAGTGAGAAATGTAAGTAAATCGCCAGTGGAACACCCAGAATGGAAACCATACCGGCGGTCGTTGATAAGATGGTTTGACTCAATCAAATACCTTAGGCAGAGCTGAAACGAGTGCAAATGGTCGGTATTTAGATTGATTATAGACCTCCTCTTATTTAGGAATGGGCTATATATAGAGAATATTCCACTCGAGTACGACAAGTAAAATAGTTTGCGCAGAGATTTAGTACGAGGGCCGAAAGACCATCAGATCCGACTGATTTGGAAGCATCAAGCTTAGCGAGTATTTTCAGTTCTTCTCTTGTGGGGAAAAATAGAGATCCTTGTTTGAAATTGCACGTTGGAGGAGAGAGAGAGAGACCGAGAGAAAGTTGTCCAAGTTCAAACAAGTAAGAGCTAGTTGCAAAAATCTCAGCAAAGAAGTTAGCTTAGTAAATACTAACTTAGTAAATACGTTGGTACTGGCCCGGAAGAAGTGACCAGAATCTTTTGCTTCATTTCTGGCTTGCACGAACTTTCATATTTTGATCAAACTGGAATTTATTTGTAAAGTTGTTTTAATTTCTCAAACGAAAATAGCTTGTATATTCGGTCGAACGGTCTTTTGAGATTGTTTGTGAGTGAATATGAATTGTCTTTTGGTCATAAAGTGGTGTTTGATTGAGTACTCTTGAAGATATGCGAGATTAAATAAAAACATTCCACACCATAAGATGTCAGTTATCGTGGAAGCTATTTATTTGTTTAATTATTTCCCTTTTTCCTGTTGAATGGAACTAGATTGGTCGTTTGAGGATTTATTGATAGATCCTTCTTCCTTCCACTATTTTGCTGCTTCATTTAAGGCCTTTTATATTCTGGATCCCACAGTATCCGAGTGCGAGTTTCTTATTATTACCGTCATGTCATCCGTGTTTCCGAGAGCGATTAATTTCTTACTGTTGCAAGCCCAAAGACCGTCAACCAGTAGGGACCATGGCAGGGGGAATGATACCCTTTCCTGCGCATATCCCCTCCTAGTGTTCGCCCTTAGCTTTGCTGCTCTTTTTGTAGCAGAGACAGGATGAAGCCATCTGGTCCTGTTGATTTAAGGGATTTGAAGGAGATTAATGAATTTTTATACAAAATAATTGGTTTAATCAGTGGTGAGTCAAGTGTCCACTAAGGACGTTCGTCTTCGTCCTCATCCACATTATGATTACTAATTGTGCACCCTATGAAGTCTGTTTTTTCTACGACTCAGACGAAGGACCAAAACTTTATCTGGTAACGGCGGGAGTATCTTGCTGAGAAATGTGGTTGTGGTAGGTTTCGCCGACGATACTAGCATCGTAATTCCAGCCCGTCATCTCGGAGAAGCTGAAATTTATGCAAGCGAAGCAATCTGGTAGATTACGTCCTATTCTCGAATACGCTTGCATTAGCTGGAATCCCGTTTTTGAAACCCACAGTGACAGACTCAAGTCAATACAAAAGCAATTTTTACTTTTCGCCTTGAGAGAGCTCTACAGTCCTTATCATTTTAATATCCTACCCGCTTATGAGTTTCGACTGGGTCATTTAAACTTGTCGACACTAGCCTCCAGAAGAATGGTGATATCGGCCTGCTTCACATTCGACGTCATTAGAGGTGCTAATAAGGTAGAATTCCTGAATAGTAGAATATTGATAAATATCCCTGTGAGGAACATCAGGTCCAATTGTTTCCTAAAAGAATAATCACATTCGACCACATATGCAGCTAATGAGCCAATAAATAGACGCTGCAGAATATTCAACACCATAAGCAATTTATATTCCACTACAATTTCCAAATCATCCTTCAAATCCTCTCTTTTGCATGCCATCCGTACCCCCTAACCTCAAACTATCAACTACATATAAATGTTTTATTTATTGATTGTCGTTTATTAATTTATTGGTTACTTTTTTAATCTGTTTGTCACTTATTTAACTTGTTTGTTTTTACTTTTTACTTTACTTTTCTATTTGTTTTTTTTTTTTAATTTGATATTTTATATGTGATTTTGTACCTTGTTTGGTGAATAAATAAATAAATAAATAATACCTTGGTTGCGCTGGCCTTAAGCTAGCCGACTATAAAATGGAACTGGTGCTAGTCACGAAGCGAAGGAAACTGCCTATAGTACGGATAAAGTTTGGCCACTGCATAATTACCCCGGAGCCTGCTATATTTTATAGCCAAATTGATCCTCAACGTTGTGCGATGGGTTTCAAGGAGCCACGGTTTCGAACACAACAGCTCACCGGACTGTCCAGGCTGTAAAAGTGTACCTGAGGATGTGGATCACGTTATGTTCAGTTGTCCGCGCGTTGAAGCATACAGAAGTACCCTCGAAACGGTGCTAGGCACAAGGCTATCAGCGGAAAATATCGTACACTGTATGCTGGAGTCCCAAACAGCGTGGAATGCCGTCGAAATCGCTCTAAAAAATATATACAAAAACTGCGTGAGGCGGAACGAGACAGGAAGAAACAAAAATGTTTAAAAGCCGCTAAGTGCTGATCTACATCCGCGAAGTAATACTGGATAAGTAGCCTCGTGGGGTATGGGGAAGACGGAGGTGGTTCTACTCAGCAAAAATCCGGCATGTTCCGAGGCAGGAGCCATGAAACATCTTTTTGCTGATTTCCACCTTCCACCTTGTCATATATGCCCTAACTGGCCTTTGGACAAAACTTCATAATTTTTTACTTTTTCTTTACTGTTTAAATCCTTTTCTTCGGCATTTTTAATATATTCGTTGGAAGCTTTTTAGCTAGCGTGTGTTGGAAAAGAGTTTCATCTTTAGCATGTTTTTCTCTGTTTTAATAGTTTTAATTTTATTTTTATTACTAATCCAATTACTACTTCCTTATGCTTTTGAGCTACTTTTAACACAGCTCAGAATTCCGAAAAATTTCTATATATTTTGCTTTTGATTTGGTGAGAATTTCTCACAATAGAATTTTTCACAATGCTTCAATGTTTCGAAATCTATTGAAAAAACCTAGATATATTTTAAATCCTCCTTTTCTAGAGATTGCTCTTATTATAACATTTTCGTTTTCAGTTTCAATAGCTGGATCCTTTTCTTTGCAGGACCTTTGGAATAGTTGGCAACCATAGGTTGCCAACATTACACTGCCATGGTCAAATAAATGTCAGCTAAATGAAAGTACGCACACTTTCAAATATACCACGACAATAATGTAATGAACGAACAATCTTCATGAACAACCATGCACTGTGCAAACATGGGAATTCATCGCAATCAAGGTTATGCTCGGACCTTATGCCTCTGACATCATCAAGAAAGCATTGCAAAGTTAAGTAAATTTAAAGATAACAGTTACAAAAACCTAAATCTCAAAATAATGATGAAAAAACTCGCGGATACTAAAACTGCACAAAGAAACAAACCAAAAGTCAAGATAACCAGAGCCATCAAGAAGTAATACCATAACGTATAGCTGAGCCAACGCCAAACGAAAATCTCTAAGCTTGGATTTTTGAAATCCAACTACAAATTTCAAGGCTGTGCGATTGTAAAATTGTCAGCTAAGCAACAAACGGTCTGACAAAAGCTTATGCCAGCCAGCTAGATGAGCTAGCCTAAGCCCAAGTATGCTCTACGATGGATATGTACGTGCAAACATTATGTACTCGCGGATGTGTGATAATACCATGTATTGTAGCGCAGTATTATCGCACAAGCAGGCGAGGGCTAGAAAAAGAAAACGCAATCAAGACGCAAGAAGCACCAAGCTGCAAAGAGATTTCTATCGTTTCCGAAATGCTTTTTTCTCAGCTATGTACACATAAGTAAGTACCAAGCATGGATACGATCCAGTTGGGCTGTATACAGTAGCTCGGGTGGGTAACTCGACCGAATAATGTACCGATATGTTGCAACCCGAGTGCGATATGTAGTGCAAGCGAAGCTCGCTATCTCCCGACCGAAAATTTCGTAATACTAGTATTTTCCCAACTCGCTGTTTCATTCATTCCATTTATTGACCAACCATGTTCAAATAAGCCGAATTTTAGGTCATGGAAGATATTTCGGCGGCATTTTGAATGATATGGTCTTGATATGGTCTCAAGTGCGACAGTTTCTCAATCCACAATTACATATATACATATGTATAAGTACTTTGTTCATTTGGGCTGAGCCAGGGCTACGTCTTTCGTTTGACCGTGGTTTTTGATAGATAGCACCTTCGAAGGGAATTACGGGTACAATTGCGAGCAATCTGGAAAATATTGAATTGTGCTTCTAATCTTTAGTTGATAAGCTTTTGGCTGTTTTAAACACATTCATAAATATAGTTTTATTTCGAAAGCATTTTTGTAGAAACGTAACATGTAGCTAATCGGATTCAAATGGGGCGACTTAAAGCAACAGCATCTGCTCAATGACCTGTTCGCGGCTTTATCCATAATAAAACAGAAACAGATTTCTGTACTTCCAATTTCTACTTCATTGCGAAAATCAGTTTGTTCTGCAATTACAGCAAATCAATTCCACACAGCCAATTCACACCAAATCGCTTTTGCCCTTCACCACATTTCAGTTTTCTGAAATATTTATGTTAGTATCTGCTCCAAGGAAATGAAATTCAAATTCGATTTACATATTTTTCACGCCAGACTTCGAAAATAGCGAATCTGTACTTGGCCTTTGGACAAGATGGCATGGTGTGGTCAAGATTTTGACTGAATTCCACCGATACTGTTGCCGCCGCTGCCACCAACCGTTTGGAATTTATTATTTTGAAATTTTCACGAGTGTAATAGTAAACAATAATTAAAATGTCTGACCAGCGAAACTAATTCAATTGAGCTACAAAAAACACCAAATACAAATTACATTTGTATTATTGGTGATGATGACGCTGAGTACAACCGTGGCGGCGTCTACGACTCTATGGACTCGAGTGTTTAAAGACTTGTCCAGCGACTTGATCGAGTGGGTGTATGTTTACACACTTAATTTTTTCTTTTTTTTTATGTTTCGAATTTGTTCGTGTATGAGTGCATGGTAAATTTGCTGATAGAGAGTATTATATGTATATAGATGTATGTATATACTTACTTACGCAAAAAAAAAAGTCTATAGCTTCATTTCTGGCCTTTCGTACTATGATTTCCTGCGTTCTTCTATTCATTTTTTGCTTTTCTTTTCGTCTACATTTAGAGAATCGTTTAAAGTCTTGTTTGGTATTGTTTTTAGCTTTTGTTTGGATTGTTATTTTGGTCTGATAGTGATAATGAACCATTTCCAAATATTCGAATTGGTGATGTAATCGGAATTTTCTTATCACTTGACAATGTCAGAATATGAAAAACGTGTGTAAAATGGGAGGAATTTCGAGGATGAAATTGATTAAAAGGCGTCCAATAGCTTTGAATGTAAAATGGGTGGCAATTAAATTGACTTGTGTGATATAGGCCTTGAAGCTTTCATACATGACTATAATTTTATTAGAAAAAATGTCAATAATTCTGTCATCTAATTAACTGAAGTATATTTTGCTCCAGATAAAAAAAAAATTAACGACCATTCGAAAGTGTTTTATTTTGAAGAAAATAATTAACTCCTTTCAATTTCACACGGCATATTTCTTCCTGTTTTTTTTTCCTTTCGGAATCAAACCTCAGCATAATTTCAATGCATTTTAGATTACAATTTGAAAATTTGCTTAGATCACTGTCATCACCTCTTCGAAACGTTAAAAAAAAACCATGAATTTCGGGCACTGGACGCTGATGAAAATATCAAAAAAAGTTTCGCGCCCAACGTGGGTTACATACCAAGGATAAAAGTTTGAATATTTTATACGTGCGCTGTAAATAAAAACTTATGGTCTATTAGAGAAAGAAAACTTTATTCAGTATTTTGGATCGATGACAGTAGAATCTACCTTACCAGAAAATTGTGCTGGGTGGATACATAGGCAAATCCGCTGGTTTCTCTTGTTCGGCCGCGGTCAAATCAATCCACAGGCTTTTTGCTTCCATGGAGTAAAAACATTCAAAACTTTTTTTCCGATATACACAGGAATTGAGTTCTTGGAAACACTAATAGAGACCCAAAAGTAATAGCGGATGTTTTAGGCTAAAAGGATTCTAGTAGTTGTAAAATCCTGCAAGGTTTAGTCTCAAAACGATTTTTGGAAAACCGGCTAAATATCGAGCGTTCTCAAGTCAAACCGCACAGACAAGCCACGCTTACAGAGCAGATAAACGTGTCATTCAGACTCTAGTATTTACGTATCTCCGTTATGACTTGCAGAACATGTTGATCGTCATATCTAGGAAGATACACGTTTAGCGATTGAGGAAAGGGTTTGTAGTTTAAATGAGCTCCCTGTTACTTGGAAACTGAATATTCCTGTGTGAGCGTTCTCCCAAGAAGGTTGTGTTTTGAATATTGAAGACTTCGAGCTTGTAACAAATACTGCAAAGTGCGCAAATTTACACAAAGAAAATAAAAAAATCGTTAAGGCTGTAGTGATGCTTTTCCACTACAAAAGGAAAAAAAAGTGTGAGGCGTCATCTCCTACAACCAGTTAAGACGACGAAAATAAAAAAGTCTTGTATGATCTACTGTGATTTTTCGCATATTACTTAGCCATTTTCGTAGTGTCTCATATTGGATCTTTTTAAAAAACTAAACTGCCGTTTGGTTCGACGCAGAGCAATATTAAGCAGGAAACGAAAAACTAAGGGGCCAACTATTTAAATCGCTGACGGACCAAATAGAAGAATACGAAGTGGCAAAGACGCATTTCCAATACTTACAACTAAACTGGACGATATTTTAGTGCAGTTCAAAGCCGCTAAAAATAAATTTATGAACTGCCCCACCTGTACAAACTTCAACGGCTCCCACCTCCTCTTAAAGTACAGAAAGTGGCGTAATAGAAGACGAGAGCCAGCCACACAACGACCCCATGCTCTCCCGCAATGAGCTGCATGACGTTGGACTGACAGACGTAGACGAATCCCAGAAAAATACAGCATGTCTGTTACTAGTATGTTATTAGATGACACAGAATCTCCAACCTTCCCATCCCGTTCTCCGAAAATCTAAACCATAACAAACAAAACAATTAAACAACCAATAACAAAAATAATCAAACTCAGCATCCGAACAAAATATAAAACCACATTATCGAGGGCTCCAGTAAACGCAGAGACGCCCAGTGAAGACAGGCTAATGCCAATCATTCTCCGGCAGCCAGAGCAGTGGCTAGTACTAGCTAGAGTACTCAAAGAAAAATTCATTGGCGGGTCTAAGCGGGTCTTTTTGAGAATCCAGATTATCCCTGAAACTATGTACGACCATAGAAAAATAACCAGGATTTTCACGGATCTTAAAAACCAAAACCACACATATTGCTTCCTTGAAGCCAAAAACCTAAATATTGTGATTCGTGGACTCCATGGCTTCTCCCCCGAAAAGCGGCTTGCATTTAATTCAATCCCCTCAAGGCCTACTACTTCAAAACAAGAATAGTCACGTCTAAGCCACCGAAGGTGCACCTCCCGAAGATAGTCAAATGTATACAACGTAAAGGCCATCTACCACTTTGTCTACCAAAGTGAGGCACAAAAACCGCGTACGGAAAAGTCACAGTGCTACAATTGTCAAAAATGTGGACACTCTGCAACAAACTGCCTCGCCCAAGCTCGCTGTGTTAAATACGACGGACTCCATCACTTCCAAGACTGCTAGAAGTTGAAGAAACATAGCCAACTGCATCCTATATAGGAACAATAGGATGACAAGTAAGGGAAAATTGTACCGCGATATTTGAACCGCAATCCTTGTGAAAAAGAATATAATGCATAATTTCTTCGCAGCCCCAAGCCACACTCATAAGGTGCAAACAGACTATCTCGACCTTATCGTGATATCGGGATATAAACCTCCTAACGCACAGTGCTTCACTCGAGAACTTTGTGTGCTTTTCGATCAAGAGGGCGCAATATTCTTCGCGGAAGATTTTAACGCCTACAATCGCCGTTGGGAACTGTGAGAATTAACCGAGCCGGGACCAAGTTGCAGGGTTCATCATAGTATCAAAAACATGTCTGAGCCAAGACATTTTTGTCCCAGGAGCAGAAACGTTCTTGATATAAGGCTTTCACACGGAATTAACCAAAACGTGTACATAAATGTCATCGATCAGCTATCATTGGACCATAAACCGGTGCTCTTTCGCATCAATAATGTCTTCATCTACGAACCACCATGGCGGTCATTACCAGCTCGGAAGATTACCGAGTCGCACTGGCAGAAGCAGCAATGATTGTAACACTTGAAGCAGCCAGCGATTTAGAAGAGTCAATAGAACTTTTATCAGTTGCCATATTACAAGCAAAAGAGGACAATACCGTCAATATTGCGGTCAAGGACGAAAAAACTCCTTAAGATACTTATGCGAAGGAGAAATCAAATCCGGAGAGAGCTCAACCAGCTCTCGATCGAGACGCAAAATAACGCAGCTAATGTAGCATTTAATTTTGCTTATGCTAATGTGAAATATTCATTGAGCACTTCTAAATTAGAATCTTTAAATAATTTGGGTAGTATTTCATGCTTTTTAAAACTTCGTACACCAAATTTCATTATAATAGCAATTTACTTTTATTTTGTTTTTTTCATTTCAATACTGGGGCTTGCTTTTATTCAAATTTTATTTTAAATGTGTGTATCGAAGTAGATAAAGATGTATAATGATTCCTAATTGGTTTCGAAACATATAAACTACCTGTGAAATGTGCAACAATTTTTCTTTCTGTTATGCGAATAAGTTCGATCTAGTCTAAATGTGCAGAATAAAGTAAAAATTATGTTTTCACTGGACTAAGAATTTTCAAAATGCTCCAAAACCATATTTTCAGCGATGCTAAAATAGTTTAAAAATTTCTAACAACAAAATCAAAATTCTCTGCCATTTTCCCAAAAACAGACATATTCCCAACATTGAATACGATTCATCCGGAAATTGCCAGGAACTCATGATACATTCGATTCTCTTGTAGTAAGTTGATTTTTATCATCCAACCCCACAGATATATTTATCAGACACACAATCTACAACCGCAAGCATTTCATTCAAACAATTCGGAACCGCATTCGCCAGCCCCCCAAAAAAGTACGACCGCCAAACAATATCGCTGGAATTGATGAAAGTACGTACTTATACTTATAGATACTTATGTGCATGGATAGATTGTGTGCAAGACGTCGTCGCGTCGCTACTAAAAAAAAACACCACCCAAACAAAATTACGAAGTTGATCTTGAAATAATTTGTAGCGCGTCGTTGTCGTCGCTGTTGCGAAATCGTAAGATGGAATTCCGTGAAAAGTCGAACAATCTGTCTGAGTCTGGCGAATTGGCCATGAATGGTGGCGATAGCAACAACCACGGGGCAATTTCGGCATAGCTGCTGCTGGTGAAGATGAGACGGTGAGTGAAGCGCAGAGACAACCACCGTAGCAAACAATCAACAGTGTTTTTGGCAATGCACCGGATTGAGGTATCTCAGTTGCAGAAGCTTTCGCATCTGTTCAAATGCAAAGATGTCTGGATATAGAACGTGAAATCGTTTGTGTCTGTCTACAAAGTGCCTACCCAAACTGTGTCCCAGAAATGGTTCTTAAAAATCACTTGATAGCCATGCACCAGCGCAATAATAAAATATCACCATCGTAATTTATAATTCCATAATTTTGAATGCAGAGTTCAAAGTCCAACGTAAATGTCAACGCAAAGAAATTTCAATGTTTTTCGTTTCAGAATCAATCACGAAAAAAGTTCACAATTTCTTCTCAACCAAATGATCAATTTTTTTCGCCTTATTACTATCGTCTACAAAAGCACTTTGGACCTCGTTTTTTTACTTTCATTTTCAATGTTCCGTGCATCCTCTTATCGGTATTTTTAATTTGTATGGCCAAACATAAACTTTCACTTCCCGCAGCTGTTGTAATTTTTTTCTTTACTCAGCGATAAGTCAGAATGTGTTTTTCCTACAAGTTCGCGCCATGAATGAACACATGTACCTACTAATGTGAATTCTTTTGTAGGTGGATGTGCATCGCCAAACGATGCAGATTGGCTTTTGATCGACCCTGCGCAAAATAATGTCCCGTTATAGATTGCAGAATTAATTCAAAAAACTATCTTTGGCTTTATGTATCTTCGAATGCATTTCAGTATTGCAGTATCAAAAACAATTGTCATGTTTATAAACCGAAGGCGTAATGAAATCGAAGACCAATTAAACATGTGTACAGTAACATGTATTTCTTGAATTTCTGAGAAAATGGCTTGGAAGCAAAGCGCACACATTAAAATCAATGACTTTCACAGACGGAGAAATTTCTATTCTTATCGTTTATTGCTCTTGACAATTTTTTGTCGATTTCGCCTTCATTTTTTTGCTCTGTCTGAGTTCTTTTCATGAAACATGAATGTTTTTTGCTGGATGAACTTGATGTACATATATATCAGATTGAGCGAAAAAATACTGTCGTTTATTTCAATGTAGGTAATTATTTGGGGATGCATTTACAAAGTAATTATGCTGTTTTTTATGGATTTACTCGTAAATAAATATATGAACATTTTTGCTTAGTTCAAATGTTTACTAAGAATCAGGTATATTTTAGCATAGAGATAGTCTTATTTGTAAATGGATAGTTTGTTTAACTACTTTTTTCATCTGGAAAATTTATTTATTAGAAAGGAGAATGAAATGCAAAAAAACTGATGCGGATGCAAATCGAGAAGTTCTTAGGGTACGTGGGGCATATGAGGAGGTACCCAAAAAACGGGAAAGTAGTCGAGCATTAGGAAAATAATCGTGAGTCATTATTGTATATTTTTTCGTATTTGATATATATTTTTTAATTATTTGATTTATTTATTTGTTACTTGATGTTTGTTACTTGATGTCATTCTATTTTTCATATATTTATTTTGTTTGTTTATGAAAAAATATATAGGTTTTATTATTTCTTGGAAACATCAATTCCTTCCAAATTATTGGCTGTTGGATTATATGCACTCGTTCATACGTTTCTTCCAGTTTTCGAAACATCTTAATTCTTCAGTTATCTATTTATTTAATTATTAATAAACAACAATTAATTGCTGTTAATTAGTTACTTGTAGCTCTTAATTCAGCTTTCAATACTTCAAGAGATTGAGGCAAAGAACCGAAATGGAGAGTGTTATAAATTCGCGTTAATCTTGAAAACGACGAAAGAAACTAAACTGAATGTCTTGCAAGCCTATGTTAGATTTTACTGGCTGACACAAGGTGACACCATATACCTTATGGTCCATGGAGATAAAAAGGTTCAGTTCAAGCGGCCATCAAAAGTCCCAAACCTTTTTGCGAACATTTTTATGTCCTTCAGCCTCAGCTCCGCTACGTGTAAGAAATCCAGCAGCCAGAGCTCGCCGAAGCAACGCTGTCTGGTTTTTCCCAGTGCCGAGGAGATGCTGGATTTTTTTCTGAAACGCCCGACTAGATCTAGTAAGTGATACTACAAAAGTTTCGGTGCAACCAGTGTCCTTCAAATAGAATCATGTGAAAAGTTAGGACACAGTTCGAAGGGGAAACGACCGAGTGAATTTCTTTGGAAAGATTGAATGGAATTTTATCACATTCATGCTGAGGAGGCCGCACTTCACAGACATAATCAATTATTCGGACAAGGGAAGAATGCAGAAGTAAGGATGGTTGCAAGGATTACGATGATCTTAGGATAAACCCCGAACGTTTGAAGACTCGACTGGTTAAGTCCGAAGTATGAAAGCTAAATCTGAGTTCGCTGTCGAACGAAACTACAAGGTTGTTGATCGAGGTGAGAGATTAGAGTCGATGGGTATCCAATGAGTAGCTGAAAACGGTAGGCCGAGTTTTATGAGTAAATAACAGTGTTTGGCATTTTCTAGAATTCAGATGAAGCTTGTTTGCTTTACGCCAGCTTTTGACAATCGTAAGATTGGTTTGAAGAACGCTACAGCCTTCAATAGACCTTATGAGTTTAAGATCATCCGCATAAAATAGACATTGACAAGAAAGAAGTGGAGGCAGGTCATTGGCATAAAAAAGGAAAAGAAGAGGATCCCGAATAGAACCCAGTGGAACATCGGTTATGGGCCCATATGGATGGGATATACCGGAATCATATCGAACATAACAAGATCGATTGCATAGGTATGATTTCATAATGTATGAAGAGAAACCAAATCTATGCAATTGATCGAAAGCTTTGGGGACGTTTGTATATACAACGTGAACTTCAAGTTGAGCCTTCATGGATTCAGCAGCAAAATTCGTGAAGTATACAAGATTTTTTGACGTTGAGTGACCCGGGAGGAAACTGTTTTGCTGCTTTACGATGAGATGTCCATATCCATTAATGATAATGTCATGTAGGCATCGTTAAAATATTTTTGAAAAAGATAGACGAATCGAGATGGGGCATAAATTATTTGCACAGGTAACATCTTTTCCCAGAGGAAAGGGTCTCGGCATTCAGAAAAACTCTTATTAATAATGATGATCAAAGGAAAACATAATGAAGTGCTCGTTATTGTCAAAAATATCGTTGGGAACCCGTCGATACCTACGCTCGAGAATGACGTCAAATTGCTTATAATGGACTTAATAATAGTTGCCGTAATATGAGAAATAGTAGAGAATTATGCCAGAACGGCAAGAGATCTTAAGAGGAATAGAAGCTTAGGAAGATACAAAGCGCAATGACGAGAAATTTGATGTGAAAGTCAATTTGAATGAGCTAAGCATCTGCTCTTGCAAGTCATCCTTTGTAAGTTTACGGCAAATGAGTGATTTACGGATTCCACCTAACTTCTTTGTGATGTAGCTAAGAAGTCTCTGAGTATCGCATGATAGTTTGGACACGAATAATTCCATTGGGGTCGTAATATTATGCTGTTCAGTAACTCCAGCGATTTTTCTTTAACTGACTCTGTCTCATGAAACTGTCCCACTTTCAGGATTTTATCCGTTCTAGGGAACTAGGAAGCATCGTAGAGTCCAAATTTGGGCGAATAGAGGAAATGTCCAGCTGATGCTATTCCTTTTTGTCAAAAACTGTTTGATTTTCAATAGTACTTGGACAGGTGCGCTGGTAGCTTGATCATCACAGCTGGGGTCATTTTGTCATTACTGAAACTCGCAATCGTTTTATCACTTCTAGTTAATAGTACTGATTCACTATGTCCTGAGCAATAAATTTTACATGGATGACCCCTCTAATGTCAAAAATAGTCCCATTATGTTCCCCCAATTCAAATGACAATACTTATCTTGGTTTTGATTTAAAAAAGCATATGGTAGCATAGGAAATTATTGTTGCTCATATACGAAAAATTTCAATTTTATTTGCAAACTTTAAGTAAAAATTAAGTACAAACCAATGAACAGTTGGCGCTATGTTTAAAAGTCAAAGCATGCAAAGACTTAAGTTGCCTGAGTCACTGTAATTGGTAATCTGTAAAATCCGCACACCAAACAAAATATCAAATAAAATGTTAGCCATCCATCTATCTAATCTGGATTTTTTTTCCTCAAAAGCCAATAGCTAGAAATCGTTCTCGAATTCTTCGAAGTAAATATCGACATCCGAAACAAATTACTCGTATTTATCACGATGACTTATTAAAAACAATTTCTATTTTTTTTTCGTGCACTCTTTTCGCCATCTGACAATCTTCAAATATACAATTTATCACTTAATCTTACGGTTATTGTGAAAGTCATTTCAGATTGTCAGTATAAGATATGATTTTTGATAAATTTTTATCAAATATTTATAGGTTTTGTCTATAGGAGTGTATTGAAGTAATTTAAATGATAAACGATATCAAATTGAGCTAGGCTAGAGTTACGGCATGAATAAAACAAATTACTTTTGATTTTTATCTGTTGCGAAAACGTGATTGCACTTTTTTGCTGGGTTAGCGAAATCATAAATTTTTTTCCGAACAATAATTAAAATTCTAGAAAGGTTTAAGAGGTTGCCGAGTTGATAGACTATCTCAACTGACCCGTTGACTATTATTTATGTTCTTTTCTTTAGCTTTTTCTATTCATTACGGTATTATATTCATTTAAATTTTTCCAAGAATTTACATACGTATTCTCTCCACTAATCACCAATTATATTCTTTCTTCGCTCCCCAATTTTAAAATGAATTCCCAATTCATCATAGAATTCCATGTCATTCACATACATAATTTAATTCTAAGAATAGACAACAACCTGTTGTTGCGAAAACTCACTTAGCTCTACATCACTCAAAATACTCGCAGCACACGCAAGCCATCTAGTCAAACACGTTCATAATTCAATTTGCAAATAATTCACAGAATTATTATTTAACCTACTAGAAGACCGACCGATTGCTTGCCCGCCCGCTTGTCAACGTAACATAAGAAATATTTTGTAACACTTTCAATTTGCATTCTTTTCCGCCGCGTCTCCAAACGAAATTAAAAAACTTGACATAGGAAAGTCATGAGTATCTCTTTCAATTCAATTGATAAGCGCATTAAAGATGGACAATACTGGCTGGCTATGCATCTTATTATTTAAATTTCATTTCAGTGTAAGACTAGCTGCGATTAGAAGGAGAAAAGTTAAAAAGCCACACAAAATAAAAAATTACGAACAAAATTCTACAGTCAAAACCCAAATTTGAACGAAATGATGCCTTGAAATAACTAACAAATTCATCTGCTGAATTTTTTGTATCTGATATCCGCGCCAAATCATCTAAGAATAAAATTATTCAATATATGAATGCGATTGACAAATAGCTGTTCGATTTCTATGTACATTCAGTTTTACGGGTTCGAAGGCGTTTATCGAAGGTCAGAAATACGGATGCGAAATGAAATTTTTTCCAGTGTCATTGTAGTAAGCTAACACATTGGAAATTGGAGAGCAGAAACGTGAAGAAGAGCTTCCTTAATTCATAGAATGCGGGCTTCGATTCAGACCCCAGACGATTGACAAGCATTCCGCAATTTCATTCATATCACATGCGGAGAAATAAGAGTCCAAACAAATGTCCTCGAATTAATTCCACTCTCGCTGTAAGTCGCTGCTGGATGCATGTATTGATATTGTTGTTTGGTTTTGAATTTTCTTAGCACGTTAAATTTTTGAATAAGTATGTTGTGTGGAAGATAAGGTGGGTCATAGATGTTGACTTTTTGAGTTTGATTTCAACACGATAGCGTAGAAACATATTGCTGCTGGAATCAAGATCAATATTGGATAATCCCTTTCAGTGATGAAAATTTGACCAACTTTAATCAATCATCAATCGATGCAGAATAATATTAAAAAAACAATGCAGTCCAATTTCAAAACTTATTTCTAAGTAAACATTTCAAACGAATTTGTAGGATTTCTTTGAAAAAATATTTCAAACATTTCTTTAATAAATATATACGTTGAGTGCTTTAAAAGAAAATAACTAAACAAAGAAAAAGAACAAACTTTTAATTTTTGCTCTAAAGATGGCTTTCACCTAAATTCTACTGTGATCAACAGATATGATCATACTTCTCCATTTAATTCCAGCGGGCTTGCCTAAACGAGCGATTTTATTTTTATTTATTTTTTCTTATGTAAGCAGCACTCTAAGAGACATCTCAGTGAAATTTTACGTCAATATCTTCATACGTAATTGAGATAGCTTGCTTGTTTTAAATTAATTTCAGCGAAGCTCACACTAAGTGAAAGAGTTCAACCAATAATTTGTACCCTTTTGGCTTCTGATATGTTGGAAAAGGTTTTTGGAAATATTATTGTTGACTGGTCGAAATTCTTTCAAGAAGGAAATCGATGAAGGCGATGAACAATCTAGGCCCATTTTAACCTCTGTTGATAGAAAGTGAGCCAAAGAAGTCAAAGGTTTGGTACTCAAAATTCGTCAAATGATAATTGGGGACCTGGTTGATATAGCTAAAATAGGATCAATTCTCTAGTGAGTTAGTTTTTGCTTGCTTTCAAACATTTTAACATCTGTGAAGAGATGATTTATGGATACCCGCCTGTCACGAATAGGTTTACAGTGAGAAATGTCGCGTTGATTTACGCTTACGAACCGGAAACAATCAATCGATCCTACTAAATCGTGCTGAAAGTGTGCCACAAGTTGTTTCAAAATCAAGATCATGTAAACTTCTTCTCTCGGATCATATTGTAAAAATGGCCTGTTTTTCATGAAGCTATTCGCAAAATCTGGTCGGAATTGTGAAGCGAACCTCATGGTTATTACATCACGTTACACTAACTGTTCAGGACTTGATGGTCAAAAACATGTTAGTCTAAAAGTTTTGGTTACTTATCAAACAACAATTTCTCCAACTCTTCTACGCCAAACCTTTGTTACAGAGCCCACCTTCAAAATCTCCACCTGGGACGGCTTCAGAGACGTAATCGAATTACTCGCTAGGCTTACGAGCTCAAAAGGTCTGACGGTATTTTTGCTTTAGTTCACGAGCATTGGAGTTTTTCTTTAGCTCTCTACTTCGGAGCAAATTTCCATTCTGCTTGGAACCTATGCCCAAAAAAGCAGGGGCATATGAACCCTCAAACTATCGACTAATTGAACTCACTTCGACTACATCCAACGGTTTTCAATCGCTTGTTCATCATCATCATCAATTATATCATCAATCACAGTCGTTACTTTAGTAAAGCCAAGGTTATAACTCTAGATATTTCAAAATCATTCGAAACCAAAGTATTTGGTCTTGATCTCAAACTCATTAAACGCATTCTGATCTCCCCCATAATCTTTTGCTTTTAATCATTCTCGACGATTTCAAGCTTAATATGCATATCATCTGATCCAGAGCACCAACTGCGTTATTTATTATTGGCATAACTTTCAGTCCAAATCGCAGTTTTACTGACGACAGCTCCCTTTATTTTGCAACTAATTCCTGCGGACGCGTTGCTTCTATCAGCCGAGTTCCACGCACATGTCCTTGCCATATGATCCCTTTTTCCAAGAACGCGCTATAAGCAACAAAGAGTACCTTCTAAGTTTTAGTCGTTTATAGAAGTAACTTCTTTGAAAGAAAGTAAATACACTAAAAAAATCAACATATCGCGTAGTCCTATGTGACATAGCTCAGCGTTTATGGTCGCATAATATATAGCTCCCAGCGCCACAATATCACAATATACATAGCACATTCTTCTGTGTACCATAGTCCAGCATTTATAGTCGCATACGCTTCGTACATAGTACTCTGAGCTATAAAATATAACTAAAAAGGCCGTATTCTCATACGTTATCAGCTTTTCTACTGTGCATATAGTCTTAACTAGAGATGTGCTTAACTGCTCTTTTTACTGAGCAGTGATTGCAGAGAGCAGTTTGAGCAAAGAGCAGTTTAGAGTAGCAGCTATTCAATCGCAATTGCGATTGCAGTTTCGTGCGTACGAAAAACCGCTCTCTACTTTTGATTGCTCATTGCCAGTGTTTGCTCGTTACCTTCTCATCGTCTTCGATTTGTGCTTGATACAGCAATTTCTAGCCTCAGATTGCAATCGTATTGTATGCTTACAATGTGACTGTATTTTTCCGTGGTGATGGATGCTCATGTTTAGAACAGATGTAGTATGTTTGGGAATACGTTGCCTGCATTAATTCGGCACTTGCTAGCAGAAGAATGTATTGCCAAGTGCTTGGTAAATCGTATAGTAGTTTTGTGGTTTTCAAAATGTCATACATTGGATGCAAGCAACGTAGTGAAATGTTATTATGCATGTACAGTATTATGCAGTATGTAATTTAATTTCGAAGATTTATTTTTCCTGGCTAATCTAAAACAATCGGTTTTCCACTTCGCCACATCGAAGCATGAAGTTTGTCGAACATTTTATTGAGAAATGATAACAAAATTTTTACATGTATTAAACATGCATCCGCTAGGGGGCCAATCTCTTCGGTAAGGCTGGACACGAGTCACAACCCCGGTAGGGTCGGAGTGCAGGCACGAGCACCGCCGCAGAAGCCAACTGGCGAACCAAAAAGGATCTCAACATTTTTAGTGCTACTTTCAGTTTTTCGGGCGGATTTGATTTTGACGTATCTTAGACACTAGGCCGCTTTTTCCCAGATTTGTATGGAAATTTCGCCTGAAACAACTCAGAAAGGTCCCCGAATTCATGCTAGACCAAAAACAAATTTTTGGGAAATATGGACGTTTTTGCCCAATTTCCCCTATCAAACATTTTTTCGCCCTTAAAATATCACTAGTATACTTCCCGACCACTTCCAATCATCGAAAGCGCCATAAAGGCAGTTTTTGCCAAACTATGGCTCAAAAAAACCTCTTACTCCCCTACAAAACCGAATTTTTTGTATCACAGCAATAGGTCTTGGCCCGTTACGTCCCAAACCACTCTAACCCAAAATTGGCCGATTTTGTGCGATTTCAGCTACTTTTGCCCTAAAAACTTTTTGAATAATTGAATAAAATACTTGCAAGTCCGAAAATACTCGCAAGGGTAGAAAGAAAAGAATCTGAATAGATGAGCATTTAAAATGTTCTGTATTGCAAAAGAGCAATGAGCAGTTGAACAGCATGAGCAGAAAACAATCAAATTGCTCACTGCTCGGCTCAAAACTTTCTGCTCAGCAAAAGAGCAATGAGCAGTCGAACAACATGAGCAAAACACAACCAAATTGCTCACTGCTCTTCATAAAACTATCTGCTCTGCAAAAGAGCAGTGAGCAATTGAGCAGCATGAGCAGAGAGCAATCGCACTGCTCTTTTCAAAGAGCAGTGCGATTAGTAGCAATGATCGCAGGAGCAGTCCCATCTCTATAAAAACTAACGTTCAAAGGCGGATGTCGAAAGTGAAAAACATAACAGTCACAAACTACTAAAATATCTCGAAATCCGGTCAAGTTACGAATTCTGCCATGTATGCGTACCTTTAACCAATCATTCCATTTGCCTATAAAACATACATACATCCATTTATACACACAAACCTCCACTTCACAAAATAAATCGCGATTTGATGCAACTTTTTATCGAGGTAGCGCGACCGCATCAATTCACATCGAGCGTCTTGATTAGTACGCTTCCCAGGTTTATAGCAGTAGCAAGCAAATGAGCGAGACTTCGCCACGATGTCCTTGAATTGCTGCTTTCAATTCGCAACTGTACGTTCGTCGATATGTAGATATATTCACCGATACATGCCTACCCATACACGTTTCTTCCTCCTCTCGTTGTTTTCCATACGAGATTTCGTTTTCAATTTCATTTAGTTTCTTTCGTCGATATGCGAAAAGTACAAGACGAAAAAAAACTACAAAAACAACATACAACACGTTTTAGTGTATGCTGGAGCACTTAGAGCCATCAAGCTGAGCCAACCAGCCAGTCAGTCACCCGTCCTGTCCCGTCCCGCTGGCTATACGTCTTCATATGCAGATATGTTTGTATGTTTGTCGACATTCGGTACTTCTCAAAAGCCCAAGCACGATTTGACCTTGCGAGAATTATGCGTGACTTTCATTTGATGAGACATTCTTCGCCATCAGTCATTTTCATTTCCTGGACTAGCAAGTTTTCGTTTCGACAACATTCGCTTCGAAGTTACTTGTTTTCGCTGGCTTGCTACTGTCGCAACTACCACATTCTAAAAGATACACTACGAGCTCAGATTCCGTAATTAAGCTGTAGCTGACGCTACTTATCATTGCTGATATAAAGCTGTTGCTGCTGCCGTTTCAGAATGTGTCGTCTACTTTCCGGATCGAATCCGCCTCAATCTAAGCGAAGCTCGGGGGTTGTTTTAGCTTTAGTAAAAAAAAAAAAATAAGAAAGAATTTAAGGTACGTCCCAACTAGCTATCGTCATGCCATGAAGATCGAGAATTCGAAACGACAAAAGTGTTGGAACAATGACTAATCGACCCCGAAAGCTCCATGCCTGGATGACTCCGTTTGAAAGATATCGAAAAAATCGTGGAGACATGGGGCCGCATGCTCTTTGTAATGACGACAACCAAGACTATCTTTTCTAATTAATTCAGTTCCGTGCATAATTGACTGACTCATTGTTTGCCTTCGTCGTGTTTATCTAGAAAGCAAGATAAGTGAGCAAAGCTTGCGAAAGCTAGAATGAGATTTTTATTACCGAACGGGAAAACTCAAAATTGCCCAATTAAGGTCGCTATTGAGCTTGCCTATGATGGCAAAGATGAGCAACTTGGATATCAATCGTAGTTTTTTATTGGAAAAATGTCGGTAAAAGATTGCTACCCATCGACTCT
Organism: Nemotelus pantherinus; assembly: GCA_963978885.1. Taxonomy (NCBI): domain Eukaryota; kingdom Metazoa; phylum Arthropoda; class Insecta; order Diptera; family Stratiomyidae; genus Nemotelus; species Nemotelus pantherinus. Next base: position 210,421,184 of record OZ022263.1, on the reverse strand, counting down.
AATAAATAAGTATTGTTTTTGGATTTTCAGAGCCACCAAAGCAAAGTACCAACATCAAAACAAAACTCAACGAGAACTGACCTATTGCTATGAACAGAATTGAATTTACTGAGGTATACATAAATCCACGATAAACAAACATTTAATGCATATACAGCTCGTATCTAAAGCTTACTTTAAGCCACCAAAGAGACACTCACCAAACCGCCAGACAGCTCGACAAAAGTGTAAACAAAATTTACAAAAAGATTGTATGTACCTAGCTGCTTACTACAACGAATACAACAAGAGGTTAAACACAGAACGAAATTAAAATATAATTAACAAAATAAAAAAAAAATAACGCAAAAACAGTTGAGGAGCAAAAACTTCAGAGCTTTCAGCGGAATATACAATACCAGTGCAAGAAACGAACAACTCTTATTTGGTTTTCCAAAGAATAGGTACAATAGCTAAGACGTAATACAAAGAATTATCTGAAAACACATAGTCAGGGAATAAATGACTAAGCGAGTCGAATCGAGAATGTTTCAAGATGTTCTTTCACTTTTATCGTTCCCCCTTTATATCGTTGAAGAGGTTAGTGATCCTTGACCTGGACCAGGATATGCCCAGAATCTTTTGATTTGATTTGAACAATGATAGCACTAATTTAAAGCTCCCAAATATTTGAAGAAAATACCCCTAAGGAATTTCAGCTGTCCATTAGCAGTTCAGTTCAAAAGAAACAAGTGCGATTTAGAGAAATATTCAAAAATAGATAACTGATATCCCCGAATCTTGTTTCCAGCAGCCTGATTGGCTGTCGAGCAGGATGCCTTTAGGATACTTAGTGGCTTGTAGTAGCTTTGCAGTAGTTATCTAGAGCTCCAGACTAACAAGATAATGGATAGATCCCAACCCAATAGTTCTAGGTAAGATAAGGCATTGTGTAATACAGATGGTCTGAGGTTCATTCCCAGATTCGTGTTTAGCGAATTAGATAATAGCTCTAATAACTTAACTCTAATTATGGACCTGAGTTAAATCAGGGCCAAATTGAGGCGTGAAAATAATCAATTCATCCTCCTGATTATGAAAATGGTACTTTTACTACCTTCTCTCTCTGCACGATCCCAAAGCAAAAACTATTCGGTGACTGACTTCAGGCTCTCATTTTCAACGAGAATCAAATAGAAGTCCCTTCCAAAGTTAAGGGCCCGTCGCAACAAAATTAGTAAAGGGTTTGACTTTGTACATTTGAATGTATACAGAGGTGATTTCAAAATCTCCACACCCGAGGATTTAATTCCTACCGAAAACGAAGATAAGATTGTCACATCGGAGGTAAAGGTTATGGAAAAACGATCGTCTGTCGCACCTGAGACTTGCTCAGGAACATCTGCATTGCAGTATGAAGCGAGTACTGGCACATCCTCTGAGCTAAGCGGCTCTTTTGATCTACTGAACCTCCAATCGACTGAGGAGGTGGATATGGCCATCGGATCTGATGACGATCTAGAAAGCACCGTAATTTTCAAATTAGCCTTTACCACTCCATAGTAACTACGGCTGCTCTTCTTCTTCATTTGTGCAAATATGTGTAGGAGATAATTCTAATCCAAAAAATATGGGGCATTAAGGGTTATGCATTAACCTGTGGGTTATACATTGACGGACGGATACAGATTTGTGTCACCCGAATCTTTGTCAATAGTGTCACCCGAATCTTTGGATAAACCAAGAGTCTGCATCCTCATCAAAAAATCAACAAATGTCCTCGTTCTTTCAAACTTCAATGGCACGAAAAATGTTGCTATTGTGGTCAACGCGAAGCCGAAATCATATTGGGCCGCTTCCTACTACCTGGCCCACGATGAAAGCTTGCTGCCTCTCAATGCACTATTAGGGAGTTAATACACGGTGGACCCTGCTAAAAATAAGTGCAGATGCGAACGCACATAATGAGTTATGAGGCAGTTCAGATACGAATGGTAGAGGTAAATCATTATATGAATTCATCCTACCTAGTAATCTTGCGATAGCAAATATTGGTAATTAACCTACGATTTGAACCTCCAACAGAAGCGAGGTTCTAGATATATATATATATATATATATATATATATATATATATATATATATATATATATATATATATATATATATATATATATATATTTATATATATATATATATATATATATATACACATATATATATATATATACACACATATATATATATATATATATATATATATATATATTATGGGTTTGTTAAGTAAATTAACACAGGTTATATATTTAAAAGGTATTTATTGATAGAAATTTAAGCAAAAATAATAGAATGAATCGCGTTAATCTTCGTAATGATAATCGTCTTCACATGCCGGTCGTTTTCTCTCGACTGCCTCTGTCGTATCGTTGCTACCACCACCTAGCCACGTATGAGCTGCACAGTAAGGATAATACAGCAGCTGTATTAGTATAACACGGTAGATGCAGTAGCTGTAGTAGTATGAGTATATCCTACACTCGGTCATCCTGGTCGGACATACGACCTCGTATGTCATCGTGGTTTAGGTCGTCATGATCGTGCTGTTTATTCTGGCTGTACTCTTCATCAGACTCGGCGTCGCTACTACCATCTAGCCAAGGTTTCATAAAGTCAGCTGCCGTTGAAGTTTGCTGTGGTCCTTCATGCTCGCCTACTTTCTGAACAATGTAACGATTGTTGCGCAATACCCTGGTAATCTCATACGGCCCGAAGTATTTCGGTGCAAATTTAGACCCTGGTACTTGGTGCATACGCTTCACAGCTACCAAATCACCTTGCCGATAAACACTTGCCTCCTTTCTCTTCTTATTGAAGCCTCGCCGATTTTCTTTTTGAATCTTAGCAATAGATTCCTTCGCACGAGCTCGTATTTCATACCGATCCTCTTGGAAAGCAGTGGAACACTCTTCTTCTAATAGCTCTCGAATATTATCGTCGTCTCGCAGCCGTGCATGAACGCCAAACATTAAATGGAATGGTGTAGTGGCAATACTCCGATGCAAAGTGGTGTTCAAACATTGTTGCGCTCCATCCAGATATCGGTACCATTGTTCCGGCTTGGGTGCTGCCAGTTTCGTCAAAAGCGGTATAAGAGTTCGATTAACGCGCTCCACTTGTCCATTGGCCCTTGGAACACCCGTCGTAGTTCGTATATGCTGAATACCTTCTCGTTGACAATAGCTTTGGAAATCACCTGACGTAAAAGCTGTACCTCGATCGGAAATAATTCTTCTTGGATTACCGAATACAGCTGATTGCTTGATTAAACGATCCAACACTTCTAACGTGCCTGTTGACTTCGTTGCGTAGAGCCACGTGAATTTACTGAATCCATCCACAATTACAAGTATATGCTTATAATTCTTATTTGTCGTTGCCAATGGACCCAGATGATCGATGTGAAAAGTGTCGAGCGGTATTTCACCTTTGTCAATCGAGGACAGGAAACCTTCTTGTTTTCCTTGTTTTTTTTTAGCTAATATGCAATCAATACAGCAGTTCACAATCTTTTCTATTTTCTGGCGTACGTTTGGAATGTAATAGTCTCGCTTAATAATTGCTGCCGTTTTGTCGACTGAGAAGTGTCCCCTGGCGTGTGCTCGTCTAATTACTTGTGTCTGCATCGTCTTTGGAACTACCAGATAATAGTCGTCTTCGATCTCCTTGAACAAAAGTCCACCTCGTACAACATAACCATGTACCTGCCCTTTCTTCGTTTGCTGAATAATTCTTTCAATATCTTCGTCGTCGTTTTGTGCCTTCTTAAGGCGAATCGTTATTCCATCATCGCTTTCATCGACAAGTAAACATGTTGGCAACGGATTTCTGCTTAATGCGTCCACGTGAGGCAAACTCTTTCCTTGACGGTGCTCGATTGTGTAGTTGAATTCTTCTAGTAGTAACGCCCACCTCGCCACACGTACACATAAATCCTTCTTTGCCATAGTGAGCGTAAATGCACGACAATCAGTGACAATTTTGAAAGATATGCCTAGAAGATACACACGAAACTTCTTCAATGCTCTCACAATGGCAAGAACTTCGAGCTCATAGCTTGTATATTTTTCCTCTGCCGGTGTTGTCTTACCGCTTGCATAATAAACCGGGTGCATAGCTCCATCACCACTACTACGCTGCAGTAATATCGCACCAAAACCCTGTGCCGATGCGTCGGTGTGCAATTCGGTTTCTACGCCTACTTTGTAAATATTCAGCACCGGCGTTGTAGTCAAGGCAAGCTTTAATCGATTAAATGCTTCCTGCTCACATGCACCAAATTTGAACTGTGTATTGGCTCTCAGTAGATTCGACAATGGTCGCGCAATAATTGAATATCCAGGAACAAATTTTCTAAAATAACCCGTCAAACCTAAAAACGACTGGATTTGACGGATACTGGTCGGCGTTGCGAAATTTCTCACAGCTTCGGTCTTGCGCTCCGAGGGCTTGATGCTCCCATCTTCGATCACATATCCCAGATACTCGACTTTTGTTTGTAGTAGACTGCATTTCTCCCAATTTATAATCAGCCCCGCTTGACTAGCTACTTCCAATACACGCTCAATTTTTCTCAATCCACTGTCACAGTCATCTGAAGGCACTATTAAATCGTCCATATAAGGGGTTAATACTACGCCTTCACGAATGAGGTCTTTGAATACTGCGTTCACAAACTTTTGGAATATTGCCGGCGAGTTACACAGACCAAAAGGTACTCTGAGAAACTCATAATGTCCATCGGGGACGATGAATGCCGTGTATTTTCTGCTTGACTCGTCCATCTGCACATGAAAGAAGCCATTTTTCAAGTCTAATGTGCTGAACACCTTTACATTTTGTAGTGCATCTAGTTGGTCTTCAATCAGGGGAAGGGGGTATCGGTCTTTCATGATTTTCTTGTTGACTAAACGAAAATCAACACAAAGTCTTTTTGTGCCGTTTTTTTTCTTCACCAGCACCACTGGACTCGCATACTCAGAAAGAGATGGCTGCACAATGCCGGCTTTCAGCCATTCGTCTATCTGTACATTTACCTCATGTCTCTCTGCCGGTGACAGGCGTCTCGCTCTCTGGTAAACTGGCTCTTCGTCTTTCAACACAAGCTTCATTTTTATTCCCACTTCACGTGTTTGCTTTGGCTGGTAGTTATCTATTAGCATACATATAGTGCGTTTCTGCAAGTCGTTTTTGACATGAGACAAATCCACACTGTCTGTTTTTTCATCAGCCACTGCGTTAATTTGGCAAATTTCCAAAAAGGAATCATCTTCTTCACTCAGTGATTTGATTGTGGCCTCTCCACGTTTGACATTTAACTCGACTGTATCGAGAAAATCTTTACCGATGAGTAATTTATGTTTTGTAATTTTATTCGCTACAATGTTGATTGGCGTCAGAAACGATTGGTTGTCAACTGTTAACTTAGCCCAAAATTTCCCAAGCGTCGTATTTTCTTCGGCGCCTATTCCGCGGAATAGTGTTGTCTCATTTTCAAGCTGTGGTGAACCAATTTTGATGTATGCGTCTAAGCACATTATTGAAATGTCACTACCTGTGTCTATGATGGCTTCTACTACGACGTCGTTCACCATTACTTTCTTGAAATGTTTGCGTTTTTCGCGTTGTATGATCATACAACTATCTTTCGTCTCATTTCTTTTTGAAGAGCAATTCCTTGCTATGTGACCGCTTTGGTTGCAATTGAAACATTTTGCACCTTCATCTTTCGTCGGACATCTTGCACTTATGTGATCTTTCAAACCACAATTATAGCAGCGTCTATCACCATATCCCTTTCTTTCTGCTGAATATTCACTTCTTCTCGATTCGCTATCGCGGCCGTATTGGCGGTTCGAAACGCTACTTCTATTGTCATTCCTGGTTCTTGAATTATTCGTTACGGCATTTCTACCTTGGAGAGTGATTTCTTCAAACGCATGTAGAATGTCGTTTGTTGTGGAAAATGCTTGAACTCGCGCCAAATCACGAAGACTTCGATCTGGTATACCATCCACAATATATCCAATGATTTCATCATCATTGATTGCGATGCGATTTGCCATGATCACCTTTTCATGCACGTAGTCATGGAACGTCTCTTGTTTTTGCCATACTCGTTCTTCGAATCGGCGTCTCATTATTAATTTGTTTGGTCGATGAAAGAACATGCCTCGTAATCCGTCAAGAACTTGATCTGACGTCATTCGAATATGCTCTGGTTTCGAATGAAACCAGTCCAGAGCTCTTGCTTTGAGTCTCATCCCAATCAAAATTTTCGTTAAGTCGTCATCGAGATTGTACGTTGTTCTCAGAAACCGTACTTGCGTTTCCCATGTTTCAAAATCTCCCGAAGTGCCATTGAAATTACTCAGTAGCTCGGCTACAGTATTTATATTGGCTTTCGCTGGTATTGTGGGCGATGGTGCGGTCTGTGGCGTAGTGGGATCATACATGCTCGTTGCGCTTATGTTACCTACGTCTCGTTCTCTGTGTAGCAGCTCAATCTCCCGTCGAGCCAATTCCAATTCTTTTTGAGCAATTTCCTTCTCCCGTCGGTACATCTCAATTTTCCAACGATCCGGCACTGTGTTGTTCTCTGTATTGCCCTGGTCTCCTGGTACACTTGTGTGTGTTGAATTTGCTGTCTCATCGCCATTATTTCCATCGTCGGAGCGTGCTGACGAAACCACGTTATTGCCGCCATCTTTCACTTCACTCATGTTCACCCAACTTTCGTTTGGATCAGCGCTATTAAGTCTTGCAATTAATTTTGCTTTGTTTCCCGTCGTTTTCAAACCTCGCACTTTACACAAGTCTTTCAATTGTAACACTGTAAAACTTTTTGGGCTTTTTCTCGCGTCACTCATCACACATCGTTTATGTCTCACACGGCTTTATGACACTTGACCAATCACGTCTTAATCACTTGCGAATTCCCGGACGAGCCCCCAAGTTATGGGTTTGTTAAGTAAATTAACACAGGTTATATATTTAAAAGGTATTTATTGATAGAAATTTAAGCAAAAATAATAGAATGAATCGCGTTAATCTTCGTAATGATAATCGTCTTCACATGCCGGTCGTTTTCTCTCGACTGCCTCTGTCGTATCGTTGCTACCACCACCTAGCCACGTATGAGCTGCACAGTAAGGATAATACAGCAGCTGTATTAGTATAACACGGTAGATGCAGTAGCTGTAGTAGTATGAGTATATCCTACAATATATATATATATATATATATATATATATATATATATATATACGGCTGATAAGCAATCGAGAGTTTTAAAGGCATGTGCATGCTCAGCCCACATATACGTGGCATTCACCTTAGGAAGATTGCGACATATGGAGGCAAACACTTACTTAAACAGGAAAACTGAGCTGGACCATGTTCCGGCAGTCACCAATTGGTAAGATCAATACCGCCGCGATGTCCTGTAACTCAAACAGATTCTTGGAAAAATGTAAGCCCCATTGGTGGAATAGTGAGATTACAGCTCTTCAAAGTGATTGCAGGAGGGAGTTTAATCATGCCAAAAGGGTCAATAATTGGTCGGAGTACATGGTTAAATAAATTAAGGCTTTTCAAAAATGTCATGCGTAAGGCGAAGAAAGTTTCATGGAAATCTATGTGTGGAAACATCGAAGGTACGAATAATTCTGAGTTTAAAGCACACTGTCCAGGTTCCATACAAAGGTCCGATAGAAGTTGGACTCAAAGCAGCTGCGAGACCCTTAGGATGCTTGTGTACACCCACTTCTTTAGTAATAAGGAAACATTTTCAATATTACCGTTAGAATAATGCAGGAATGCAAATTCGATTCCGGTCATTTCTAGCGCCCACATAAGATGCGTCGTTTATTCTTTCGGTCCATTCTAGCCACCAGGCCCAGATGATATCATTAAACTAGAGGGTGCATTAGAGGGCAGTATGCCTTGGCTCATGGGCATAGAAAATGCCTACTTAAGACTTTCGTATCAGTTAATAGGAAACGGGAGTGATATTCATCCCCAAGGCAGGGAAAGCATAGCACGCTGGACCAAAAAATTACAGACCGATTTACCTAATCTCCTTTCTACAGAAGATTTTAGAAAAGATTGTGGAGTATTAGATAACCAGTGCCCAGCACTCTACTCTGATCTTAAAATCACAGCACACAAATACGAGGTGCAAATGTCTCTTCACAGTGGTAAAGTATGTAATGTGTCTAAAGTATGCTGAAAAAGCACTTACCGGCAATGATTACACGCTGGCTGTATTAATAAACATCGAGGGAGCGTTCAACAATTTGCATCCTCAGGCGATGATGAATGCTGTCCTAAATGTCAATCCGCAACTGGTCAGTTAATTAAGAAATCGAGTATTATAATCGTTTTTGAGTAGCACAACCATGAAAAGAATTGTCGATACGGGCATCCCCAGGGCGGTGTTCAATCTATTTTACTATGGAATGGACAGTTAACAACCGTCTAAGGAAACTTGATTAGGTTGGATGCAAAGTGATAGCATATGCAGATGATCCCGCTATTGACATATCAGCGAAACTTATTCCACCCCATCGCAGAAATTAAATCATTCCTAACATATTCTCTCGCAATGGTGTCAAGAATGTGGTCTTAACGCTAAAGCGCTTTTCAGACATGCGTCCATGCGTCCACACGTCCATGCGTTTTTAGATTACACGATTCAAGTCAACTCAAATCCAGTTTTTTGAAGGCGGGGCTAAGGCGATAAGTGGAGGGATTTTACACGCTTATAATGATGTTTTTTTTTGCTCCGTACAAATATATTGGTAACAGAAAATTGTATATACTAATCCATATGACTATATATACCTACATATATATGTTTGTGTCTAGATATTCATATGCATTCAATTTTTTTCGTAATAATGGGATCGTAAAAGGATGCAAAATATATATTATCCACATCATTATGTAAGAAAATAATCATCCCCAAAACATATATTTAAATGATCACCAACGAATCATCCACACATGCCACTGAGCGAAAGAAATCATTTTAAAATCTATTGTACATGAATCAGCATACTCCACCTCCTTCGCTTTAGGCCCGCCTATATAAACAAAATCAAATTGACTCGTGTAAACAAAAGACGCTAGATCGCATGGACGCATGCCTGAATAGCGCTTAATTCTAGCAAAACGGAACTATTGCTCTTCACGAGGAGGTATAGGGTTCCATGCTTCGACCTACCAAACCTCAATTGAACTCCCAGCTTCTATGGAAGGAAAATACAGCAAAAAAGACTCGCGATTCATTGTACGCTTTTTACAACCGTAAGAGGGCTATAGGAGCGACTTAGGAACTGCAACCTCGTAGCGTCTCCTGGAGCGTCACTACTATGGTGAAACTAATCCTGCTGTACGGAGCAGTAGTTTGATGGCCAGCTGTACTTAAGGCTGTAAATCAGAAAATGATAGAGAGACTATTGCAATGCCTTTCAAGCAGAGATGTTGGCGATTCTTGCGGCGGCCAATTGCCTCTTATGTCACCAGATATTCGGAGTGAATATTTTTTGGCTGACAGTCAAGCGGGTATACAGTCCCTTGCTACACCTCCTGAAAGCTAGTCCTTGAATGTCATAGTCTCTTGATGAGATGTCAAGAATGATGCAACTGTTTTGGATCCAGGACATTAAGTGAAACTGTGAAGCGGACCAACATGCGCAGTTGGCACGTTCTTGCCCGAGGTTCTCTGTAGTCCCCCATTTGCATTACGATGACTTCAGTTAAACTTCGTGTGCAATCGCTAGACAATTCTGTAAAGCTTTTGATATTGGTCGCTCTATAGAACTTCTCGATTTAGGAAGCGGGTTCCTCCGCACAGTGATGGCAGTCCTAACTAGACATTTTCTGTTTGGCAGGCGTGCAGCACGGCTTGATGCTGCTTACAACGATTTTTGCCGGAGCAGTATACATGAGGAGGAAGAGGAAACACTTCTTCATCCCCTGTATGAGGGTGAGTCAATTGGCTTATATTTCTTTACTTGCCTATTCAAAATGGCTTCGATGGATCTGAAAGGGACCACACAGCTCAAAGGAAACAACAAAATTCAAAGGAAACAACAATAATAAAATGTTAAACACAAACAATAAATATTAAACCAAAAAAAGGCTTTAATAGAATACTCACTAGATTTGGAACTATGCCCACCATATTATTATGCCACAATATTATCAAATATGCTGATGGAATTAGTTTTTATGCTAAAATTAAAAAGTTATATTACTGAATTTGTTAAAATTTACTTAGTTTTGATATTTATTTGTAAAAAAAAATAATTTACTTAGCAGCTTACGAGTCAATCGTATCCGTAAGTTTTAACAAATTTTACTTTAAACTGAAAGAAAATATTTCTTTCAAAATATAGTGCTTTAAATGACAAAAATGATAAAAACCGCAAATTGGCTCTATCGATTGATAAGCGAAACGCATGATGATATTAATGTTATAAATTAAATTGTGCTAAGTTTTTATATTAGCTCAAACTTCAATTTTGAAATACGATCACCTCAATATGTCCCTGCTTTGTAATTTGCATGTGATTCTATTGTTTATTTTGCAAATGAAAAATAACAATGCATCATATGTGCATATTTACACATCAGGCAACACAATCACAAAAGACTCAACTACAATTACGCACAAAAAAATTTGCGAGAAATTTGAGTATCTTTTCCTACTTCTATTGTTTTACTAAGTATTCCAGACATATTTCAATTTTTTTTCGACATCAGTAACAAATAAAAGCTTTCGATAAATAATTGAACAATTGGTTTTTTTTTCGTTCAACAAAGCCTCGTTAACTTATGGAAAAATTTCTTTATTTTTTTATCGGTTTTCATTTTTTATTCAAGCGCATTTTATTTGCAAAGAAAAACCCGAATCATATTTTCTATAAATACATACATATGTATGTAGATTCCTAACAGCAATATATCTGAGTAGTATTAACTTTCGCACTATTTACATTTGAATATGCAAATATATTTTGAAATTATTGAAAGTTCGTGTTTTACTGCTGAAGGTGATCCTAAATTTAGATCAGTGAAATTCGAATCGTATTCGATGCAATCATTCAAGCGCCGATTGAGATTGCACAATCTTATCGCTGTAAATCACGCGATGATAGAATAAAGTAATTATCAATAGATATACATGCACATTTGAATGCGATAATGAAACAGTCAGCTATATTAGCTACCAAACAATAACTTGTACTAAGATATCAATGATTGAACGCGAAATTTCAATCTAGTTTTGAATAATCTGAAGTTTTAGTGGCCAAATGATATGAGAAGTGAAGGAGAAAGTTCGAGAATTTTAAGACACATTTTTGGACTGTGGACTCTTAAATATTTTCGATATACCAGTGCGTAGAAGAATGGCGCCCAACGATGGAAGTATGTCTTATAATATGGTTTGTCAAATAAATTCGATCTACTGTATACACCTTCGTCAAATAAACTTCATTGTAGACACCGTAATCAATCAGCAACATTTATTGACATAATTTCTAATAACCTTAGCTTTCTGGGCCCGTAACGGATCATTTCAAGTTGTCTTCGCCTTCTAGGATCCCGTCAATAACCGCTCTGACAACAGACAGATATAAAAATCTTAATTTAGCAATAACTAGATAACGCCAAGTATTTATGGATAACCATTTCATGACATCTGACCAGTTACAATACAACTATCTCCTAATCCGAGAAACGACTAAGCTTCGATTAATACATTCTCCCGCGAAAACCAGTTGCCACACCAATTAAATATCTTTAAATCGACACTACTATGGTAAACCACATATAGTTTTTTGTGGCGGAGAGCAAAGGTGCGTTCTGCCAATTTTTATTGAAGCTTACAGCTGAAGCAACCAGAATACTTACTTTATTTATGAGCACAATTTGAAATTCAAAAGAAAATTATTTACATATTTTGTTTGATTTAGAATGGCTAATATGAGTTTTTTTCTAACTGGTTTTCTGTTCTGTTTCTCGTTATAGTACATAGCTTCAAGGAAAGTAAACCCGTTTTGTTTATTTGTGATAATTTATTCTTTACGGAGCTGTGCAATATGGATTTTGCAGAGAGTAATTGCACAGTATTATTTAAGTAACTCAGATATAAATCTGTCAATATGTTTTAAGGATTATCAAAGTATCTTTGATACATTCAGGAAACAGATTTCCGATAACTTTTATTTGTCAACATATAAGAAAATCGCAAATAGGTTCATCTTTTATACGAAAACAACGAAACAGTTTATAACTTACGCACTTATAAGTTCTCTACACTGTTTTTGCTTGTAAGTTCCATTGATTAAACATTTTTAAGTTTGTCTGCGTTTTGTTACATAAGCCAAAGAGTCGTTAGCGAAAAAATTATTCTGCGAATACACATCAGCAAAAAACGACGAAACGTAAAGATAGTCCATGTATTTAAAGAATATAAATAAAAAACTCGGATTCAGATATTTTAGGACAATATGTGTGGTGTGCTAGCAAAAAAAAATAGTATTTCATATTGATGTTTCTTCCCTTTTACGGATTTAATCCGAATAATTCAAAAAGTTACTTGAAATTCTTATTAAACGATCATTTTTTCTCGAATCAACCGACGATTTATCCAAATGGCTTTCGAAGTAAGACACCCTATGTGAGGTCGTCTTTCCCAGAGGAAAAACGTAACGTTGCCACTGGTGTATAATCTGGGACATTTTCATTTTCTCTCATTTGAAGCACAAATTAGATCTTTAATGATTTCGCTAATTTGCATTCAATATAATATTAAAATTTCCAACATACCATGGGGACAAAAACGAGTGCTGGCGACTCTTTGGAGATAAATTTTCAAACATTGATATAGCAATATCCTCTTTTAGGTTCCCCATCACGAGTTTCGATTTAAGATGCGTAGTGAAGTACTCAGACAGACGGGTGAGAACCGCTAAAAATTTAACGAAAAATTGACCGGGACAAGAATGGGCCCCCGGCTCTAAGAAGCGGTACTGTCATATCATCTCCCAACGAACGGCCAAAAATATTAAGTACGCACAACAAAGGGGTCTGGAAGGATTGGGAAAGGGATCCGGAAGGTGCACGATACACTAGAAAGGTGGTTCGACCATCAGTCGTTTGAAGATTGGTTCTTACCATTAATGCTTCTGATTCTGAAGAAACAGGAGGGAACTCAGGTGCTTGTTGGAGACAAACTAAGCTCCCATATTAGGTTAGCCGTTTTAGATTCGTGTGAAGAAAGTGACATTAAATTCATTTCGTTGCCTCCCAATACAGCAACGCATTTGCTACAGCCATTAGATGTAACCGTCTTTCGATCTACGAAAACTACTTTGAGAAATATTTCAACCGACTGGAAGCAGAATATCTCGAAGTGCTTCAGCATTCCTTAAGATGAATTCCCGAAGCTCTTAAAGGAGCGAAGTCCGCGTTCAGAAAGACGGGAACATTTCCACTAGACAAAGAAGAATTTATGCAACACATGCCATCCGCTGACGTCGAGCAGAAGCTTTCTAGTTTAAAAGACAACGTGCGAGAAATTTTGGTGGATTTTTCCCATCCACATCAACAGCACGAGGTTCAAGTTGTGCACATATAACCATGCAAAGAAAAGAGAGCTTTAGGGACGACGAAAGTGTCACGTCTTTTTCGTTTTCTCTTCAGGATTCAGATGCAGATTTAGACGGTCTACTCAGACTTAGACCAAGAGTTTCGTGAAAGTGAGGTTCCCATCCGAAGTCGACCCCCTCGATCCACCAAACCGAATACGATCAGGGAGACCATGTTGTTGCAAAATTCGCGGTAGAGTTTTATCCCGCGAAGGTTACGGGAAAAAACCGGATAGAGTGCTTGTTAGCGCGATGGAAAAGAGTGGAGAAAACTGGAAGTAGCCATTGAAACCCGATGTGATTATGTACACGAAAGAATATATTTTATTCCGCACTGAGCCTCCAAAAATGATAGATAAAGGAGTCTTTTAGCGTTAATTTGATGTGCAACTTTCGCCTGATTTGGTATGGACTGTTTATATTTTTTATAAATCAAATGTTCAAGCGACATTTGAATGCGATATTTTCGATCTAAATGTATATGTAGTTCCGATACATTCCTGTACGGTTTTCTTCATTTAGAACAGTAGAAATAGCTTTGAATGTAAAAAAAAAAATACTGTGCGACTTTTCTAAATTCGATTCCCCAAGAAAATTCTAATGGAAAACGGTTTCTCACAAAGGGGGTGACTTTGTGATAACTTTTCAAGTCCATTACTGAAAAAGGATGAATTCAGTCAATTTTGTACACGTGCGATTTTGTAGAGGGAGTACGGGGCTACAAGAAACACCGAATATTACGAGGATCTTACGAATAAGCTTGCCACGACAGGAGAAAAAAGTTCTCTGTCATAAAGTCACCCCAGTCTACGGTATATTATTGTACCTTGTGTGATACTACGTCAACTGATAAAGAATATATGACTTTTTTGGATTAGATTTGTCATGATAGATCTCCCAACGAATTGGATGGCTTTTTCTTGAAAATTAGTGCACACAAAAAGGATACGTAATAAGTAAGCGTGTTAAAAATAGCGGCAAGCGGATAATTCAAATCATCCCAGGTTTCTTGAATTAACAAAATTCAGCCACTATTGTCTATAAAAATAGACATGAAGGGCATTCGCTTTTGCCAATCAATTTATAAATTATCTTCATCCATATTTTCTGTGAATAGATACTTTTAATGTCTAATATGGAATGGCAAATAATATGATTTAGTTTTTTTTAGATTCTGATTTTTTTTTTGCACAGTTGGTGAATTGGTAAACCAGAACCAATTCCATATCTGATATTTTTCCACATTTCAGGCTAATTTTTTTGCGGATCAATTAAGACCTTGAATTATATATTTATATACTTTTTCCTAGTAAGCGCTTTTCTTCTAGTGAAAGCCACATAGCTCTAATGAATTTTCATGTTTGTCCATTTTAGTTGGAATATGATGAAATAGTGGTAATTGCAATATGTAACTGAACGTATGCGCATATTCCGCAGCTTCCCAATCCAATACATTTAAAAAAAAAGCTCGTAAATTCATCCCTAATTATTTATATATTCACTCACCTGTCTCATTCAAATACAATGTATCTTTGGTGTAGATCCGGAAAAGTTTAATCCAATTTGGAGTTGTTTCTTTTTGAGAAAATTGTCTATCTCAAATGTTCAAGTATTCGTCCGCAAAAGACGACATTTAATCCATTCACTTAGGTAATTGTAGTATTCCTTTTCACTTCGAAATTTCTCCAATAACAATAACAATCAAAAACTGTTACACAATCACTAATTCATTTTCAAGTTAGTATCCATCAATATTTCGGCATTCCACAGCACAAAATCAACGTGCATTCAAATCAAATTGTATTTATTATTATTTTTGTGATTGTATATCTAACAAAGAAATCATCATCATCATAATTATATTATGCATCAAAATCATCTTTTGCGTTGCTTCTTCGGTGTATCTTTTCTCGCGCAACACAACGAATCTCTAAATCAAATCGAATCAACGAACTCACTTCACTTTTTATTTTCGAAATTATTCGAAACGAATTTCGATTTCATTGAAAAATTCAACAATTCAAACAATATTAACAATTTACGTAACCGAATTTCGGCCACGAAACAAGCCGTCGCGGCTATCGCATCCAAGTGTGTTTGTAAGCATGTAAAAAGCGCCAACTTTTGGCTGCTTTTTCTCGTCGTCTTCTTCTGCTTCTTTCCTCGCAATCGTCTTAATTTCGGTGAAGATAGATTTACTTTTACTTCAGAAAGTTGTTAACAATTCGATTACGCCATGACAGCACACGCATACATTCAGTTGAAGTTGCTGCTAATTCCGTTGCACGTGATGTTCCGAATAAACAACTTCGACGGAAGCTGCTGAGGTGTTGTATCTGCTGCTTGGCGAGATTAATTAATTAATCTAAAGCACAAAGATATTTTTCGGTAGGCATGGTAGAGTCGATTCGATGTCCGTTTCGTAACAGATTTCACTTAAAATTCACACGGGCACTGTATCTTAGTCCTTTGTCGCGGACAATCGTTTATCCGGCGTACCTTCAGCATCGTCACGATCGAAAGAAGATAGGTCCACACACAACATTTACCACCCAACACTTCAACAATCTCCGGGAACTTCAATTGAAACAATACAATCCCGTACACTCACTTTTACTGCACTGTTTTAGTCGATTTGTTGCGTTCGTAGCTAATTAGATTTATCTGCTTGCCGCCAAATGCAACTTTTCACTCGAATCTGCCGATTGCGTTCGACAAAGCATCTGACTACACACCGAAATTACGTTACAGTCAACGAAAATGAAAGTAAAAGTTTTTCACCATGTATGGCTCCAATTTGATTCAAGCAGCGGACACAACAACAAAAAACGAAACAACGCAACAACGGGCTGCTCACAAAAAATATACTCAGAAATTGTTGTTGCTGGGATCGATTGTTATTCACACGTCAATTTCCACGCACTTAATTCCGTTCAAATGCCCTGGATGATTTCATACGAAGGTTATTCTGTTCTAAAATTTATTCCAGAAAAATACCGCGAACGAACTCAGCCACCGTCAATTTCCTTAGGGCTCGCTATGTGATTTAATTTTTACGAGCGGATAGCTGAACATGTGGTCAAGAAACGTTTAACTGAACGAGAACTAAGCTATCTGAGTGAATAGTCGCGAAAAAGACGGATTTGAAACTTTTTTCTTTGATATCCGAATTTTATTACTTTTCATACATCGAAGTCTTCACACAGATGCAGGCCAGATTACGGAACACTTTCGAGCAAGGTTTGGCTAATCGGGAGCTTAATTTCGGTTTGGACGCGCAAAAACTATTTTATTGACACGATCGATCACTGGGTGGAAGTGTTTCGGAGTTTATATGCTTTATTCAATTTTCGTAAGAACTGTGGTCTTATCTCGGAGTTTTACTGTTGGTGGAGTTAGGTAACTATGGGTATGGAATTACATATGATCACACTTTACACTTTCATTTATCTGTTGAAATTTTAGCAGGAGAACTGAGACACAAAGAATTGTAACTTTTTAGCGAAGATATGCTAGCAACAAAAGCCAAAAGGAGCTGCACAAATGTTCTTTCACTTGGAGCCTTAAACTGCAGACGATAGGAAGTCTCGGTCGACGGTAAGAAACAGTTAATCCGTGAGAAAAGAACAATGCGCAAGAAGTATCTGAGCGGAGCAGTGGAGCCGCAGATAATTGTATCTATTCTGTGCTTTACAGCCAACTGGTAGGGTTCCCGCACAGAAACAGAACTATGCATCCGAGGGCGCGCGCACGACACACTCTCCCCTGATCGTGTCAGCGAAACTACTATTCGAGCCGAATGAATAACTGAAATGCGTGTTTTCTTCTTGCTTGCTCTGCCTCCGCCAACACTGGTCCGTGTTTTCCTAGTCTATCTCACCTCCAGCCATTCGCCATTCCTTTCCATGCCAGAGCGATCGGATCGTGTCGAAAATCGACATCGGCTTCGACAATCCGCTCCGTTTACTTTTTCAGTTTTCTTTCAACTCTTTCATTCGTCCATTTATTCCTCAACACCTCTCTTTGCTCTGCCATTCGCTCTTCGCCTTCCACCGTTTCGCTAAGGCTTTCCCTACACACGTTTCCTCACTGTTTCCCTTCCCACTAACATTCTACACGGCTTGCATGCATTTCAGTTGCCCGAGCCTACAAGCAAGCAGCTCGAGTTGGGCAACCACTACTGCTGCGCATTATTCCACTTCCCACATTTCGTCGTTGGCATCGGCAAGGCCCCAACTCGATCCGAACGCAAGCCGATCGCTAATCCAAGAATTTCCTACACTCTCCCAAACATTGCAAAATCTCCCACAATTCCACTCTGCCAGCGCCACTTGGCCCGTTTTGGCATCATGTTTATTCTTTATCCACTCTTATTCTCTGCGATCCGACTTTGTCGTGGCGTTGCATGATCGTTATCCCATCATTTCATTTCCTATCTTGGTCCCGCTCCGCGTCTCGAACGCTCATACTAGATTGTCATGCGCCGCTGTCGATGCCATGTGCACGAAGCGGAAAGGGAAATGTGTATTGAAATCGTAAACACAACAAAGCGCCCAACACGATTCAAACGAGAGAATGCGAGGAAAAGTGAGAGTGAATTCCGAAATAGCGAGCGCATGCGATCCCAACCGAACGGAAAGTCCAAAGCGAAACCGATGAAAACACCATGTACATAAATTGTTTGACTAAACTACGTATATAGACGTACTCTCCTCATTGCTCAGTCAGATCAGATGCACATGCTGTTCCCCGCTTGATGGAGGAGAGTCGTGCAGATCTCGTCACACGTGGGCTGCAAGGTGGTTGCCTGACTGAATCGACACAATCGAATGGCGGACTGAACTGGTGCAAGTCGAAATGAGACGATATACTTCTGCGAGGCCTCTCATCCTCCAAATTCGTAGGAGAAATGATTCGGTAGAGAGCGATTCGATGTGGCTGCAAAGAATGTTACGATGAGGCAGAATAGCGAAAACGCAGAATGTGCGGTCGCACCGCCATGTAGTACTCTTTTGTACAAAAGACAGTGGAAAGGGAAAGAGCGCAAAAAGAAAGGAAAAATGTAGGAGTAGGGCAGTAATGCGATCGATCACCAACACATGATCAAAGTATGTTTATGTGCCAACGTCACTGCGGTCGGGAGAGAATGGACGATTTATTGGTAAATTTCAAATGAATGAGCGAGTATTTGATGTGAGGCAAATCTGGCGATTGCACAATTTTGTACCTTCTAGGCCCACATAATGAATTTTCATAAAGGTGTGAGATCAGTGGCGTGGATTTAGGTTAGGTGTGATAGGGTTTTTTGCAGGGATTGAATTAAATTGATACACAATAGAGATATAGTAAAATATGATGGTGGGATCAAAATAATTACGTTTGAATAAGGAAAAAAATTAGAATTCATTTCTGATTGGTAATATTCTTACTACGCAAAATTATTGATTGAATTTCGATAGAGGGATGAATTAGTTCATGCATGAAGCCGCGAATGCAGAATAGCACAGATGTATGTACATATAATCAATAAAGTTTTAGGACGCTCACTGTCTCGATCAATTTCGCGTTACATGTAGCTAAAAAAAACTATTTTTGAGAAGAAAGTGATATAATAGAGAGAAAATAGTGCATATATACTTAAATAATAACAAATACATATTTTTCATACAAAAAAATCAAAACCTTTCAAGAAATTACTTGAAAGTAGCAAAAGCATTGCGTCTTTCAATTCTTGAAAGGCAATCTCATAAGAATACCGTTAGAAATGGTAAATTTTGAAATGTTATCCATCCTAAATGAAAGTAAAGCAGTTCTGTCTAATTCTTTGTGATAAACGGTTGAACCGTATTTGCAAGTCATTAGTTATAAATTTAGTGCAAGTTATATTTTTACTGTGGGGCGAAAGCGTAAGGAAAAAAAATTCTTACAAATTCACACCTTCGTAGGAAATCATTGAGTCAAATCGGAAGAACAATTAATAAAAGTAAACAAACTGTGTTCACTCTAGTAAGAAAGTATAAAGAAGATAAAACAATTATGAATAAGAACCGGTGAGGCATACCGAAGATTTTTAATGAAAGGGAATGCCGCAAAATTGTAAACAAAATCAAGTCGGACGCCAAAAAATGCTCCTAAACTTAGGAGAAGAACGGGAAAAATTGCCACCCGATACTTATTGGAAGAGTGTTGAGAAAGTATGGTTATGGTGTTGCTCAGTGGGATAAATATGGAAAGCACGACTTAAGTTCGTGGGAAGACATAAAAATAGTGACATCGCTTTCTGGAAAAAAGTTATTTTTAGTGATAGGACGAGAGTAAGCTCACACTTGCAGGAAGTAGCGGTAAAGAAATTGTATGGAAACGGAAGCGCGCTGAATGGGATCCACGTAAGCTTCAGCCAACTGCTAAATATGGGCGTGGTTCTGTGATGGTGCGGGGATGCATGAAGAACAATGGGGTGGGTAATTGGGAATTCATTGAAAAAAGTAAATATATATTTTGAAAAACTAACCGAAGTCAAGTGCTCATTAAATGGGGATTGAAGACACATTCATATTTCAATAAGATTATGACCCCAAACATGCCGCCCATAAAGCAAATCTTTGCGTTTTGTATCGCATTCCCGCACAACTGCACTCGCCTCTCCAGTCCCCTAATTTAAATCCCATTGAACATTTGTGGGCTACGTTGGAAAAAATGATTAAAGAACGGCAACCACTAGGGAATTTAAAGGAGGAATGAGAGAAAATATAGGAAAAAAATTGCATATTAGTACGAAGGAGAAACACTTTAAAGGAAGAATGAGGAAATATACATAAATCGGTGACGAAAAGATTGGTGGAATTAATGCCACCGCGCAATGCCAAAGTGCTTCATACTTTATAATTTTTCCTGTTCAACTTCTTTCTTAAATCGTCCCAATATCGAAACAATTGGATCACCTTTCTCAATTACCGGAGCTCAACCCCATAGAACACTTATGGGCTCATTTGAACAAACAGATTCGCAAAAAGATATTGATTCAGTGGAATCTCTTAAAGATGTCCTCATATACGAGAGGCCCCAAATTTCCGATACCGTCACAAGAAATCTTGTCGAATCAATGCCTCGGAGGGTAGAAGCAGTTCTTTAAGCCGGGGAAATGCAAACAAAATATTAAGTACGTTTTATTTGTAAAAAGTATTCCCTCGACAACCGTTGTTGGGTCTAGCGGTTGGATTGTTTCAGAGACTCCCGGCACTTGACACTTAGGTTAGGAGCCCCATTTTTATGGCATGAGCTGCTACAAGACAGTGGCCAGTAATGATACCGACCAACCGCTTGCAGTCAGTCCGCGTTAAATCGAGAAGGAACTTAGTCGCTACGTGACTGTATGACCACCACATGATTTTGGTTAGCTTGCAGGTCTGAGTTGCACGCCATCTGCACATCGCACCTTGCATCATATTGGAGTCGATAGAGTATTTGATTGTCTGGATTGGAGTTAAAATGTCAACCGATCCTTACAGGGGAAGGCTAGCTCCGTGCTTGGCTAGTGCATTCGCCCTCTTGTTGCCCTCAATGCTCTTGTGACCAAGAACCCAGAAAATTCTGACTCTACTGTGGTTGCCCAGTCTGTTCAGGGCCTGAATACAGTCCAGTACACACTTCAATTTGTATGTGTTATGCCGGGTTTCCACCAAAGAGACAAAACAAAAAACACGGACAAAACATGTTTTTCTGAACAAAAACACGAATGTTTTGTAAAAACTGAACAGTTTCGCGAGCATTTTTGTCTCTGAAAACTGTTTTAGTAAACAAAACACCTTTTTTGTCCGTGTTTCTTGTTTTGTCTCTTTGGTGGAAACCCGGCATAAGACATCAGAGCTTTGACCGCTGCTTGAGTGTCTGCATTTTCTCACTTGTGGTATACCTGGCGTGTGCTAGGTCTGCGGCTTTATGTATCGCAAAAACCTCCGCCTGAAAAATACTATAGTGGTTAGGAAGCCTGAAGGCTGCTTTAATAGTTGCATCTGCAGAACATGTTGCAGCACTCACTTCGGCAGCCGTTTTAGAGCCGTCAGTGTAGATGCTAAGAGTTTCTGCGCCCTTTTGCTGATTCCACTCCTGCCCATGCCCCACAGTCGCTTGATATCCCCGCTCGAAGCACAGAGTGAGGACCAAGTAGTCGGTGCTACCTGCGTACCCCCGCTCAATTTTGCTGTGGTCGAAGGATCGTGACTCGAAGTATCCCGATTTCCCAAGCCTGACAGCAGCTTTTGCGGCAGCGCCCCTCACGAAGAGGTCAAGCAGAGGGATATGAAGCAGGAAGTTCAGTGCAGACGAAGGAGTCGAGGCTAAAGCACCTGTGGTATAGAGAGCTGCCAACCGCTGGACTCTGTTCGTCATGCTGGCAAAGGTAGTCTTATTCACAGCTGGCCACCAGACCAAGCATCCGTAAGCAACGATATGTCTGGCTATCGCCATATAAATCCAGTGCGTTAAAGCAGGGCTTAGACCCCACGTTTTACCCAGCACTCTCTCGCTGGCGGCAATCGCATTGCTTGCCCGCTTAACTCTCTCCTCTAAATTCCCCCTCCAGGTGAGCTTGCTGTCCAGAATAAGATCCAAGTACTTAGACTTGAGACTTAGCCTGGTGCCTCTCAACCTGATTGGGGCTAACTCAGGGATTTTGTACTTCCTAGTGAAAAGCACGAGATCAGTTTTATTGGAGTTGACAATATTAGTAATAGTTATATTTCGTTTCTCGTTGATTTATTTGAATTTTCTGAATTTCTATATTGAATGTCTTTGGTGTGGGTGATGAATGTGCTTTATTTATTTTCGTATATTTTTTTTTGAATTGTGATATATATTAATTTTAGAATTTATTTTTATATAATATTTTTGTTGTCTTGATTGTCAAGATCGGTGTAAACCAGCTCCGGCCGGAGTTGTTTGTTGAGGCCCACCCAAAAGCACAGCATAAATTTGAGGCCCAGCCAAAGCACCTAGATTGCTTAAGCCGTTAGGAATTTAGTGGAACTATATAATTTTTGAAATTGATTTATCCTGTTTTGTTAATATTTATTGTATTTACTTATTTTCACAATTTTTATTTTGAGTCAAATACAAGTATGAACAAATAAAAAAAGCTAATGATGCTTGAGTAAATTTTTCCCACATGGAATCTTCACGATCCTTCCCTTTGTAGGTTTTTCTTTGTGTTTATTTCGTTTGCGTGCCGTAACACTTGGGAATCGTAGACCCAAATGCCCACAACCAGACTGAGCTAGTCAGCGGGGCCAAGGCACGCAGGGTAAAATTGCATATGATTCCTTAATTTAAATCATGATGCACTGACGATTGCTCGGCAGAGCTTAGTCGGATGCAACAAAGTGAGCTCTGTTATCCGACATTGGTTTGTCCTCAAGATTATTTCCTATCTTCTTAATACTTTTTCTAAACTGGAAATTGAATTTTTAATGTTTTCATCAAATTTGTCGTGAGCTAATTTTAGTATGGAGAAATGGTGGAAAACAGTTTACGATATTGTTGGTTTTCACTGTTGGGTGGGTTGGGAAATTTTCTCGAGTAGGAATTTATCCCATTATTGATTAAACTAATCTAGTTTTCTGAATTGAATGATTGATATTCAGTTCGGGTCGAAGCAATAAAACTAACTAAATCCCAAAAATTAAGACAATTAACAAATCAAAAAACACATAGAGAATGATGTCAGCCATGATATATATTTTTTGTAGAAATTTCTCATATCGCCATTCTTGTGACATCATACTTCCTAACCAAATTGACAAATTTACGACCTTTGAAATTAACCACACCCCGACATTTTCCCATTACCAACGACAACATTTTTCCCATTACCAACGACAACATTTTTCCCATATATTTTCCCCGAAATACCAGTCGTCCATTGTAGGGTGCAGCCTAACGGCCAATTGCATATGTGTTGCACAACTCCATAAGATGACGTGATTTTCTTTCTCTAGGGTAGGCAGGTACAGCACAACACAGCAGCACAGCTCTCCTAGAGCTACCAAACTTGCATCGAACCCTCCCTCTCTGTTTTCTGGTTCCTTTCTCAAGACAAGTTTTCTATAATTATATTCGTATTTTACGACCTCGAGAACACGTATGAGCTCGTAGATAGGTGCGTGGAGTTCAGTTTTTGTTTGTTCCATTTCAAAAGGAAACGCACAAATCGAAAAGAATTTGTTCGGAGATAAGTTTTCGAATTCCGCCGGTCGCTCATAAATTAGGACCGAACAAAAGTAATAAAACATGGAAAAAGAGAAGGGAAGTCATACCGATTTTCTTTGGACTGTGATGCTATTGCATTTTGGGAAAATGGCTGTCGTCGACGAAATGATTTCCTTTCTATGGATTTTAGAATAGTTTCTCGACAAAAAATAAATCTTCAAGAATCCAATGCACTTGAATTGTCTGATCCGCCTGGCTGGAAACGAGAAATTGGGACGCGACAGGCTCTAGTTGGGTCTGTGTTGACGAGAGTTGCCTGTGAAAATACTTTTATGTGATTTTGCTGTGAATAGGTTTCAAGAGGGACTGGCTAGTTGGTTGGTTCCTGGCTCAACAGAGTACGACAATAAATTTCAATGAATTATTTCATTTGAGTGTTCGTCCGATTTGACTTTATGGCTTGAAAATTTTAAGTGTGGAATTTAACTTAGTCGAAATTTTAACGATAAACTGGAGGATCATGCTACTCAGTTGCATTTTTGAGTAACAGAAAATACTAAAATTGAATTGGAAAATATTTTCGAAAGCTGTCATACGGGCATATGTTCGTTTGAAGTTCCTAATGGCACATTAAATAATTAATAAAGTGAAGTATTGACTAGGGTAAGCGTACCCTAAGGGAAAACGACTGAAGAACATATCTAATGAACAGTCTTGGACTGATCACTTCAAAAATGTGGCGCACTCTAATCTCATTAAATGACTTTTCGTGTCAATATTTCTTCGATAGCATTCCCATTTATTCGCTTAAATCATTTCCTATGCCCTGATGAAACCGATAGCTAATAGGTTTTTGCTCTCCGCAACAAGATAAGATTTCTTTTTTCATCGACTAACGTCGAAACGATACCAGAAATGCAAACAAAATTTGCCGCAACTGACGTGAATTTTTGCTAAGTCAACAGAAATCGAGGCCAAGTTTGCATTAAATTGCTGGGTGAAATTGAAGATACTGACAGCGATGCATCTGACTGGACGAAGCAAGCAGTGTTTATCCGTTCGTTGGTTGCTGGAAATAGATACAATCGTCAACACGTATGAGTATCTTAGAACTGCATTCTCAACGGAATATAGACGATAAGAGATTTATGATGAAAACTTGCCAATGATTAGCACATCGAAATGTATGTCGATGAATGCATTTTGATACCCGAGAAGAGTGATGGTTTTGATAGATGATTTTTTTGAGAGTTAATATTCTTATTAGCCTGCAAAAAAATACATAAATATTTTGAAAAATTGTGTAAATACCATTTTAGTCTTTTCATTTGATTCAGCACAGTCTAAACTAGCACTGGTAAAATTAATCAACATAGGACTTCTGCAGCTTCAATGTCCAATATATCAATGGCATAGCCGAGTTACAAAGAGTGGTTTCAGGCTCATGACAGGTACTTTAGCACTCAATACAGAATTGGCAAGAAGTACGGAAGTCGATGTAGATACATATGAAATTTCCAGATAATCGGAAAATCTTAGAGACTCTTTGCTCAAATCCAACAGTACACGCTTTTCCCACCTTGGCTGCTTTACATTCAGATCTTTTTTTTGAGCCCTGGTGACCGTGGGCATTCTAGGGAGTTTTCAGTAACTCCTCCAATTCTATGGAAAAAATAAATTTGGAAAAAAACAACTAAGCAAAATGAAAAGCGAATGTGTTCGATCAAACCGAATATGTCGATCAACGCAAGATTAGTTGAGCTTCAGCTTCAATTCCGAGCTCAAAAGATTGTTCATTAAGACATTGTACCACCTATGTTTCTCCTAATTCTCTGTAGGTATGCACGGATTCTCTATATGTACCATTAACAAATGCATGCTGTGTAGAAATGATATATTATTGCAATTAATGGAAATAAAGTCGAAATCAAATCAGCTAAATTTGAGTATAGTAGCCGATTTAGTTCGGTTTTATGTAGTTTAAATTTTAATTTATTTTAAATTTAAGATAATAAAGCTCTTGTTTTTAAGTTTCAGAAATGTTTGAATTCGTCAGAATCAAAGATCTTCCACTCAATTTTAGTTGACTAACATCTGATGAAAAAACATTGGAAACAAGTCCGTAAGCCCATTTGTTTCCGTGAGCGGAATTGCAATTCCAAAACTTGTCACATCGAATATCGGCAACTTTCCAGATCACAAACCTTCTATCTACCAACTTCTCGCCAGTCAAGTACTGCAACTTAGTGATTTCGATTTCCTGTTCGCCACAAGTGTATGAACCCTAGACTTCATTGGACTTCATTCAAGGCAAAACTCTCGATTGTGACACACGGCCGAGTTGGAGAAGCGCATCGACCAAACACCACGCGGAAAAAAGCGAGGAGATCATAAAGAAGGAAGCATTAAACGAACACTTGTCAGCAATTGAAGGTCGAAGTGCTTAAACATTCTTTCAAGATCATTGAAATTAAGTGAGATAAAAAAACACAGCCAGTGGCTACTTAATTTTTCCATTGGGCCTGAGCTGAGCCGAGCTGAGTCGTTTCGAAAATCCCTCAATGCCATCGAAGCTCGAGTCAAAGACTCGCGCAAGTTTCGATGTCCCCATCGTGATATCATCACTTGAGCGGTGGCGACGGCGGTGAGGTGCTTAGTGCGAGTGTGTTCAGGTGAATTTCGCAAGCTTGGTGCAACATCCACTAGCTTCGAAGCGAAGACCCCATTTCGGCAGTAAAAAAAAGTTAACTTTCGTCGAGTGCATGTTCGCAGTTGGCGACAGACTTGTTCTTGAATTGCAAAGTTGCAGCAGCAAAAACATGAAGAAATAGCGTTGCGATTACCAGTCTCCAACTTTAGCATCGATCACTGCACCATCGTCGCCACCACCTCCGCGCTCACCCCCCAGGCTCTACCCTCGCTTTGACTGCATCGGGCCCGTGCATCTATTCAGGTTCTCATAGTGCCAACCGGCAGGCAAACTGCTATCCGTAAACAACCAGGCTCACGGCGGCTCGGCCGCATACAAAACAGCCGTCGCATTGGGGATGGGGATGCAACGGAGCCGGGCAGGGGCCTGTAACCGTTGATCCAACGAACCCATCAAAGAAACTAAGAAAACAGCTTTTACTAGTCCTTGAAAAGTTTTATTTTCCGACTGTTTCAGCAGCAGACCATTCTACTTAACTTTTACTCTTTGCCGTTTGCCTTTACTTTGCGTTGTCGGCCGGTGGTATCGGGATAGGTAAAAGAAGCTAGAGTTAGCTGCTTCGGCAATGGTGGTGCTGCGCCTTATCGTGCCGTGTGGTGAGCCACTCGATCCGCTGCGATCCGATCGTGACTCGGTGAATGGGCCTCGAACGTTCTGCTCGATTAGAACCCGAGATTGAGAATGCCTTGCTTCGATCCGAACCGGACGGGGAGCGAACGATGAAGGTTTCATAATTGCGAAATTGACGCCGCGTACTGAGGCTGCAGCTGAAG